>JAHLJT010009355.1:113093922-113365166 GCA_031308135.1 Acheta domesticus
CCCAATTTGCCTCCGATTGCGGGCGCTCGCCCCGCGACAATGGCGCCTCTCTGCGCTTAGCAGGTGCAGCACGCGGCGGCGCCCGAGTGCTTGCAAACGAACGCGCTCTACAACTGGTCTTTGGTGGCGCTTGCTTAGTGAGTAGCGGCGCCCGGATGAAACCACCAGCCGAATCATGGCACGTCTCTCCATTTATTCTTTGTCGGGACCTTTTCGTTGGCAGTTCAAGTATGGGGATGTAAAGGCACAGTAAAACTAGTATGTTCACTTGCTCCAAAATCTAGTTTTGCGCCGGGTAGACCCTCGGCCATGTTGTTTGTTGTCAGCCAATAGAATTTCAGCAGATACATTCGGATATCACACAACATGTAATACGAGAACTGTGTGTAATGGTTAGTTTGTTTCAGAGGACGTGGAATTTGAATAAAATGGATAGAATGATAAAATGAATTGAACTAGTAAATAAAATAAATGTAAGAAAATCATTTTAAATGTAGTAATTATGTATTTCGCGCGCTGAGTGTTATACCAAGAACATGGCGGACGTCACGTGATCGAAAAAACTTTTTCAATGGGATTTGCCGCGAGTGAACATACTAGTTGTACTGTGGTAAAGGCAGCAAAATATAGCTTCGAGTGGTTGGCTGGGAGAGCGGATGGGCAAATGGAATACAAGAGTTTCTAATTCTCTCTCCTCAGCTCTGAAAACATTTGAGAAATTACGACTGTTAGAATATTTATACACAAGAATCAGTGATCATTGAATAGATTCGTAAGTTTTACGGGCTTTGGGCTCGTGGAAAAGCGATTTTGCTCTTATTTCAGTTAACAAACCGTGGCTGTTCTTTCAACACAATCAACGAGATAGAAATCTAGCCCATTAAACACAATATTTTTTGCGGGAAGCAGCTGTAATGTCTTAGAAAGTATTGCTCGTTGCCAACTTTCTCGAGTTTAAATCCAATGCATTGAAAATACATACGCACTTATGCTTGCTTCCATATGCAGATATGGCGGCTGAGCTATCACTGTTGTGGAGTGTTGAATTTTGTAACAATGATCGGTCGCGTCTAAGCGGAACTCAAAGCCTTTCTAAAAAATTATTTTAGTGCCACGGTGGCTTGCCAGGTGACCAGTAAGTGCTTCAGTCTTGCGGTCGTGTTTGAAAGCACAAACAGTTGAAAATCCACCGCCTAAAAATTGTCTCCCAAAGCACAAATTTGAAATAAGTGATTCTGCACTTTTGTTGGAATTATCGCGCAGAATTCGGGGAAGAATATTCTATCTCAAACGCGAGACGTTTGAAATGTATGTTCTGAGCTGCTAATTAATGCTAAAGATTGTTATAAATAATTGATTTGCTCGATCACGCCCAATTTGAATCAATTTTGGCCGCTTGTGCCAACAGGGAAAAATATCGGTTTTCGTGACTTGATTACGTTGTTGCGTTTAATGCGAATACAGGAAATGTTTGTTCAAAAACTGTAATAGGAGTTGTTTGTGAATTTAAATTATCCTTGTAAATGTGTCGTAATTGAAAACTTTCACAGATAAAGAAGTAAGTTTTGCAATCAACTAATAAAATGCATTTACAATCATTGTAAACTAAACAAAAGACATGTATTTTCTTTTTGAAACAAACAAAAAGGTAAGTTCTATTATTTTTTAAATACTTTTGACCATATATCCATGACACATTTTACGATGCAATCCACTACTTTTAATTGGAAAATTTGCTCCCTTATCTATAAAAATTTCCAAATATGGCACATTCCCGAGGATAATTTAAATTCACAAAAATAAACTAGAACTATTAAATTGCATTAACAATAATTGTGAAATGTGTGATGAAAATTTGGCCAAAAATATTTTTAAAAATATGATAGAACTCACGTTTTTTGTTTGTAGCCGCTTTTTAAAATGACAAGAATTACTAATTTGTACACTACTTACATACAATTTTAAACTCCCTTTTCTTTCACATGGAATTTTTGTATTACTTATTACTACTTGCGAGTGATAAAGCTATCAGATCATCTACAAGAGATGAATGAGGTGCTATTACTTTTCCCTTTTTTTATTCTACCGGCGACCAGATACAAATCTGTTCTTGCGCCTTAAATCTTTTCAAACCGTCGTTTTAAAAATTACTGCGATTACTTGAGGAGAAGCCTCTGTAAATCATCTCTTCTTCAAAAGAAGCAATTTCAAGAACGAATGAGTCTACCACCTCCTCTGAAACTCTCAATTCTCTATTTCTCTTCAGGGTTTTTGAAACTTTCATTGACGAAATTTTCGTAGGTTATATTTTATTCTACGAATGTTACCGAGCCATTTGTTTGTTTACGCAGTATTGTATTTTTGGTCAAAATTGTATGAATATCGAATTTATGTCACAGAACAGGGTCATGAAGTTTCCATTTTTATGCTGTTGAAGCAACTCTTGGACCGTAAGATACACACATCAGTATTCAACTTCAGTAGCTAATGTAGTTACAATGCTATTTCATTCATAAATTACGCTTCGGTCGCAGTGTTAAGTAAGAAACAATTTAATATTTTTCTGTGTGAAGTAAAGTACGTTGAGGTTCATGAAATATCATTGTGTTGGAGTAGTAGTTTATTGAATTACTTGTTTACTGCCAACAGAATGTCACTTCTAATAACCAGAGTTTTACACAGATATCAACTACCTATTCCTCTCAGGCTTATTGATTTGGATTCTTTTTTCTCTCCAACTCTCAACGGAAAAAATACTTCACAAATCATATCTACATCATGTTCACGTTATTCAGTATTCGCATTCACTAATATTAATAATGTAACCATTAAATCGTTAAAAATAGTCGAAACGTTGATATAAGAAGATGGGAGAATGACCAGTTAGCCTTAACAGATAAAAATAATGTATAAGAAATGCAAAAGTTAAAATTATCAGAAAACTATATACTAAATACAGTGAGATTATACTTCATCGGTTATCACCATGTTTATTACAAAAGTTTCTCTGAATTGTGATGCGTACATTTTTACGTGTGTTCATTGGAGGAACCTAGTGGAAGGATAAGTTGCTGTAATTAACCTCTCGCGACTAAAATAATGTACGTAATAAAACGTTCTAAAAAAAAGGAGAAGGAGCGTGCGAGTAATTATTTTCGCCTGCAACATGAGTGTCACGCGGCGGGCGCTGTGCTAGGCGGCGGCCCTGCAGGTCACTTGACAGCTGCCGCCGCAAACCGCGGGCACCGGGCCTCCCTCTTCCGCGCTCTGCGTGTCCCCTCGCCTGCCACTTGTCGCCGGTTGCCTCTTCCGACGCCGACCCTCCCGCCACGCCGCCCACCACGACGCCGTCACCGCCGCGGCGTCACCCCCCGCTCCCGGGTCACTCCCGGCCTCGGCCACCGCAGCGTCGTCACCGCCGCCGCCGCCGTACCGCGTTGCGCTGGCCGCTGAGTTGGCGCCGTGTCCGCCCGCACTGCTCACCGCTGTCGCCGGCTGGCGTCCCTAGATACAGAGAGTAGCGCAACCACCGCCATTTAATATCCTCTCACCCAATAGCCCCAACAAGCAGAATTCAGATGTTGAACGGAAATGCTTACAATTGGTGACGTTATGGAAATGTTTAAAGTTATTAGTATTGATTTGGTGTAGATTCATGGTTCTCAATACACAGAATATCTTACAGTTCTAATTCTCCTGGCCAAGTGGATATAAAATGGCGGGATCGGCGGAGCAATGGAATGCACTATTCTCTGTATCTAGGGACTCTATTGCCGGCTAGATTCCCTAGATACAGAGAGTAACGCATTCCCTTGAGCCGCCGAAAACGCCATTTTATATCCAGATGAAATATGCGGTATTGTGGGTGAGTTGGGTACCCCCAATATACGGAAAAGCAGTGATGATATACTGGTAACTCTCAATAATCCCTTAAATTGTGGTCATTTTTCCTTAACTCCTGAATAGTGCCTGGCGGGGCTATAGGTTGAAAGGATATTAAATGGCGGCAGCCGTTCAGGTTTCTTTACTCTCTGTATCTAGGGACTCCATTGCTGGCTAAGAGTCCCTAGGTACAGAGAGTAGCGCATTCCATTGTTCACCGATCCCGCCATTTTATGACCAATTGTCAGAAAAATGGAAACTGTGTCGTATTCTGTGTGTTGAGAACCATGAATTTACCCCAAAAACCAATATTAATATTCTTGTTCTATGCTTCTATAATGCAAATTTTTGCCTAGAAATCAATTTTTGAAACCACTTTTGAGTGCTTATAGTGGCTCAACCATTCGAAATATCCATGTAGTTTATTAGACAAAATATGCTTAGAATTGTCTTAAGAGCTTATTTTCGAAGTTTCGACGTTTCCTCCTCCGACGTTCTGTATAAAAAGCATCCCTTAAACGGGAAAATTTGTACCATGGAGAAATATTTTCGCTCCAAACAGTATTTCTTCGACAATGCCCTGCATTCTCGCATCAGCACACATGCATCAGCGCACACACACACACCACACACACACACACACACACACACACACACACACACACTTTTGCACAAAATGTACCAAAGAATGTGGCCTTTCTCATCTACCTAATCAGTCTTCAACATACACATGTCCTACTTCAATAGAATAGTCTTGAATCAGTTAAAATTACAAAAAGTGTGTGAAAATCTAGTGTACTAGCATTAACATTGCTATGATCCAGATGGCACACAGTACATTACTACAACTAAAATAAAATATGAGGTCCACGAGCATGTTCTAAATGATCAGACTACACTTTCTGCAAGTTACAGAGCTACATTTAATTTGTAATAGTATTAACTCAAAAATTTCAGAGAACAACGCCTTTGATCAACATATGCAAAAGACCCACAATATCGAGCACAAAGAAGAAAGTGTATTTTAGAAAACAAAAGAAATGTGTATTTTACTACAGACATCACGTGTCAATAGACTGTTTTATTCCGGTACTTTGCGCTTCGAGGGGGCTTGTGCTTGTGCAGTCCAGATTTCAGTCCGGACAATGGCTCCGGACCGCAGCGAGGGGCGACGAGCGGGGGCAGTGGACGCCACGGAGGAAGTGGCGGAGGTTTGGGCGCAAGTGGAAAGGAAGGTGCGACAGATAGCGATGTAGGGACAAAGTGCACGATGCTAAGAGAACAGCAGTGAGATCGAGGAGCGTCTTCATGCATGTGTGTGACTGAATGCATACGCGCGTGTGTGTGGGTGCTCCTCGGCCAAAGTGAGGCGACCAATGGAAACGACAGGGAGTCACCAAGAGTCGAGAAGTCTCGTCTCGTCTCGGCTCGTCGCGTCTCGTCCCGTCTTGTTTCGTGCCGTCTCGTGTGTCGTCTCGCGTCGTCTCGCGCCGTGTCGTCTAGTGTCCTGTCGTCTCGTGTCGTCACGTCTCGTCTCTCCTTGTCTCGCCTCGTCTCGCCTCGTCTTGCCTCGTCTCGTCTCAAAGCAAAAGTTTCGCCTCGTCCCGTCTCAGAGCACAAGTTTTCGCCTCGTCCCGTCTCAGAGCAGAAGTTTCGCCTCGCCTCGTCTCGCAGCAGAAGTTTCGCCTGGTCTCGTCTCGAAGCAGAAACCCCGGCGTGTGCACGTGTATCGTGAGTAGTGGATGGTCGAGCGAGGGCGGCACGGTCCGTAGGGGCAAGGAAGGCCGTGCGCGGGCGGAAAGAGGACAAAGTGGAAGCTTAGAGGTGGACGCTCCGAGCTCCAAGCGGCGCGCGCGTTGAGAGGAGCGGGGCTCGGAGCAGCGGGTGCGCGTGGCGGTGCGGGGCGGCGGCACCCGCAGTACACGCACGCCGCGTGTCCGCAGATCCACCGGCTGCGCCAAAATTCAGCGCGCGTGCTGGCGGCCGGGGGGCTTTGCGGGCGGTCGCGGCGGGGCGGTGTGGGATGCAGCGGTGGAACGGCTCGGAGGGAAACGGGGCATAGCGGCTAGGAAGGGTGGGCTAGTGGGGTGGGACGGAGCGGGAAGGGATGGGGTGGGGTGAGACGGGTAGGGTCGGAAAAGGCGGGGAGGGAGTTGGGGGGTTGGATGAAGTGGGGAGGGGCGGAGGGGGATTGGGCGGTGTAGGATATCGGATATGGTATGGGTGGAACGGCTCGGAGCGGGTCGAAAATAGTGGTGTGGAGGGAGCGGGATGCAGTGGTGTGGGGTGGGCGAAGCGGGGCGAGGAAGGGTGGGCCAACGGAGCGGGACGAAGCGGGGAAGGGATGAAACGAGGCGGATAGGATTGCGTGGGGAGGAATTGGTTAGGCTGGGTGGAGCGCGGGACGAGCGGGAAATTCGGGACGCGAAGAGACGACGAGTGTCGATGAGGCGGGAGGGATATAGCGGGAGAGGGGACTGGTATGGGAAGGGAGGGGGACCGGACATTGCGGGATGAAACGTAGTGGGAGTGAGGCGGATTGGGGTGGGCGAAGCGGGGCGAGAAGGGTGGGCCAACGGAGCGGGGAAGGTCCTGACGGGATGAAACGAGGAGGGTCGGATCGGGTGGTTGGGTGGAGGCGGGGAGGGTCGAGGATGCAGCGGGCGTGAGTCGGGTGGGGCAGGGTGGGGGATAGACAGCGCCCGCGGCAGCCGCATGCAGATGCACCGAGCGCTGCCAAACTGCGTCCCGGGCGCGACCACTCGCCGCCACCAGGTACCGCGTCCGCATGCGAACTTCCCCCGGGAGAGCAAATGGAGGGCGGAGGGCACCCGTGAATAGCGCACTGTGAGGATGGGCGACAGGAAGGGAGTTCGGGTGAGAGTACTCGCTGCGATAATCTGCAACTGTGTTCCACGAGCCGCATTTTGAGGCCTGTAGTCTTCGTAATTGGTGAACCACTGGGTTCTCTATTTAAATAACGTTCTGTAGACATTGCCTGATCCTCCGGAGCCCACTTCCTTCGCTCTTCTATCCACTGCTCAAAGCAACCACAAACATGCCGATATTTTCCTCTTCTCTGTTCTTGGTTACTCTCTCTCTGCACTCCATTGGACGAGCACAGAGCGTCTCTTTTTATCTACATATTATTTGAGGCTACAATTGTTTCTTCTATCGTTAGATTACTGGAATGTTTTATTTACAAATATGAATTACATTCTACGTATTAGTTACATAAGAACTTAATACTCTCAGTATTCCAAAAGTTTAATTCCTATTTAGTGGTTTAGTTCTTTTCGGTATCTTACTAATATCTGATGATGATGAAATTATCTGATATTGTTAAAATGTCTTTGAGAGGAAATATTCAAGTCACAGATTTCATTACAAACGAAATTAATGAGGTAGCAATATTTGGGTGTTCGTGTTCGTGAATAAAATGAGTGTGTTAGTGGAATGTAAATTTTGTATGTATAGTTCTTCGCCGAATTGAGGAGATGGGTGCAAAAACCTGCAACTAATTTTCCACTTGCAATTTTTAACAAATGGTAATATATGTAAACACAAACTCCCGAGGAGTAAATTATATATGGTATTTACAGTGTCCTTCAACATTGCAGCGACCATGATTATATGTATGCGTTATCAAGCATTGATAAATGCTAAAATATGCTAAATCTTCATTGTAAGTAATTAGAAAAGAAAAGTGTTATGAAAAGAAAGATGATAAGAGGATAAGAATATTATATCTCAGCACTATTGTTAACTAGATCACTTAACAAAGTAAAAAGAATATAATTGGCCATGCATATAAAACCGAACTCATTTCTACTTTCTACTTTGTATCACAGAAACAATTCTCATTACATTTAACAAGTCAATTTAAGAACAGCTCCTCGTGTAGGAAATTTCTAAGGCCTCTAAGTACGCATCCAGTTGCCACCCACTGATGCCAGATCTACGTTTCTCGTCTGTAAACCACTTCAGTGACACGTCTTCGCCATTCCACAGTGACCCGATTTGGGTCGAAGGGAGCAGTTAAAAGCACGAGGTTTTTAGTCTCTTCCCTCGAACCATAGATTGGAAACTATACGTAGGAAAATTAATGTTTTCTAGAAAGAGTTTAGCGCTAAAATACAACTGTTTCAACTGGACTGATTTGCTTCTCACGTTTATACATAAAAACTCGCAAAAAAATTGCAGTGTGACAATGAAATATATTTATTGTACTCATGTTCATATTCTGAGTTAAACACGTGTGTCCGATGTCTGCGAAGAATCTCAAAGGGAATAAGGATAAGTGACCAAGTCAACACTAGGCGCTAACGGAGCCGTTTACACTTCAACAGGTTACCGACCAACTCTCCATTAATCATCCGCTTCCATTTTGATAGTTTCGATCTTTCTCACCGGAGCTGCTCACCCGAATGCGTGTTAGGAAAGGAAAAATTCGCGAGAGCGACAGTTCACTGTCTGTGAACAGAAATTGAAATGCCGCCGCGTGTTGTTAAACACACTGCTTCTAAAATCGAAACGCTTACTACGGGAAAACAATAAGAAGTGTAGATCAACAAATGAATCACAAAAGGCTCGGAAGTCGATGCATGTGCTACTCGATTGGATTATTCCTGTTTCTATTTAAATTTCTTATGAATGAAATGCGATGTTTAACGATATGTTTATGCGATTTTTAACGGGAATGTTAAAGAATATTCTTTTAGAACACCTTTAGGGTGAGGTCATTGCTAAGTTCACAATGTGTCCTCTGGTGTTTCACAGTTGAAACATGCCAGAAAACAAAATGGGACAACAGTTCCCTCACTAAGGAACCTGATGATGTAACAAAACACGTTACGAAACGTTGTGGAAATTGAGAATAATAAAGGATGGTCCCATGTAAGTTTTTGAAAGGGAGATCCCATGCTTAGGCTGTCGTAATAAAACTTATTTCCGTAAACATATTTATTCCCTGATTTTCTCCTTTTGTAGACTAACAATTTGAAGAACTGTCATGGATTTGGGGAAGAGTCTTTCCAAGGCATCTGGAAGTATGTTAATGGTTCAAAAGAAAAATTAATCGTGTTTTTTAATTGCATCATTAAAACTATATTTTCATTTTCCTGGATTATTTTATTTATTTTCTACCACACACGTCATATATAAGTAAAAATGTTTATTCAAACGGGATTCTAGAAATGTAAAAGTCCCTCCTCATATTTTAGACAGCGCATGTCTACTCTTACGAAATATCTTTCGCGATTTACACGACGCAAATCCCTGACGCCAGCTAGCTGACATTGCATATACAGCGAAGCGTGGTTCAGGAAATGGATCTGAATGGCAATGAACTTTATTCAAGGGCTTTCCTGTTGAAGGAGTTTGCATTAACAAGAACTGTGCTTTCTGTCTGAAAGAGAATGAATGGGACTGATAACACGAAGGGGGAAAGGATAATGGCATGTCTTCTGTGTCGCATAGGAACACTGTTCTTTTACTTCCTCCCTGCGGAGTAGCGAGAATGTTATGTAATGCTGCGCGCAAAAGCGGCGAATTTTCGACCTAAAGACTTATTACAGGGCCCTGGTAACGAAAAAGTCGAAAAATCCAGTTGCTGAATTAGAAAACAAATCGCTTATCACGTGGGTTGGTGTAGCCAGAATCCATGTTTTGTGGGTTCTTGATACTCCATGAAAATCGAATGACGCCAAAACGTCTGTCCGTCCGTCTGTCTGTTCGTCTGTGAACAATGGTGGCGGCTAAAGCGTTCAAAAGATTTTCTCCGAACTTGATATTCCCCAATCGATCTGCCTGATGTCGTGACCCTTTAAATTTAAAATCAATTAAATTCTTGGGGCATGCCACTGGGACATTTACCAATTTTTCAAAAAAAATTGCATCGATTCGATTAAAATTTTGTTAGATAGTGTCAAAGGTGCTTAAGAAAACGGTGCAGGTTTCATGTTCGTTGAAATCCCTGATTTTTAGAAAATTGTAAAAGTTCAAAATTGTTTCGGGGACTTCCTACAAGTAAAATATTAAAGATAGCGATTTTTTCCTTGAATGAAATCTGTTCCTTAAAGATAGATTTTGTAATAAGGTCATGTAAAGTTTTTCGAAAATTTGAGTATTATTGGCGTGATTTTGTGTGAAAATACGAGAACACCACTAGTTCTTTATTTGCTTTGGATTTTAACGCGTTTCGTCACACTGTGTCCGTTGCCCAATGCGACAGCCCCGAAGTGATGGCGAGGTGGGGTCGAAGCAGCTGGCGCGCCGGCGGAAGCGGCTATCTCGTTACGGCCTTTTGGCTCCGAACGATTCCGCTCGTCGCTATCAGATCCGCAAACGAACGACGCGGCGGCCGAGGCGATGCGCTGTGGAAGGATGGTCAAACAGGCGGGCCTAGTGGTGGGTGAGCGGTAGTAGAGTGGGCGGGGCAATGTGATTGATTGTTAGTGATTCCGGGCGCGTCGACTACAGAGTTCTTTAGTAAGTAAGTGTAGTGCGTGTTTTTTCATCGGGAGGTGGCGGTGATCTTCCCCCGTTGAATACGAGATCCGGCTCCGACCTACCGTCGTCTAGCGGGGTTTTCCCCAACCTGGTATCTCCCAATAGCGGGACAATGTGGGCGGACACAGGCAGGGTTCCTCAGTTCCCCAGCCGGAAAGCTCTTGACCGGTCTCCCGTCATTTGTGGTAATGTAGTGCATGTTAGTTTAAGTGTGTGTGAAAGAGGCGGAGCATAGGACAAGAAAGAGGAAGGAAAGATCGCGCGTGGTCCGTGGCCCATTTGTTAGGGTACGGCTTTTGCCTGGCGTTGATGGGAGAAACCACGGAAAACTAACGACTAGAGGAGTCGGCCCCTAGAATTCTCCTTCAGAGAGTGACTGAATTCGACCTACCTAACAAGCTAGTGTCGAAAATCCTGAACCTAGGAGCTCCCGGTCAGAGGGACTGCAGTGACATCAGTTGATGACCTGAGCCACCTCTTCTGGTCGCTATACAATGTGGGCGGGCACAGGCAGGGGGTGGGGTGCGGAGTGGGGAGTGGCGGAGAGGTGCGTGGTGCTGCGTGGCATGGTGGTTAGTTGTGTGTTAGAGCAGGGTGGGAGGGGGTGACGATGATTGGTGGACGGGTGGTTGGACGGAGAGGGAGCCAGGGTGGGTGTGGCGAGGTGGGCAGGGTTGTTACTGGCGATCGCAATCAGCTTAAATCTGCCAGCGGGAAGTGGGCGTGACGAGGGGGAAAATACTGCGGAAGAGACAGAGGAGGAGATGAGGAGGCTTCGGAGCAAGTGCAATGCCGTGATTCGGGCAGACTCTTACTCATACTTGGTGAAATGATACGAACCTATAAATAAAGTTCGCTGGTGTATTGTCTCTGATGGAATAATATTAGTATCCTTCGTCAGTCTTCATTTGTAACATTTACACCTCTTTTATCACATAATACCTTCAGGTATACCTGAACTTATACTTTCGAGAAAAGGATTCGAATCGCCAATCGGAGATTGCAAAATGAATTAAACCTCGTAGCTCTTGGTGAGAGGACGGATAAGCTAAAGTGGACGAGGAGGAGGGCGATGACGTATAGTATCCAAAATGTGAAGCTGTGACGTGTAGTATCCAAAATGCTGAAGTACATCACTTGTTACAGGCGTATTAAGTCTTTTTTTAAAAATATATACAATACACATGTAAAATGGCGGTAAGATAGCGGGGGCGGGAGCAGAAGAGATAGAAGCAATGGAACGAAGAAGAAAGCAATGCACAGAGGACAAAGGCAAATGCTTACAAAGGGAGCTGACAAAGGCCTTCAAACCAGAATATTCTACGATGATGATGATGATGGAAGGTCAGTTGGGGAAGACCAATGGAGACGGAGAGCTCACTCGGAGGGAGGGGGCGCAGGGTCCGTCGTCCCGTCCTGCGAAGGCGGCTCGGGCGGGGGTGGGGCGGGGGCGGGGCGGAGGCGGGGGCGGGGGCGGCTGGAGTTGGACGGCGCGTTTTTTCGCGCGCTGCCCCGGCGTAATCTCCGTGTGATATACGCTGGCGGCGGCCGGCGCCCCTCGCCCATAACTTACCTGTGACTTCGCCGCCGCCCAGTCAGCACCGCCCGCGCCCGCCCGCCCTCGCCCACGCCGGCCGAGCGGCTCGCGATACAGCCGGCGACTGCTCGCCGCCCGCTGCTGCCGACGTGGCTGCCGTTGGCGCTGCGTTCACTCACCCGCCCTCCGCCCGCCCAAGTCCCTGTACCCAGCCACCGTCCCCGCCAACCATTTCGCCCACACCTGCGCTATCACCATCCCTTTTTCCATTCCCGTTCCTCCGCATTCGACCCTGCCTCCAGCCTCTGCCGCGCCCCCGTTCCCTCCCCTCCCCCAACCGGGAGAGATGGCTCAGTGCATCAACTGATGTCACTGCTGTGCCTCTGAACGGGAGGTCCTAGGGCTCCACTCCCCATGGCGGCAGGATTTTCGACACTAGCTCGTCAGCTTGGTCGAATTCAGTTGCTGTTTGGAGAAGAATTCTAGCGGCCAGCTGCTCTGATCCATAGTTTTTCGTGGTTTCTCCGGTCAACACCAGGAGAATGCCGGAGCAGTGCCCTACCAAACGGGCCACGAACCACGCGCAATCTTTTCTTCCTCTACTTTGACCTATCCTTTCCCCCTACACACACACTTACACTAACATGCACTACATAACCACACAAGAACGGGAGACCGGTCGGGAGCTTACAGCTTGTATCGGCTGGGGCGGTGCCCCGCTATTGGGAGATATCAGGTTGGGGAAATCCCCGCTAGTCGACGGTAGATCGGCGCCGGATCTCGCCATCCAGCGGGGAAAAGACCACCGCCACCTTCCGAGGAAAAACCTGCACCACACTTACGGGACTAACTACTCCTGTAGTTGAAGCGCTCGGAATCACGAACAATCAATAAATCCCCTCCACCATCGCTGCCCCGCCCGGCCCCACCCCCTTCCCGACCCGTCCCGTCTCCCCCACCGGCCCCACACCCGTGCCCGCCACCGTCCCATTCTCCACCTCACAGCGTCCCCTTCCCAGCCTAATCGCAATCCCTATTCCTGTTCCCGTTCCATCCTCCCCCCACTGCCACCATCGCCCACTTCCCCATTTCCGCCGCGCCTCCATCCCAACCTCTGTCTCGCCTCCGTCCTTGTCACTGCCACCGTCCACACCGTCTCCTCTGCCATCGCCAGTGCCAACGCCACCACCAACTGCATCGACGCGGGGCACGCTCTGTTCGACGCCACTGTTCTCCGTTCATTCCGGAGAGACAAGAAACGATTATCGTCAGGTGCTCCACAGCAATCAACCGTTAATCATGTATCTGAGCAACGCACCCTGATATGGACGATTTTGAAAATACATTTTTCATTTTTTGTTCCTTTTACCTCTCCTAGCTGCCTAAGTGTTCATTTGTGTGGCGAGGATTTTAGTATTGGTCCACTAAACGCCTAGTGTACACAATGATAAAAAATAATGTGATTTCAGCATTTTAAACTACTATTAATTGATCCCAAGTTGGTAAATTCGATTCGACTATGAATGAATGTAGTCTTGTTTGCTAGCTCACGAACGACCGTCCAAACTTACAGCCCCACTTTAGCTGAGACATCCCAATCACCGAGAATGTCATGTGTGTCTTTCTCGAGAGCCACAATCCCCATCCATCGCCTTCCGGAGGATAATTGCCGGAAGCTTACACTTCCTTCCACACTCGGGCGATATGCCTTCGAACCTTCAGGCCAGAATTTTCGGAACCTCTCGGAACCTTTCACGAGATTCGTCGCCAGTCACTCACCACCGGATACCCGCTACCGGCTACCCGCCACCGGCTACCCACCACCGGCTACCCACCACCGGATACCCGCCACCAGCTGGATACCCCCTACTGGCTACCCGCCATTGGCTACCCTCTACTGGAGAGACGAGCCGCCACCGTCTACCCGCCATCGGCTACCCGCCACCGCCTACCCGCCATCGGCTGTCGCCAAAGGCTGCCCATCTTCCTCTGTATGCCGCTCGCTACCCGCCACCGGCTGCACGCTATCGGCTACCCGCCTCCCACAAAACTCGCCAGTCTACCCACCGGGCTAACCGCCACCGGCTACCCGCCACTGGCTACCCGCCTCCATCTACACGTCAGGATACCCCCTACTGGCTACTACAGGCCGCCATTGGCTGGCCTCTACTGGAGAGACGGGCCGCCACCGGCTACCTGCCACCGCCTACCTGCCATCAGCTGCCGCCAAAGGTTTCCCGCCTTCCTCTCTGTATGCCGCCGGCTACCCGCCACCGGCTGCCCGCTATCGGCTACCCGCCTCCGACAACCCGCCAGTCTACCCGCTAGCGGCTACCCGCCACCGGCTACTCGACTCCACCTACCCACCTCCGGCTACCGGCCACCGGCTACCGGCCACCGGCTACCCGCCCCCGGCTGCTCGCCGCTCGCCTTGCTCATTGCCTCCGCCCACCCTGCCCGCGGTGGCCACGCATTGCCCACAGCCCTTGAACGCCCCCTCCCCGCCCGCGCCATCCTTGCTCCTCACCCGCAGAGGGCAGGGCGGGGCGGGGCGGGGTGTGGCAGGGGGGGCAGGAGCGTTTGCTCTGGGCGAGGTGCTAATGGGCGCTCAAGCTGGCGGGCTGCAGATGTTTACCGCTGTCGACTGTTCCGCAGGGCGCGCGCGGGTCGGCCGCGGGGGCGGGGCGGGGGCGGGGCCCGGGTGATGGACGGCTGGGCCCGCGTCGGCTGCCGCCGTTAAAAACTCGCTTTAAACTGCGATGCGTCACTCGCGCGGGCGCCCGACGGCAGGGCAATGCCCGCGCCCGGCGCCCTCGCGCGGGTCTGGGCTTCGGCTCCCTCTCGTGGCGGGTTCTTCACCGCACGATCACCATCACAGGAGCCGTTGGGGCCCTCTAGCAGCATGTTTCTGCAACATTTGGTGCTAAATAATTGTTATGCTAAATATTTACTACTACAGCGCACCAAAGCGCAAGTGCAAGGTCCAAAGCGTTGGTGACATGAGCATTTTTCCGCCATAAGATGAAGCAAACCGTTAGGACGTAGCTGCATATACCCCCTCAAATTCGTGGCAACAATGGTGTAGCGGTTAGCGTACCGGACTGTTATACCCAAGTTCGCGGGTTCAAAGCCGATCGAAGCGGTGAAAAAATCCTTCGTACGCCTTCCTTCGGAGGGGACGTAAAGCCGGCTGTCCCATGTTAGTAGATTTACTTGCATGTAAAAGATCCTCAAGCCTAAATGACACCTCTGAGCTAAATTCAAATCGCCTGTTTCGTCGCCCGAGATAATACCTTCTTTCTCCGCTAGTTAAGGAGCGTAGCGAAATTTGCGTGGTCAGACGGGAGAGCAGACCTCATGGCCTGAGTCTCGCCACGTAAAATAAGGCATTATTTCAATTCAGTTCAATTCAACTTCGATGCAAACCAACCACCGTTTGCTTTACATCGGCCTCTGCCTCCGACTTAACCACAGGTGTAGAGCAGCTAAGCTTGGTTTAAGATGAACACTCGAACCGAACCAAGTCGTGTGTACACCTTGGCCAGAATTATACAAGGCTTTAGCGATCACGGTTAAATCGACATCTGGCATTCAAGAATGAAAAAGACTTGCTTATATTTTCGTGTAGTATGTCTACGTCTACTGAAGAAATAAAATTGACAAAGTATCGCAAAAGAAGCAAATTTGAGTTGACCAGACATTACGTATGATATGATCATACGATGGGCTGTAATGGGTACTGCGATGCCCGATGGCAGCGCAATGCCTCGAGCGGGTCTGGGCTTCGGTTCCCTCTCGAGGCGGGATTCTTCTCCGCAACTCTCACAATTACATTCGCTGCGCACCGTCCATCTGCCTTACCTTACTTGTGAATCTATCATGTCTCTTTCCACATGGCAGTCTCCCGGCCCTCTTCTCACGATTAGGATTTTCACCTGTTCCGGCTTTATTAACCCTTTAAACCCCAATACTTGAGAGCAACATGTAGAATTTTCTAAAATTTGAGGCCATATTTAAAAAATGGCGTATTTGCTTCAAATTATTCAATTATCACTCAATACTAACTTTTAAACATTTCTTCATAATTTAACAATAATTTGGGATTGAAAGGGTTAACTCATCTGTTATGAAGTCTTCCAATATTTCTGCTTCTTCCCACTTACCATGAGAGGTAGGGTTCAGAAAGTATGTCTTCCAACAAGAAAAATTTTTGGTTCTAAGATATCTATATATGAAGACCTCTGGACACAAACAGAAACATGCTATGACACTATACGTGATTTTCGAGAAAAAGGAACGTAAAGGTTTAGACATTGCATTCTGTATATTTGGATAAAGAACATTAATTTACCAATTACACTGCCATTTTGTGCGAATCTTTAAAATGAAAACCCAACATCTAGATACATTTATGGGGTGTCGAAATACAATAATATCTCAATTTCATAAAAAATGTGGCATAGCCTGTTATTGCTCCAAAGTCTTCATATAAACTTAGTTGATAGATGCAAACTATAATAGCATAAGTATTGTTAGTTAAAGAAAGTGTGAAATGAATGTCTACATATAGATCTTACTTTCTCGATACTACTACTATTACTGCTAATAATGATAATAATAATAATAATAATATTAATAATAATAATGTTGTTTCCAACTGTAATCCAACTGAACTATCGGAGGAAATTTAAATTATTATATGGTTTTAATTTAATATTTAAATTATTATGGTATTCAACAAAAACTTTTAACGTTTAAAAGAATTATGTAAATTATATTAATTTGAATAATATATTTATGTGGAGATATTTTCACAGATTTATAGGTAATATATTTTAAGCAGGGTACCATTTACTCGTCTCATGGCCGTTCACATCTATTTCCACCTCTCTTTGAAGATTATCCGAAAAAGACCAAGGCCTTAATTGAGAATGGCACCCAGCTTCCTCCCACGGACAGTGACAAGTGTTCCTCTTCGACCGTGTCCTCAAAGCTCCAGATTTTCCACTTAGAATTGAAGAGCTTATTTCCAAAGGGACGTATCTCTATAGAATACAGTTTTTCAGAAAATATACATATTCAAATTCAGCATGATATTCCAAGATTAAATTCAACAATATTTGTTACTCATTAACGTAGGAAAAACGCAATTTCGACAGCTTCATGGAGAAGCATCTTAAAATAAATATTGATACATAAAAATAAAAAATATAAAAGCGGAAATGGAGAGTCGTCACTTTGGAAACAAGTTCTTCAGTTCATCAAGAGCTACTCTGGAGATGAAATATAATAAGTCTCTCTGAACACTGAAAATTCATTTTTCAACTTCTTATAGTTTTTTTTCTTTTTCTCAACTAAGAGTTTGGATTTAACTTTCGGAGGATAGAAGTTACTGAGAAAGAGAAACTTCGAAAATTAATGATGCTTTAAATTTCGTATTACTTGGGCCCATTTCGGGAATTGATGTCATGTTGAATGAGAGTCGGGTTTCTGGAATGATTAATTATAGAATCGTTAATAATAAGGTGTGAAGAATTAAATGCAGTGAAAGTGAAATTAACCAACTGGTATTTTTATTTTAAATTCTGTCTAGTGATTGAATTCTGCGTTGTGTTATTGTTGCGTCATTTGAAAGGATGTGTTAAAGTAACGAATACGTAATCATTTATTTTATAATTATATTTGAAGTGTTATTTTCTTTAAATGTTTTCAATATTAACTACTGATAATATTGTGAACAGCTTTGGAAATAATTTTTTTATATCTGTAAGTGCTATTGTGTGTTTTTACTAAAACTTCATAAAACAGTATTGGAAGACTTGTCTAATTTAAATTACTGTGCCTTAATAGTTATTTTACAATTTAAATTTAAACTTTTTTAGAATTTTTCTCTTTCGTATACACTAGAGGAAATTAGATGTTAATAAATGAGAAGTTTGTGCTTTGCTATTTTGTATTAACCTAATATAAGCTTCTTGCATATTTCCTTAAACAAATGTATTTATTTATTCTTAACATATAACTGTTATCTAATATTCCTCATTGACATTGACCAAGTCACTAACATTTTGAAGAGAAGTTGTTGAGAATTTAGCGTTTGTGCTGAGCATCACCGTGTGAGTACTGTGAAAACAAAATCGTCTTACGTTCTTAATATGTCATTCCACACACTTGAAATGACGTTTACAACTGTCTATATCCTATGTGGGATTAGTAAGACAGTTGTTAAGATATTTCGTTTGTAATAAAAAGGAAATGGATTTTTCTAACTGTGCGCCTCAAGGCCCGTCTTCACGATGGAATATGTCACAGTTTTTCGCGACTTTCTCACTCGTGTCGCTAGATATCGCATCATCGCAACCGTATCAAGCAGTGCTTGCGATCATGCGACGTCTAGCGACACGAGGGAGAAAGACGCGAAATGCCGTGTGATATTCCATGGTAGCCACAGGGACTTGAGGGACAGAGTTAGAAAAATCGCACAATAATTATTTGCTCTGATAATTTTTTACCCAGTACAAGACAGTGAATGTAGATGAAAAACGAATTGTATTTCAATGTTGATTGAAGTGCAAAAAAACTGATATTTCAATATATTTGTTACAGAGTAAAATAATGTGGCATTGTATTCATGAGAAGTGTGTTTGCTTTACATATCATTACATAACAACAACGAATTCCTGGTATTCTCTCGGAAGGGCATTTGACATGCCGCCATCGATTTCTGGATGGCATGTTCCAAGGGGCAGGAAATAGTCTTCTGAAAGCAGTTCATGTCAAGAGAGGCTTGCATGCTAGCATCATCAATCACTACATACTTGCCACGAAGGGTTCTACTGAATAAATTGAAAAGGGAAACAAATACATCCATTTCTTAAACAAAATCATTTACCGCTTTCCCACGACTCAAAGACACAGACTGTTAACGGAAAGAGTCACAACTGTGAAACGTTTGTACCAAATTCCATTACTGGTTAACATAGGTAAGCGAATTCGTTTACTGAGTGAACACAAATGTGGGTAAGTCTTTTATTTCCGACAATGTGGACGTCTATTAAGTTTTGTAACTCTGCTTCTTCGTCTAAATAAGATTGAATATTTATGTGTAAAATTATTGAACTCTAGAAATAAATTTGAAATTTCGAAGCCAAAGCTGTAGATTTAATGATAAAATAATGACGGAGAGTTAATAAGTGCGTATAAAATACGAAAAAATCAGGCTTGAAATTCCCAAACAAAAGTGTAATATCAAAGACCTTTTAGTGGAAAAGTTTGAAAAGTTTTTCCATGGCTTTTTCGCCACTGCAAGAAATGCATTTACAAAAAACATATACGAGTTTCAAATACTTATTTTGGTGAAATGTAGAAGAAATATTACATAGTACATCTTCCTTCTACAAGCATGGTGTTCTAGCCTGATTTGCCTGACATCCTAAAATCCATATCCTTGCTGTACGCTTATCACATTCGAGATTATGGAAGTTGAACAACACGGAGATGAAATCTAAGAATAGGAAAGGAGACAGAACGAGGAAGGAAGAACCGCATGTGGTCTATGAGACCCGTTATCGAAGGGGCAGCTCCCTCATTCATCGGGATTTGATCAGAAGGAATGGCAGCACACAACAGCCAGTATTTCAAAATCTTTCAAATAGTTATATCATCTATGGTGCAATTTTTCTAACCGTGCCTCGGGAAAGTATCAGCTATTGGCGGTTTCATCCAATCGGGAGATTATAAGTTTCAACAGTGACGTCCTTATGGTGACGTTCAAGCTCCCGATTGGATGAAACCATTAACAGCTGATATCTTCCAAAGGCACGGTTAGAAAAATCGCACTATACTCTAGTATCATACCTGGTGTAGGAAATCAGCCTCCACCGGCACTTGAGTTTGGAATATGCCGGTCAGTGCCTTGCTCCATTTATAGGTTCGCCATTGCTTCTGAACGCGTCAACAATTTGGGTAATTAATCATGCAAGCTTAGAGCGCGTTATATTCGGGGAGTTGGCAGGGTCCCTCCCAAGTTGATGAGATCCTGCCCTGATCCCCAACGTCGGAGGGTTCCTACCACAGGTATCTTCAGCCAGCGCCCCCCCCCCAGCCCGGACAAGCTCTAAGCTTCCAACTGGTCTCTCCACGTGCTTGGGAGTGAAAGGAAGGCTTTGAGTGTAAGGGAATAGGAGGGGAGAAAGATGACGTAAATATCACGCAAGGTCCGTGGAGCGTTTGTTGGGGACCTTCTTCGGGATTCGCCTGATACTGACAGGAAACTAGTGGTGCTAAAAACAGCAGTTAAATTCTCGCATTATTTAAAACTTAAGGATTATTCGGAAATTCAGAGATTACAATGCAAATAAGGCTTGTATTATTTTTAGAAGCGTACTTTGCACTCTCCGAAAAAAATATTGAAGCTGTGTCGAGAAAATTTTATTTTTTAAATTGTCTTTATTCGCGAAAAGTAATCATATATTGAAAAAAATGTATCTGACCTTATATAAAGATTAATATTGAAGAACACATCTCAATCAGAAGAAAAATCTCTTGCTTCAATATTGGAGTTTTGGAAGATGTTGAATTCTATTTTAACTTTTTCTACTTTCGAAAATTCAGAGAATTCAACGCAACCGGACATTCGTCATTTTTATAAGCTGCTTTACCCTATTCGATAAACGTTATTCCAAACATTTGGAGCCATTTTTGAGGAAAAAGTTCCTTGTGGTTCATTTAAAATATCCCCAAAATTAAAATACATGTTTCAAATTCAAGGAGTCGCGATGATAGCCAGATCACTTTCGTTAAAATATCTATTTGCGAGTAAATTTTGATGAAACTTCTATTTACGATTAAGACACTATCGTTGTTTGTTTACAGGTGGCAGACAGACAGACTGATTTTTCGGACCCTCAAAATGTGTCTTCTGGTTACACTAGTTTTATAATTAATTTATTACTTTTGGAACAATAACTATTCACTTTTAGATTTCAGGAACGAAAAATACGATTTTTTCTCAGATAGATCTCCTGTTCGTTGCAAACTCAGATGTTTAAAAAATTACAAAAGTTCAAATTGTTCTCGGCATCTTCCTCCAAGATAGATTTTTTCCTTAAAGAAATGTGTTGTTTAAAGATAGATTTTTAAACAAGATCTTGTAAAATGTTTCGAAAATTTGGGTACTTTTCGTGTAGTTTTGCGTGAAAATACGGGCGAGAAAGTACGTTTTTGTTTTAGCACCACTAGTTACCTCAGCCTCCAAAGCCACTATAATATGGGCGAGAAAGCCACTATGATACGAAAATACGGGCGAGAAAGTACGTTTTTGTTTTAGCACCACTAGTTACCGTAGCCTCCAAAGCCACTATAATACGGGCGAGAAAGCCACTATGATACGAAAATACGGGCGAGAAAGTACGTTTTTGTTTTAGCACCACTGGTTACCTCAGCCTCCAAAGCCTGTACAGGTGCGTGAAGATGAGCCTCCCAATTTGTGAAGCAATTCCAAGAATGTTGCGTCCGGTGTCCACCACGCAGCAGTGGTAGTTCCGCCGGCGCAGAGCGCGCGTGATTCTTGATGAGTCTGCTTCGTAACGACCGGCGGCAGCGGCGGCGTCTGCATTTTTCGGCGCCGCGTCGCGCCGCGCGTGTCATTTGGCGGCACGCGGCCGCGGGACGCCGCCGCGGCGCCGCCTGCGCCAGCGGACGACGTGCGCATGCGCCAGTCTGCGGAAAATTGCGCAGCGGATTGTTGCGGCGGCGTCGGGTTTTTACACCGAACGTGACGTTCTGAAAATGTTTATTTTCTCGCGTTCTTTTTGCGGACGTTGTATGACGAAAGAAATGGAGTAACTCTGGGCAATGTTTGTCGCGTGAGAAATGCAAAGGGTAATATTACAAATACAGAAATGTTAAGTGAATAGGTTATTAAGTTAAGAATAGAAATACTTCTCTAATATATTTTCAAAGATTCGCATATTATTTGCATAAATGTGTCTTCGGCAGGAAATATCTTACAGAACATACAATTATTTTGCCTCGATCCTCTTGTAAAACTCATACATTAGACATTCTTCAATAGCATTTTTCAAAACGGCAAAATCTAATGTTTTGATTACTCCAACATTAAATAAAATATTGCAATAGTTGTATTTCGAAGACTGTTTTCTTTTAGTGACTTGCCATCTCATCTATTCCTTTAGTATCTATTTTTAACAAATTTGGAAGGGTGTTTGAGGAGGTAGTACAATAATGTAACAAACAAACTTGCGCTTTTTAAACAAAATGAAATACTCGTATGTAAAATAGTAAAATAAACAAGAATACAATTGTTCTTATGTCTTCTTTTAATGTTTGAATCGTAAGAAAAAAATTCAAAATTCTAGAAAATAAACTGTCTTCCTTTTTATTTTGTGGGTCTAATTACCTACGTTTGATGATATTACATCGCTGTCATCCATCGGTTTATCTGGCGTTACATTTACAGTGTTTCGGAGTGTTCGAGAACACGTCCACAAATCCACGACTGCAACACGGATTGATTGATTGATTGATTAATGTTTCGGGGCTAGTCAACTGCTATGGTCATTTGTCCTGTAAGTGTAGTGAATGGTTTATTTTGGGAGGTCGCGGTGATTTCTTCTACCTCTGGATGGTGAGTTCAGGTGCTGAATTACCCTTCGGCTTGCGAGGGTTTCACCTTGCATGAGAGTGTGTGTAAGTAAGGAGGGACGAAAGGACAAAGAAGGGGAAGGAAAGATCGCGTGTGTTCCGTGGCCCGTTTGTTAGGGTTCTGCTCCGGCATTCGTCTGGTATTCATCAGAGAAACCACAGAAAACTATCGATCACAGCGGCCGGCGCTAGAATTTTCCTCCAGACAGCAGCTGAATCCGGCCCAGCTATGTATTCGGCAGTCGTGGTGATAGCAACGTCTGCCGTTTTGTCGTATTGCGTCGCCTGTCTTCTGTGTTGTGGAAAAGAGCCGCGCGTTAATGTGCGTTTCTCCGTGGCCACAGCTTATTTATGCGCCACTTTTTGTGTTTTTATAGCGTATTCTGAGAGACGCGTTGAATAAGGTTCTAATAAGCACAGAAGTGGGGCGAGCAAGATTTATGTAGCAACAGCGGAGACGAATAAAAATTGGACTTGAACGAAGAACAAAAAGAAAGCGAAAAGGAAATAAAAGAGTCGGTTTTGAAAGCAAATATATTATTTATAGCCAAAGAACTGGGAGAGAAGCTAAAAATGTTTTTAAGTAAACTACTTTGCTAGTACTTTATGAAAGCAAACAATTATTTGATTTTGCATAGTGGCAGAAATTTGATTTCGCCACTATGCAAAATGCATATGAAATCGCGGCACACATATCTTTCTGAAACTATTTAAAATAATGGCTTGTTATTCGGTAGTGAAAGATGTTCATTAACTATGTATAGCTTTCTAATTAATGAATTCGAACAATTATTGGTGTCAGTGATGTATGAATACCTTCGGCTGACTATTTCAGGTAAGATTGATTGATTTCTTGAATTTAAATCTGAACTACTTTTTCCAATATCCAGTAGTATGGGGATCTCTAAACTGATCAAGAACACACTCTTTATATTGAAGTGTTCCAAAATGAAGTTAAATATATTAGTAAATAATTATAAATATAAGTTCAGTAATAGGTTAATTGAACAATTAAAGAGAAAAAATATATGTTTTGGAAAATGTAATCGTTGTGATTGAGCAATGTGAAAGTCACATTTTCAATTGAGAATAGCGTAACGAGATTTAGAGAGCTTTCATTCTGTCATTTCCAGAAAATGAAGGGGAACTCGTTCATTTACAACACATCTAGCCGAATGCAACCGCACGCGCAGACAGATTCGATATCGGACAATAGAATGCGAATCGGTTTTCAGGCGACTGCGTGGGTTGCCGCGACCGAGGCAGGTGGTGCCGGGCGGGTTGCCTATTCTGTAGGCGTCGCGCAGTGGCAGCGACTGCATACACTGCATACAATGGGGCCACCCTCACGAGCTAGTTGACAAACGTTTTGTTACGTGTATCGTCTGCAAAATGTGATTTGGCAGTATAAAAAAGAAAAGTAGAATATGGAGGAATCTCTGATAGCTTTATATTTATATATTTGGAGGACCAGCAGACTGTAAATTAAATGATACACATAACACATAAAATTAATTGAGCTGTACGGTATTGCATAGATGGATGGAATATGATAGGGCAAAAAAGAACAACATTAGCTGTAATAAAAAATAACAAATATTTAATTACTAAAAAATTTGAGTTAAAAGGTTAGTAAACAAACAAAAAAATATTAAAAAACAGTAAGATAAAAATTGATGTGAAAAAAGTAATGAAAAAAAAGAACAAAGGTAATTGAAAAACAGTAATCTTGAAATCAGAAGTTGCCAAAAAATTAAAGTCTTTTCTTGCGTTAAATTTAAATATTAAAAGAGTGCACTCAAGTAGATTTCTGATGCATCAGAAAGAAGTTTGAAATAAGTAGTCACTTATCCGTTGGAGCTCTGGTGGGTGTTTCTTGCAGCAGATGGCGGTCGAGAGATGTTGCAGCAGCAGGAGATTGTTGACGGGGATGGCGCAGAGTTGCGACCCCAAATTAGAATGTTGTGCAGAGCAGCGTCTTCTAGCAGATTGCAGTAGGCAACTAGGCGTTGCACCGCATATTGTAAGTAAATGCTAGAGAGCCGCTTCTTGCAACAGATTGCGGTAGGCAAAATAGATTTTGCACCGCATACGAAAGTACGTCTGACCTCTGCGGAGGTTGCCACAAGAGTCCTTGTTCTCGTCGGATGAAAAGTTTTTGAAGACTGGTCGTTCGAAATGTTGTCCTTTCGTGACACACAGGGGCGCTAGTGTCAATTTGCGTGTGTGTCCGAGGGCTAGCGCTGTTGGGGAGATGGCGAAGCTTGTGCACGCACTCAGCGCGCACGCATGCCCTTGGAGCCGGAGGGGCTCGGACAGGAAGTTGCCAAAAAAAATGCGCCTGGAATAACAGCCTCCGGCACGTTCGCAGTCGCCACCCCCATGGGGGCGGGACGCGCGGAGGGTGGTCCAGCAGGGGTGCAGGGGTCCAGCTGGGCGAGGCAAGGACTGCATTCCTCCGAACGACGCCACTCCGACCGATTTCAACTCACATATTTTTCAACACACTACACTGGTTGTTCAAATAATTGAGTATAAAGAATTGTGCTGCAAGAGTCCCCTGAGTGCAAGGAAATAAAAAATTCAATAAATAGTTTTAAATTGGGACGGAACATACTGCCCGCCCAAATGGCACGACACAGGAGTGTCATTTGTAAAAAAATAAGTAAGAATTTTAATAAGAACAATGTGAAGTCCCAATGATAAAGAAAACTATTCTATCTTATGAAATAGGTAAGGGAGCTAACTTATGAATTGTACGTAAAAATGTTCCACCCGCAGTTCGAACGCGATCAACACGAGCTCTATTATCACGCCCTAATGCAAGAGTATCATTTAGCGATACATCTGTGCTAGATTTCGCTGAAGCGTCATAAACTACGCGTAATTTCGTGGTTGAACTAGAGGGTTTCAGAGTTGGATGGTGAGGGATGTAATAGCCAAAATTATCCATGGAGTTGGAGGTCACTTCAACCATATGACCCAAGTTTTCATACTCTTTCATGAACTCTATATAGTTATGCTTGAGTTCCGGATCTTTCTGAAGTTTGGTTTCCAATGACAAGAAACGCCGTTTTGCCTGAGATTGATTTGTGCCTAAAGTCGGTGCATTTAATTTGCGAGAGAGTTTTATGATATATCTACCGTCACGATCGCGAGTGGTAGATTCGCGAAAGAAATCTTTGCAATGTTCATTTCTTGGAGAGGAATGTTTAGCCGCAGGCAGTTCCTCTAATTGCCAAAACTTGTTTAATTCCAACTGTGTTTCCTCTAAATTGTCGTGATTAGAAGATATAAATGCCGAGTAATGACTCGTAGATTCTTTTGACTCCTGCAAACACGGTAGACGACCAGCTATTAACCAGCCTAACAAGGTGTTCTGCATGACAGGTTTTTCAGGTCCTAATGAAACATTTCCCGTAGCCAGTATTGAGTAAAATATTTCCGAACCTAATAATAAGTCGATGGACTTAGCATTAGCGAAATGCGGGTCCGCCAGAGTCATGTTGCTTGGAATATTCCAAGAAGTTGGATCTAAATCTACCGTTGGTAGTTGAGAACTAATCTGTGGTATAACGTAAGCACCTAAGTTAGTGCGCCAATTCGTGGCGCTGGCGCCAACTTCAAGTGATACCCCGCGAGTAGCTCGTGTCTGAGAAGCTGCTATGCCGCAGATATTTATAGAGGCATCAAAAGTATTGAGTTGAAGTCGTTCAACTAAAGATTCAGTAATTAAATTACAATTGGATCCGGAGTCCATAATTGCCGTGCACTGCACGTAAGATCCGTCCCTTTTCCTTATCTGCACTGCCGCGGTGGCGAGAAGGCATCGTGACGTATGAACTGCAGGCAAAGTGCAAAACGATATCTTAGACGAATCCTGCGACTTTACCTGAGCTTCAATGTGTTCCGAGATTCCAGCTGAGGGCGCGGAACTCGTGGTGTTCATGTCTGAACACGCGTTAGCATTAGCTGACATCACGTTTGATTGCGTTTGAGGCTTACTGGAAACTTTATCACCTAAATGTAGTAACGTATGATGACGTTTGTCGCACTGACGACACGTTCCCTTTGAACAAGTATGACCAGGACTATAATATTTTAAACAATTTCGACATAACTTCTTGTCAGTTACTACGGCTATCCTTTTCTGCGGACTCATTTTATTGAAATCAGCACACAAATAAATTGGATGTGGGCCGGAACAGCAAGCGCAATTACTGGTACCCTGTTTTGAAGTGGGACGTGATGAGGATGACCCTTGCTTTAGATGTACTTCGACATTTACTTTATTGAGGTTGACTAAATCTAAGATTTTACATCTTTTTTCAAGAAATGTGGTCAGATCGTTAAGGGAGGGCATTTTATCAGTGTTAGATGAACCTTCCCATTCACGCAGAGTTTCCAGGTCTAGAGACTCTAACAACAACTGAGAAATGAGCAATTCATCAAGAGGTAGTTCATTTTGAATTACCTTCAGCGCATTGTAATTAGTCACAAAATGATCTAATAAAGCTCTCAAGGACTGAGGCGACCCTGCTTGTAATTCGGGCGGTTTTAGAAGCTTTTTCAGGTAGCTCGATATTATCAAACGGGTGTTATCATATCTAGTACAAAGCAGATTCCATGCTACCTGAAAATTGAGGGCTGATGCCGGTAGACTACGTAGCAATGAAAGAGGTTCCCCTTCAAGAGCAGTATTTAGGTGATGAAACCTTGCGACATCTTCTATAGTGGAGTTTTTTATAATCAGGGCCGTAAAGATTTCCTTGAAATTCGTCCAATTCGCAAAATCTCCATTGAATTTAGGAATAGAGATTTCCGGTAACCTGACTGATTGCTGTGTTCGAGAATTTGCCGAAGATGAGCACACATGATGTTCATGGTTAACGGAATTCTCCGAAATTTGATCGGAGTGGTGATTGTTCTCACTGAGAATAATCTTAATCTGAGCTAAGAGAGTGACGTACTCGTCCTCAATATTTTCGTATTCCCTAAAGTCAGAATCAGAAAATTCAGATTGCATTGATACTTGAGCAAATTGTTCATAAAAATTAGTGAGCCGAGTCTGTTTTTCTATTAACACGTTATAGGATAGCCTATCTTTAATTTCATAATTACGCAATGCATTCATAGAGGAAATTAATAACCTTTTGAAATTATTTCTTTGATGCTCTTGTTGAGTGGTTTCATAGCCTGCGTGGGGGTCTAACTGCCTATTTTTCTTTGGACCCATTTTGATTGGTTAAAATTTACAACAACAAAAATAAGAGGTTAAAATAAAACCTTCTATCACCCAAAACAAAAATAATGTCTTGCCACGATAGCCCTGCACGTCAAGGGGGGACTTGCGGACACAATTCACTGTTACGATGCGTAATAACAATTATGTGATAATGAACACTTATCACTACACACGAACACAATTTTGTTTGCCCTACAAACACATCCAAATGCAATACAATACAACGTATTGTCTAATAACTGGAAATAAATATCCGCGAACGGAGGACCAAATATGTTACGTGTATCGTCTGCAAAATGTGATTTGGCAGTATAAAAAAGAAAAGTAGAATATGGAGGAATCTCTGATAGCTTTATATTTATATATTTGGAGGACCAGCAGACTGTAAATTAAATGATACACATAACACATAAAATTAATTGAGCTGTACGGTATTGCATAGATGGATGGAATATGATAGGGCAAAAAAGAACAACATTAGCTGTAATAAAAAATAACAAATATTTAATTACTAAAAAATTTGAGTTAAAAGGTTAGTAAACAAACAAAAAAATATTAAAAAACAGTAAGATAAAAAATTGATGTGAAAAAAGTAATGAAAAAAAAGAACAAAGGTAATTGAAAAACAGTAATCTTGAAATCAGAAGTTGCCAAAAAATTAAAGTCTTTTCTTGCGTTAAATTTAAATATTAAAAGAGTGCACTCAAGTAGATTTCTGATGCATCAGAAAGAAGTTTGAAATAAGTAGTCACTTATCCGTTGGAGCTCTGGTGGGTGTTTCTTGCAGCAGATGGCGGTCGAGAGATGTTGCAGCAGCAGGAGATTGTTGACGGGGATGGCGCAGAGTTGCGACCCCAAATTAGAATGTTGTGCAGAGCAGCGTCTTCTAGCAGATTGCAGTAGGCAACTAGGCGTTGCACCGCATATTGTAAGTAAATGCTAGAGAGCCGCTTCTTGCAACAGATTGCGGTAGGCAAAATAGATTTTGCACCGCATACGAAAGTACGTCTGACCTCTGCGGAGGTTGCCACAAGAGTCCTTGTTCTCGTCGGATGAAAAGTTTTTGAAGACTGGTCGTTCGAAATGTTGTCCTTTCGTGACACACAGGGGCGCTAGTGTCAATTTGCGTGTGTGTCCGAGGGCTAGCGCTGTTGGGGAGATGGCGAAGCTTGTGCACGCACTCAGCGCGCACGCATGCCCTTGGAGCCGGAGGGGCTCGGACAGGAAGTTGCCAAAAAAAATGCGCCTGGAATAACAGCCTCCGGCACGTTCGCAGTCGCCACCCCCATGGGGGCGGGACGCGCGGAGGGTGGTCCAGCAGGGGTGCAGGGGTCCAGCTGGGCGAGGCAAGGACTGCATTCCTCCGAACGACGCCACTCCGACCGATTTCAACTCACATATTTTTCAACACACTACACTGGTTGTTCAAATAATTGAGTATAAAGAATTGTGCTGCAAGAGTCCCCTGAGTGCAAGGAAATAAAAAATTCAATAAATAGTTTTAAATTGGGACGGAACACGTTTAAAACGTTTTTGATAATCATCATTACCGTCATCAAACTGTTCTAAATGAATACCAACGCGCAAAATAAAGTCAGAGCATGCCAACGTATGTTAATATTTACGTGGCTAGATAATAAAATGTTAATAAAATTTTATGAATTATTCTATAGTAATAGATAGTTTTTCTTGCTACTCTTTCGTATTACTAATGTTATTTAATAAACAAAAACTGAATATAGCGTGCAAATTAAACAGTTGCTGCAGGAATGCATTACTAAAGATACCTGCAAGGAATACCAAGAACGCAGAAGTCTTTGACAACAATGAGGTGACAGCAAAACAAAAAATCTGCTATTGTCGTAAAATTTACGACAGCGCGCCCGCTGGAAGGTTAATATGCGTGACTATGATATAGTGGGTCCCAGGCGTAGACAGCCGAAATCAGCATCCTCTAAAGCTGTAAAAGGCCCCAAGAAGAAAAAAGATACATTCAAGAATCATATTCACTTAAATTTGTTCCCTGAAATGCCTGGTTGAAGAAACAATATGATTTAAGGAATTATTCTAGAGTAATAGATATTACTAGCGTACCCGTGCGAGAACTCTCGCATGTTAAATCCCACCCTTTCCCTATCCATTTGTCTATCCGTTCCATAAAGGAGAGAAACTACTGATGTACTTACAGAATATCAAACAAAATAACAATGCAATTGATGTTTGAAACAAATTTTCAATTAAAGTTACATTACAACATTATAGAGAGATGTTCTTGGAACAATTCATACTTCTTTAAAAACATTTGAAGACATTTTTCAATCTTCCTTGAGAGTTAGCTTTTCGCTTTCCTTGATAGTAAAATAATAGAAAAGGTTTTTACTCTTGAGAAAGCCGAGTAAAGTAGTGCGAAACTACCGGATCGGGCAAGAACAAACCTACTCATTGCAATATTATTTAACTTTCCTTGATTTGTTATGAAGAACCGAGTGGGTTTTGGAGAGTCAGGGTGCCATCTTGCTGGGGTGAGAAAATTGAAAAAGTTTTTGTTTACTAAAAAGTATTGAATTATTTTCTGCGTTCTTACGTACCTCAAGAAAAACAATTCCGACCCAAAAAATAATCAAAGTAATGTTTTCATCTTTGAGTACTAAATACCATTTGTTAGCATTAGAAACAATTTAGTAGGCATTAGTAAACCCACTTCGGTACATGGGAAGGTTGCTCAAACGATGTTTGCATTTTTAATATCTTAACGAACCGACACCTTGAGTTTAATATCAAACAGTGTTTTATTTACAATATGAGTTTGCAGCTGGGCGTTGGTGTACATTCTTCCAGATACCGCCAACATTTAAGTCGTGCGTTTGGACTGCGATCGTTGGCAGTTGTCGGGTGACTTGCACTATAATTTTAAATTTAGTTGTTTTTTAATTGATTCACGTAGTATTGTAGACTAGCGCGTTTTGATTTTTGTTTTCTATTTATTTCAAGCTATTTTACTTTAGCTACTTTAAAAAGTTTGTTCTTTGTGTTGTGCCATAGCACAAGTTTTCCCCCACTACCTCTGCGTACCCGTGCGAGAACTCTCGCATGTTAGACCCCACACTCATCCCTATCCTTCTATTTTCATTCTAAGAGGGAAAGTAGTTAACGAAACGTGTTTATTTGTTTAAAATCTATAAAGGTAACTTGCAATGGACTAACACAATTACAAATAAAATAAAAAAGCAATGCACTTAATGTGTAAAAGAAATTTTCAATAAATATTTATTCAATATCATGGAGAATTTGCTCGGAACAATTCCCAACACTTACTTAAAGACATTTGAAGTAATTATTCAATATTATTTGTCAGTTAGGTTTTAGTTTTTCGTGATAGTCACAAAAATATTAGCTTTTTACTTTTGAGAAAGCTACGTGTCTGAACCCGTTGACTTGAAAATTTCATCGAATGATAACGAAAATATTGGTACAGGTAAAACACAAACACAGTCTTCACTCTTCACTGAACACCCACATCTCTCCACAATTAAGTACACAGCACTCATAGACTATGAAAAAACGTTAATTGAATAGTTTCACTACACGCATAAGAAACAATCTTCATAGGTATCAAGCAACTATAATAGTACTTCTAGTTGTTGCTGGAGAGCAAATCTTGAATTAATGATTATGCAAATAAACCTCGTCAGACTGCACAAACTACGGTGTTAACAGAAAGCGTAAATAAAGATTGTCGAATCTAAGCCTTCCAAGCGTGTCGCCACAAAAATTGCTACCAGCAGGAAGGACTGAAATATTGAGGTGGCCTTGATACTATTGAAGCGTGGAACCGAAAAGTTAATTGAATGGATCGGAGAATGTGTCATCTTGTAGATTATAGTGTGAAAAACGTCTCTTTGAGGCCTTCGTCCTCAAAAATTTACTTTTTAAGGCTCTAAAACGCTTTGTTTATCAGTTATTTGCCGATATAGGTTGACATGTGATGCGGGTTGCATTTTACATGAATATTTTGATGCGTTTTTTTTAAGAAATCATCCATATTTTTAAAGTCAAAATGGAATTCGTCAAGTCTCCGTGAAATTCTCTTTCTTTAGAGCCCTCATTTATAAAGATTGGTTGCGTCTGAGAGCCGGAACCTAAAGGTATACTACTGAAATAATAGGAGACGATTATTTACTTTATTTGCTGTTAAAAATGGTATTTCATCAAGTGTTTTCAACTCGTGAGTGATCAGTGCCTTACTCATCACTTTCTCATAGGTTAGGGCGGATGATGAAATTCCAACTGTCATGATTCGCCCAGGAAAAATGAGTTTAACTTTAGCTATCCAATGTGTGATGGATATTTCAGGAATCGCCGACCTGGATGGCCGAGTTGACTGGAGCGTGAGCCGACTCGGCGCCGCGGTCCGAAGGATCGCGGGTTCGAGTCCCACGTGAATAAGTTTATTTGTCCCTGGTCTTTTATGTATATATGTTCTCGTGGAGGGCCTTGTGGGACTGCTGACCACAGTCAGAGGAGACCGCAAGTGTGTCTAGTATAAAGGTTCATATGTGTGACTATGAGAGACATAGTGGGTACCAAGCTTAGACAACCGAAATCGGCATCCTCTAAAGCTGGAAAAGGTCCCAAGAAGAAAAAAAGATTTATTTAAGTTAAAAACTGTGTGTGACGAGCTATGGGGAGAAGTGAAATTTGTGCACGTTTTCATAATTCTGTGATCTCTATCCTAAACCATATTCTAGTCGAATTTTGAATACAGAAAAAGAGCGTTTTTTTCAAGTTTTGTTTTCAAAATATTCCCTCCTTTACAAAAAAATATTCATAATACATTCAAGAATTATATTCACCTAAATTTCTTCCCTGAAATGCCTGGTTGAAGAAAAAAAATGATTTAAGGAATCATTTTAGAGTAATAGATAGCTTTTATTGCTGTTAAAATGTTATTTCATGAAACGTTTTCAACTCGTGAGTGATCAGTGCCATACTCATCACTTTCTCATAGGTGAGCGCGGATGATTAAATTCCAAATGTGATCCATTTTTATGGGTGAATCATGATAGTTGGAATTTTTCTTTAGCTATCCAATGTGTGAAGGATAGTAGAGTAATCATGAGGGAACGACTAAGAGAGAAATACTTAATTTATACTAAAAGAAAAATGATTACTGATGTGCTAGTACTCAGACGAAGTATGACGTGGTTGAAGAATCAAACCACATCACAAGTACTTGGAGAAAACATCTATGTCTTACGCAAGACTCGAACCCGCATCCATCGACTACGTGTACTTTGACTTTGAATAAAGCCCCTTCATCACGGAGGCCATTGCAGTTAACAAAACGTTTGAGCAGATTTGACATTGATATCTGGAACTTCAAGACAGTGTATTAATTGACTGATTGTTATGGATTTCTTGGTGCGACTTCTTAGATCATTACTCCCATTGGTGCAGAGACGTTGAATATCGGGAGGTGGAAGTGTTTCGTTCTCACTGGTAGGTGAGGTCCGGTGCCGACCTACACGTCACATTGCCGGATTTTTTGCTTACGGGTATCTCTCTAGCGAAGCACCGCCCCAGCCACTTCAAGCTCTAAACTCCCGACTTGTCTCCCGCCGTGTGTGTCAGTATACTGCAAGTAAGTGTACGTGTGTGAGTATAAGGGTAGAGGCGGAGACAAAGACGATCAAGGACAGATCAACGCAGTCTGTGACCAGTTTGTTGAGGTAATACTTCGGCACTCACCTGGTTCGCAGACAACGGACCATCCCGGAATCCTGATTTTAAACTTTCCGCCAACTTTTGCCCCCGAACGGCCCCAGCGCGTGGTACGGTGTGCACCGCAGGTCCAGCGCAGGGAGCGGCGAGGCGGAATAACTCCGGACACGTCGTATATCAGCGACGGTGGCCCCTTTGTAATGCACCTTTTGGCCACTTGCCCGAGCCCGCGGCCGCGACGCGCGCGCCCCTCGCGGATGCCGGATAAAACAGCCCGCGCCGCCGCCACCGCCGTCTCGCGCCACGCCGCGCAGGACCCCATCTCTCACCGGCGTAATGGCGGAGGCATTGTGCACCGCCCTGTTTACGGCTGTGTTTGGCCCGGGCCGGAAAATCGGAAGCGCGGCCGGCGCGGTCACCTGAAGTGCGAAATAATAAACTGTCCCGCAGCGAATGCACTCGGCCGCGTAAATTTTACGTTTTCCGGAAGTTGGGAGGAGCGCGCTTCGTAAACCTGTCCACGTAATAAAGCTCTACCTCTCGAAACAAATAAGATTGCGAACACGGGTTTGCTGTAAAACAATTTCTTTCATTTAGTTGTCGATTGCATATTTGGAAGTATTTTTCAATGCCCCAAAGTTTGGCGTACAACTTGAAATATGATAGTTTGCTCTTTTAAAGTATTATGTTTTTCAAAAAATGTGACTTTAAAAGAGATCGAGATAAGTGAAAAAATGTTACACTTCAACTCCATTAATTTGACAATTCTATCGTAATCTTGATGGTAATGTTTTAATAGTTGCGTCTAAGGAATGTCGTATTTTCGCATATTATGATATGAAAGAGAACAAATAACATTTCACTTAAAATGGTTGCTAACATCAACTTCAATTTACAGTTAGTGAGTTTTGATAACGAAGTTTCCCACATTGTCAGGTGGCAACTTGTTTGCTCACAAGAACGTGATTTCGTTTATTTTACAAGCTCAAATTAAAAGATAGAGTATGATTTATAGTGATTTTATGAAGATTCTTTATGTGGTTTGAATACGTGGTCACTAGACTTACGATATTAACATATCTTACTAAATTTTTCACAATCAGAATGAAACCTCTGAAATCGTATAGGATCCGTTCCTAATTTTCATACAATCGTTAAACTTTGTCGTACGTTCTGGAAAACACCAGTAATGACAACGGGCTACGCACGCGCATGAGACGAGTAATGAAATGCCAGGCAAAAGAAATATGGCCTTCATTTCATCCAAAAACCTACATTAAAATGCCCAGACACTATAATAAAATGTTTTACAGGAACGTAATGAAGATATACAGCCATCATTAAACTTAGATCATTTTTTAGGCTCGTTTAAAAAAAATATTTCTCTCAAAACAAAATCAAACGAGAAAGTTTCTACCAAAAAATACATATATTATGTTAAAGTACACACCAGCAAAACGTAGTTATGTCTCAATGGGTTTCAAATCATAACTACGCATTTCATAATCTTTTTTTCATTACATTAACTTAGAAACTCACCAGTGATACTAGAATAATGACTTTAAAAATATGTGAAAAACATAAATATTAATATTCAACAAGCAAATGTTATCTTGTTCAATTTTGAATTGTAAGGTTTAGCTCATTTTGTAGAAATAGGTTAATTAAACACTCACAACTCGCGCATGCATTTATGATGCGTCAAAAACCTCATTTTCTCCTCAGCGTGCTATTTAAGTTTCCATCGAGCTTATTGATCTCTGCAGAAACGATAACAAACTTCCCCCAAGACGCGGTCAGAGCCGGGGTGCCAGCGATATATCTTCATAAAGATTTTAACTCCCCTTCGTTAACAAGCGACCGCAAGAGCTAATTTGCAAGCCCGGTAATGAAGGAGTTGGCGTTCTTGGTTCTATTGGCCATTACTGCAGGCCACAATGCAGACCAACATCCTCAATCCCGGCCGGCTCAAGTGCGCAGCAGCCGGAGTATACGGGAAGCTTTACCGCTGCCCTGATGAGGGCCGGAGAAATTTAGCGCCAATTCGAAATGAATATTGCTCGTAGCGCTGATCACAAGGCCTTGATTTCACAACATGCGTGGTTTTATGGACTTGTCAATTTTTTAAGCAAAAAAGCAGTATTATTAACATGCGAACTATTTTTACTGCGTGAAAACTGAGTCGGTAATGTCTCCTTTTTCTGGACTAATGTTCTCTTCGCTGGTGTAAGATATAGAGTTGAGAAACTTAATCTTGATTTAGGAAGGAACGCAAGATGAATTATCACGAAGAATACTTTAATACACAGTATTCTTTACGGCGAAGAGATGCAATTACATTATAATTGGTTTGTCAACAGGAGCGTAGACGGGACAGGAAAAAGTAGTAAAAATTCATTCCAATTAATGTACAGCATGATATATTACTGCTTTACCAACACAGCCTAAAAATTTAACACATTTGGCTGCAAGTAACTCCTGCAAAGAAGAAAAAGTTTCTTATATCGAAGGGAAAATCCGAAAAGATTGGTACTCTTTTGTAAATATTACACAAAAATACATTATGTGTTAACTATAATTACACGTAATGTGAATTCCCTTTACTTCTTTTGTCCTTCGCAGCCATTTAAAATAACAAACATGTGATGCAACAGTAACATATTAAATTCCTTCTTATCTGGAACTAACAAAATAAACAACTAATAGCAGTAGTTTTTATCACATAGCGTTTGCCTGTTTTTAATTAGAGAAAATCCTTTCTCTATAGTTCATTTCCAACATATCTTTTGTTTCTGAGCATTAATTAATTATTAAAATTCTTCTGATTTATGATACATTGTGTGCAATTATTGATTTGATATCATCTCTAGCAAATAGTATTGATAATTGTAACAAGAGTAAAAGCCATCAGAGAAAGAGATGGAAAATCAGAAAGAAAAAAGCAGGGAGAATTTGCCGTACTGCTATCGCTCTGTTCAGCGGGCATTCAAAGACCGGGTTCCCTCAAGCCGCAAAGTCAGCAGCAGATTTAGCGACGTGCCTAGTTGCGCGTTGCTGCCACTGTCATCAGCGGTCTAGCTCAAGGCCTCCCTAAAGCCGGCGTTGCTTTTGCGGCAGAGTCACGAAGTGGAACAAAGTTCATCACTGCCAGCGATATCGTAAAAAAAGTTTAAGGCTAAGAAATTCCGTTTTGACCTCAGGTTATCATGTGAAAATCAATTTTTTTAATACAGTTTTTAAAATGAAATGTATAAATGTTAATGTTTTATTTTTATTTGTACTTTAAACACTAAGCATTTGCACCTGACAGATCTTCCATTTTTTTCCGTACATAAAGTTGTCATTTATTGTTACTGCACTTTGCAATTATGTTAAAATACTTTTCACATTTTCAATATTATAGGCTAAACTTGTTGCTTCGCTTTTAATAATCTGAAGTTCGTGTGGTATTTGATATTTATTAAAAATTCTCTTTATTTCTAAATAGGGCATTTCTATATCCTACAAATACTACAGTTTCTATCATTATTACAAATGCTACCAAATTCTACCTTTTCAGTACTCTTACCAATTTTTTGCTAGTACCCACTCATAATTCGATGCTCTTCCGTTCAGAAGTTTGCCATTTGAGCACACTTAATCCTGGAGGAGATAGAAAAGCACATCTCTGTATTTATCATACATTCCCTCGTAAGGCTTTCTCGAATTGCAATCTTGGTTGGTGAAATGACATCAGACGGGAAAGGCAAGACAACTACCCGTGATTTTAAAATATCGAAAGCAAATAAAATGTTATTTTTGTTCATAAATTCACTTTTGTATGAATTTCAGCTTTTGGATTCGGGCTTCAAACATACGTTATGGACGAAAAGCTGCTACCAGAAAGTGCTGAGAGTTCTTTCATGAACTGACGTCTCTGTATCCAAAAACGTGATTTTGATGAACGGAACGCTCTGCAATTCGTGTAATATCTTCGAGGGCTCAGATTCACATCCCGACTCTGCGAGCCACATTGAAGAGGAAACGACTGAATTGTGGGCTTCGCGGAGCGAGCTGGGCGGGGAAGGACAGAGCAATGCAGACTTGAGGAGAGAATAATGTGACGGATAGAAGCGTTGCAGGGAATCGTGGTGAGGGAAGAAAACGGCGAGGTAGAAACGCGGTGGAAGAGAAGGAGGCGGGGAGGAGCGTGTCAGGGGATGAGCATAGCGGGAGAGGAGTGTGACGGGAAAGAATGGCAGTGGAGGAGGAGCGTGGCGGCAGAGGTGCGTGGCGGTGAGGGAGCTTGGCGGAGGAGGAGCGTATCGGATGAGGAGCGTGGGGGAGGAGGAGCGAGGCGGAGGAGCGTGTCGGAGGAAGAGCGTGGCGGTGAGGGTGTTTGGCGGAGGAGGAGCGTGTCAGAGGAGAAGCGTATCGGAGGAGGAGCGTGGCGGAGGAGGAACGTGTAGGAGGAAGAGCGTGGCGGCAGAGGTGCGTGGCGGAGGAGGAGCGTGAGGGAGGAGCGTGTCGGAGGAGGAGCGAGGCGGAGGAGGAACGTGTCGGAGGAGGAGCGTGGCGGTGAGGGAGCTTGGCGGACGAGGTGCATGGTGGAAGAGCGAGGCGGAGGAGCGTGCGTGGCGGGGGGTGGCAGGGAGAAGCGAGGCGAGGAGGAGGAGCATGGCGGGTGTGCAGAGTGTCGGAGAAGGAGCGTTCGAGGGAGGAGCGAGGCGGAGGGGGAGTAGGGCAGGGAAGGAACAGCAAGGACGAAGGTGGGCGGGGCGGGGCGAGACGGGACGAGTCCCCAGCGGCCGGCGCGCCTCGCTTCGCTTTCCCGTCATGTGCGAAGGCAGCGGCCAGCGGCGGGGAGCGGGGGAGGGGCGGGGCGGCAGCGGGTAACCCCCGAGACGCCGCACCGCGTCGGCCCCTTCCTCTCGTGCATAGTGCAGGGCGCCCCGGTTCCCGCAACAAAGAAACTGATGGCTCGGCGGGATCGCCTCCCCTCCCCCGGCGCGCCACTCGACCTCCCCGCCACACGCCCCTCCGCCCCGCCCCGCCACGCCACGCTACGCCCGCCGCGCGTGCGGCTCCAAACGAACGCGGCGCGTTGCGCGCTGCGTCTGGGTTTTGCCCTGGGGGGACGGTTTGCGTAGGTTGCTTTACCTGTAACAACAATTAATAATGAGGTTTAATCCAGAAGAACACGTGTGGGGGAAATATTTGTTTAGGAACATCTGATCAGTTTATGATGTATACATCAATGACATTTAATGAATTCATGCTGTATACATTTAATTTAATGTAATTCATTTTTGCTTATTTTTTTTAATATTAGGAAAGTCGATTCCATGAAAATTAAGTATTTTCTTAACAAGAAAATGATAAAATGAAACAAAACATTAGTGAGATTCTTTGTTAACGATTACATTCATTCTTTCTTGTGTATTCATCGATTGCACGTTTCCAACGTCAATTCTGTGTTCTTTTAGTACCTATTTGTCCCATTACTTTTCTTTTCTGCGTACATTTTTTTCTGTATGAAAGAGAGTAAACCCTACCAATTTCTTTAATGAAAAAATTGCTAGAGTTTGCTGTCATTCATACCGACAAAAATGTATGTAAAGAAAAAGTAATGGAAAATTAATTGATTCATATTCAGATTGGAGATAACTATATAAAAGCTACCTCAACATTTTTACTGACAATGTTTGCATGATTTAATAGATAATTTGAATGTAAGAAAGGGGCCAGTTTCTTTAGGAGGAATTATGTATAGTTATTGTTCTTACTCTGTCAAATATTGGCTTAATTTCTTCTTCTTTGAATCGGATACTCTTCTTCGTTTAAATAACTAAGTTTGATAACTATATATTATCTTTATTTTCAATGTTATACCATTTTCACTGTCGGATTTCTGCCAAGCACTTGCATCGACCTCCGCGTCAAGGGGTCGGTCTCTAAATTTCAGAAAAAATACATAATTTTGTTTTCACAAAATATTCACATGAAACCTTTCAACATTTAAAATTAATATGAATTAGGTGAGTGGCATTTTGCTTCAGATTTATTACAATTATTGTTATTAAAGAACAATTTTACATTTGAAAAGACCGAGTGCTACAATGGGGACAATGACAATGGTAATTACAGAACCGCTATCGTGCACATATGTTCATTTATTTTGTAATACAGCTATGGCGCTTTAATGAGCTCTAATGTCGATTAGTATCTGTAATTTTTTTACTGCAACATTTTGTAGAAATTCATGGGTCGATCAAAACTTTGTGTATTGAATGCAAACGTAAGCCCTCTGTATTAAATGCACCAAAATTTCTCTCAATTTTTATATTGTTCCTGCACTTAGCAAGCAATTATACTCAACAAACTTTCTAAGCTCAATATCCCGTTAATAATACTCAGTTGTGTTCGAGACAAAAAATAAAATTCTGCCAGTTGTTCGAACAACACTTTGTATCCATGCCAAGGCGAAATATTTCAAAGATATTTTTATTTGAAGCGCCGTAGAGACGTCCTGAATTTTACAAAAGCGTAAACTTTGAAAAATTTGCGGTAGGGCAGATTTTTAGTTTTATGTTTGTACACGTTTTTGTGATGTGGTAAGATCCTCTTGAGCACATTAACACAGTTCTCTCGTTTAGAGAAAATAAGTTCTGAAGTCTAGTGTTGCGTAGGAATTTGCACTCAGAATATAACTTCATAACGTTTAAGTACATTATCTTTTCCCACATCCTTCTTTTAACTTAAATGATTGAATCTGTTAATTAACATAATAATTTACAAAAATTATAAGTTTAATAACTTGTAGGTGTAAACGCAATTATACCACTATTTTATTGGAAATTACTACAAGAAGTTACTGACAGCAAATTACTTTAGCTCTTTTATATTTATATGACCAGTTTTGTGCCGTTTAGAGATAAACAATAAGGTTAAAGTTAAAAACGAATTTTCCCGTGAAATATAATTAAAGTTAGTATTAAATTTCTTTATTACGTCCGTTTAAAACATTTAGTGCCGCCTTGGGTACCAAGTTCTATCCTAGACAATATAATATTCGTTGGATTTGCGTTGTTTTCTACATTATTACACTTTTTGATTATTGTTTTGTAGTCCTTTGCTAGAAAAGCTTCGGCAATTTATTACTATTAAAGAAGATTACATGGTAATGCGGACTGGAATTAATCCTAGCACAGGAGAAGTGTTTCGGGCTTTTCAGAAAGTTTTGGAAGTAATCTCTCCTACGAAGGGAACTTCTAGAACTTGGTCTCGCACTCTCACTTTATTTGTTCTGGAGGCTCTTGGTGTACTGGAATAACATGAGTTTAAAAAAGCTCATTAGTTATTTATCATCAATCTATATTCATTTCCACATTTATTGTTTGTTCTTCCAATGACATTTACATCGACGAGTGTGGGGAAATAATAGAAGAAATTTATTTTCTCTCAGATGATTCCATTGCCTTCGCAAATGCACAATGTTAGCTTCTTTTTACATTAAGGGTTCTTTTTAGTTTTTCAATCATGTTATTTTCACTGTAACAGAAGTATGTACGCTCCACTTTTCCGGAGAATTAAGCAGAACATTTTCACTACTACAAATAGAGCCATGCGTTTAGAGATATTGGTATGCTACACGTTCGCACTTGAGATAAACAAATATGCTCTAGAAACTTTGTAGATTTGACTATCACATACAATTGCATTTTCTTCTTATGATCTACATAGGAGATACGAACTCAATTTCCAGGTGAAGTTGATCAGTAGGGAGTAGGAAATATTTGAAAAATACAAAATTGTCAGATATTGTGGGAACCCTCAAATGGAAGTGAGAATGAATGATAAAGGCACAGCAAATCACTAATTATGAAAATGTCTAGTTATTAAAATATAATGTGGCTAAACATTGAATGAAGGAAATATGAAATACGATTTTCGAACTCATTGAGCCTTTGCCGATTTAAGTGCGACATATTGTCAGTCATTGTCATCAAAACTCAAAGAGAAATCAGAACTGTTATTGATTAGCGCATAAAATACACACGTCACAAAGAGCAAGTTTAAGATACATTTTATAACTAATCTGTGGTTTAAACAACAAATTAAATGAGATGTATTTTAAAGAAATTCTTTCCGTTTTTGTTCTTTGTAGGTAAGAATCCCTTGTTTTATCGGTTTATTTCACAGTATTATTGGTGATCAGAGTTGTTAAAGATTTATTGGTGATTTACAATTGTCAAAATTCTACATATTTTGCTAAAAGATGTTTGTCAATGTCACGTCTTTTCTTTAGCAACTTCCAATCGTGTAGCCTTAATCATTATGAGATCTGCTGTCTTGAATCGAGAGTCTTCGAGTATTTTACAGTACTCTTCTAATATGCAAGAACCATCTACTTCATGGGAATGAGCCAAATGGCGTGAGGTTCATCACATTGCCCTTAATCAAAAGCGGGAATAGGATAGGGGAAGTAGGACCGATCAGTGGCCCCCTGTTTGCAGTTCTGATCCATCTCCCCTATGAAGTGTCGTCACAGCACCGACAGCCACGCCGTCTCCGGACCACCGTGGAATGGGAGGGGCCGTGCGTGTAAGTGATGTGATGGAGATGTCACTGAATGAAGTCGTCGACGGCGTCACCGATATTGTTGTGCTCCCCCGGCGCACTGGACAGTTGAAGGGGGTTGCTAGGTACATGTTTTCTTGATATGTATAGTGGTCAGTGGATTTCACGAAATACTTTATGTATTGTGTGGGAATAAACTCCTGTTCTTGTTCACGATATACATCTTTCATTAATACTAAATAACAGTAAGTGGGGCGCCGCCGCCGGCCACGGCGCTCGCGATGCGACGGCCTAACGACGCGATTGTGAGGCGCGACGCACAATATGACGCTGACGACGCCACCGACGCCCGACCGTGACCGGTCAATGGGCGGTTGCAGGCGAGGCGGAAGCGGGGCGGGGAGCGGGGCGGGGCGGGGAGCGGGGCGGGGAGCGGGGCGGGGAGCGGGGCGGGGAGCGGGGCGGGGGGCGGGGGCCGCGGGAGTGGAGATTCGAGGACCGCGTCTCACGCGCCGCCCACGCCAAGCGGACAAGACCTGCGCCGACACGCTTCGCTGCGCGGTCGCTGGCGGACGGTGTTCAAGGTCGCACTGCGTCGTCTCCAGGCCGTACAAAACCACTACTGACTTGTCTCCTTTAATTCATTAAATGTTACAATGCCACGTGCCATTACAACCCTAGTTTTTTGTTGTGCTTTTCGCGAATCGGCCTCTTAAGGACCGCTCGAACCTCCATTTATGCACGTAAGACTTTGCGTTTGGGGGGGATCAGCGTTTCTGCTGAGTCCATTTTTACACCCGAGGGTTTAGTCGTGGGGGTATTGAAGATGAATTAATGATTATAAGAGGTGATAGGACGACACATACATCCAGACCAACACAAATACACTTATGTTCGAAGCGGGACTTGAACCTGCGATCCTGCGGCTCCAGATTGCCACGGCACTACTAGCGATCTCGGTCACGGAGCCGACATAACCCTAGTTATAATGACGTAGAATTTTTTGTGTGGGGGGAATACATTAACAGGCGTAGGTATTTGAGTGGATAGGTACTCTATGCAATGGTGCATAGTTTCACTACTGTATTAAAAATATTTATGCAAGTATGAATTTTTCTTCCTACTGCGCCAGAGAGTTCATACGTTTGTCTATAAGAATTAGGGGCCTTGATTCACATCGGAAAACTCTCATTCGCGTTATCGACCCTCCATTAAACTGCGTGATAAAACGCAAAATCCCTTTCATTTCCCAAAGAAAAGCTATTTATGGAAAGAAGATTCATGCGATGAAATTATGAAGTTAGCCACCTTTTTATTTAATAAGCATAATACACTGATTCAGTAAATTCCTACTTTAAATTTCTCCCATCTTACAGCTCATGTCAATTACTATCCTGGTGACTGTTCTCTCAGTTCTGTCGTAGTCTTTTGTAAATAATGAGGTAATCCCGATACGGGTGACTGAGATTGCTAAGACAGTAGTGCCGTAGCGATCTCGGGCCGAAGGATCGCGGGTTCGAGTCCTTCCTTGGACTTGGTTGTATTTGTGTTCGTCCTTTTATCCCTCATCATTACCATATCACTTCATTTAGTAAATAGATAACCCTTAAGTTAATAGTGGTCACTAATGACCTGGTAGTTAATGCGACCTTAAATAATAAAATGAGGTAATACCGTTCGGGAACTCGAGATCAAGTCATGAGCCAGTGGTAAGTGTGGGAGAGGAAACAGAAATGAAAATGATGAATCGCCTGTGGCCTTTTGTTGAAATCATGTTTTTTCTCATGCATCCATCTGGCAATAATCAGAGAAAACTACGGGATTCTTTGACCTGAAGATTTTATGTAATAGCTTAGACAACTCCGCTGTCGTGTTTCACGGTCTTTAATCAACATGAAGACGCACACTAAAGGCATGTCGGAAAATAAAAGATTATTGATTACCTATATTGAACAAAATTTAGAAATAAATAAAATTATATATATTTAAAAGAAATGAAAAGCATACTAGAAGGGTCGTGTCAATGTATTGCTTAGGACACACGTTTGCTAACCTGACAACCTGGGTTCAAACCCCAACAAAGAACATGAAGCATGGCGCTATCTTCTTCACATTCACCAATCAGATAATGAACCGTATTCTACAGGCCCTGGAAATGAGGAAACGAATACCAAAAAGGCTAACCTAACCTAACCTAACCTCCTGTAACCCTAAGCAAGAGCAATATCCATTCAATACAAAGGGTTTAAAAAGAGTACTGAAAACAATTTAATTTCAAATTTAAGAAGTACTTAAATTAATTTTATTTAATTTCATTTGTGTTTACTGCAAGAATCCATAATTATCAGCAGCACACAATACAAGGAGTTTTCTTTAGCCAAGAAATCATAGTACATGGCCCTCTAATTATATTCTGCTGCTCATTCTAATAGGCTCTCTGCTGAACCAATTCAATAACAGAATTTGCATTAGTTATGTCGACTGTTCATTATTATTCAATACTTATTTCATTCATGAAAACCTTCGTTTCCTTAGCGTAATGCTTGCATTTGATCCCAGCCCAATCCACAACCGCTGCACTAGAACTTGCCGTTGAGTCCACTACACTGAAACACTTTAACTCACGCAGTTACAACCACGATGCGCGCGGAGAGCGCGACAAAATTTCCATCGGAGCCAACGCGACGCGACGCCGGGATCAGCGCGTACAAGCACGCGGCCGTGTAGGGAGGACGCAACCGCAGCGAGGACAAGCACGCCGCTGCGTGTACCTGGACATGTCCTCACTGCGCGAGGTGGATGCGATGGCGGGCTGGGCATAGCGGACGCCTTGTTATTTGCGCTTTCGAGCACATCCGGGGAAAATTGATGAAATTCCAGCTAATGTAGTGAGAAGATGGCTGGATTAACAGACGCCCCGGTATAAGGAATTCTTGTTGATAAAGGTGGATAAACTGTTCATCCTGTTTCTGCACCATTTTCAACTATTCTTCTGGTTATAGAAGAGTTAATGAGAGTGGTGGAGGTCAAAAATTAAATTATTTATTCGAGGAAATGCTAAACCCCCACAGAATTTTAATGAGCTTAATCTCATCACCTACACTCAAACCTAAGAATGACGTAAAAATGAAAATGACTACGGATCGATATGCACACAACGAATTATATAATCGTACACAAGGAAAAGCAAAACGTCATAATGATACTACCTAAACGAAGAAAACAAATGGAAATAAGGTGTCATTACCTTCTTATGGAAATAAAGACGGTGTTTAATGGTTGTAACCAGGGCTTGATATCAGGTAGAACGCGACGAAACGGCATTCCGGTATCTCGAGAATAATTTATTATTTTTATATTATAAATATATAACTATTTCTCTTAAATCATTAATTAATTTGAGGTGCGTTCTGGGACCTAAAATTTTATAAATCAAGCACTGATTGTAACACATTTTGTTTGTAAGAAAATAATTGATAATACTTTTCTTCTACGACTTCTATATATTCTCAAAGCTACAAATTGTGTCAATATATTACGTACTGAAGGGTAATAAATGATTCAGGAAGTTGCTAATTAAAAATGCAAAGAAAACTGTTTTGCTTGATGGACTGAGCTGCAGAAAGTCACTTGACAATTAATACGGCGAACACTAACAATTAAATTATTGGAATATCTTATATAACAAAACCAGTTCGCCAGAGTAAACATTATTTATCCACATTGATAATCAAAAGCAATTGGTAATTTTGCGTAGTGAATAATATGTTGTACTATATTCGTGACCTAACATTGTATTACAATATTTAGTTATTAATCTTGACCTAATATTTGAACATTTTGCGATTTCGTATTGTAATAAGTTGCCCTTCGATACTGATTTTGTTCATTGATTGGTGTATCCGGGCGCGACAACTGAAAAAAAAAAAGTCCCGTAAGTGTAGTGTGTGTTATTATCATGATATGTGGCGGTGACCTTCTCCCAACTAAATGGTGAAATCCGTCATCGACCTACACGACGGCTTGCTGAGGTTTTCCCCACCAGGCATCTCCCACCAGCGGGGCACCACCCCCAGCCGGGACAAGCTCTAAGCTCTCGACTGGCCTCCAGGCATGTGCGGTAGCATACTGCAAGCAAGTGTCAGTGTGTGTACGTAAGGGGGAGAGGATTGGACGGGGAAGAGGAGGGAATGATCGCGCGCGGTCCTTTTATTAGGGTACTACTTCGGCATTCTCCTGGTGTTAATCTACTACCCCCCGTCAAAGGTAGTCCAGTGACTTCAATTGATGCCCTGAGCCACCTAACTTGGTCCCGTATTTCGTAAATATCTGTTGAGGGGACCGTCCATAAATTACATAACGCAAATTTCGAGTATTTTCAATACCCTCTCTTCCCCGTTGTAACGCACTTCCTTACCTCTATGTAACGCAGCGAAACGCTGCCTCAGACCCCCTCCCTCCCCCTTTAGCGTTACGTAATTTAGGGATGATCCCTAAAATCAGAGGCCAGTTTCCGCTTGGAAGCCGTTGCTGTGCGAGTAGCTTGCGCGAATGGAGCAGCGCTTGAGCCGGCCGGCTGCGTCCACGCGTCCCCAAGCGCGGTCAGCGCGCGGACGCCCAACGCCCCCTGGGAGCGCACCCCCCCCCCACCCAGGGGGCCATGGCGGACACGTAACCCGCGCCGACACCTTCCTTAACCGCTCGACTTACGATTACGGGGCACTGGGTCACCATCGACCCCTGCGGATTTCTCAGAAACGCTTTTGCTCTCTGCCGGATTCATTTCTTGGGACTCGTCTTGCGAAGACGCTTTCGGCAGGATGTTTTCGTAGATTACTACGTTCAACGTACAGTTAATAGGCTTTAAAAGATGACGCTCGTACGCTTCCATTTTTATCTCGCTGTAGTTGTCAAGTAATTGCTAAACAAGGGGCAATTTCTTTGAATTGTGGTCAACTTCTTTGAAATGATTGAATAGAGTAACTAATGAACTGTCGAGAGCAGAACAAGTGGTCATTAGATTAAATTTCTTGTCCAGGCGAGATTATTATCTGGGAGCAATAGATGTATAAATAACGTTCATTAAGGGAGCTACAAATAATCTCCATTGATACTTAGAGAAGGGAATTTAAGATAATAGAGTTTAAGATGAATATGTGTCATTACATGTACGAAAATAGTCTTTCAATTGCCCGTGTAATACAACATCAGAACAAACAATGCAACATCCGGGTCTAAGAATGAAGCTCTGACGTCAGCTCTGTAATAACACGTCCTTTCATGTTGCAGATATTTTCATGGTGTTACGAACCACATTTTTGTGTTGAGCGAATCTTTTGTGTTGAGCTTTTCATTAAAAATGTATTTTATCTGTGAAATATTCTCTAATTTTTACTTGCCAAGAGAATTACGAACGTCATTTAAGTAAGAAAAGTACTAACAAGTTTAATGTCATTCAAAGTCGACTATTAGCAGTACGTACATCGCAAAACATGAAAATTCAGGATTGCACATTACACTACATGGAAAAGGGTACAAACGCGTGTATTTAAGGCAAATACAAAATAATGTCATGATTAAGTAAAGAGTTTACAAAACAGAGTTAATATTTTGTCTCTTTTCCTCTTCAGAAAGAAAGGCAAGACGGGGTTTGACAGTCGTGAGTATCGCGTGAAAGCATACGGCTTTGTACGCTGTAAATTCCACGTGTAGCAGTAATGGAAAATGGAACGTGAAAACCCAGCGCTGTCTCGGCCCGCGAATCGCCCTTTCCTCCGAGCAAACTGGGACCTGCGTCTTGGTCTGAGCCGCTGAGCACAATGCGTCTTTCTCAGGTCGCCCGCGCGTGTCGCCGCCGCCGATCAATCTGAGGCGGCTCGAGATGCGCCATCCGTCTCATTAGAGCGCGGGGAGGGGGAGGGGAGCGGGGGAGGAGGGGAGGGGAGCGCCTCACGCACAAATTAGCGCCCGGATTGATGAGCGCGTGCTCACGGCGCAGTGCGCCTCTCGCCGCTGCCATGGAGACTGCGAGGGCGCGGCGAGGGCCTCTCATGGCCACGAGAGCCCGGCCGCCCTCCGCATCCCCGCTCCCCTCGCATCCCACGCTGCGCCTGTCGCCTCTTCGACTCTCGCCTCTCCACGCTGCTCTTCCCTGTCTTCCGGCTCCGACTATTCCATCTCCGCCTCTGCCATCTCCACCTCTATCATCTCCGCGTCTGCCACTACCATCTCCGCCTCTGACATCTCCACCTCTGCCATCTCCGCCTCTGCCATCTCCGTCTCTGCCATCTCCGCATATGCCATCTCCACCTCTACTATCTCTGTGTCTGCCTTCTCCACCTCTATCATCTCCGCGTCTGCCACTACCATCTCCGCCTCTGCCATCTCCGCATCTGACATCTCTACCTCTAATATCTCCGCCTCTGTCACTACCATCTCCGCCTCTGCCATTTCCACCTCTACCATCTCCGCCTCTCCTCGCTTCGCCTCTCCCCTCTCTGCCTCTCCACGCTCCTTTTCCACCACTCCACTCTGTCTCTCCTCGCTCCGCTTCTTCCCGCTCCGCCACTCTCCGCTTCGCCTCCACGGTCTCCGCCTCCTCCTGCCCCCTCTCCCCCCCTTTGCATATCAGCGCTCCACCCCCTGCTGCACATATCCCCACTCCGCTTCTCTTCGCTGCTTCTCTCCCCGCTCTGCCTGCCCCCTTCCGCATCTCTCCCCTTCGCCTCTCCCCGCCCTCTTCTGTCCTTGCTTCTTTTCTCTACTCTCGGGAGCGAAAATGTCTATTTTCAAATCTTACTAACCTCACTTTGTAGGTTCTTTTATTAATCATTCAACTATTTATGGTTAAAAGGCTGGGAAGGGATTCCAAAGCTCAAGAAAACGTGTGTAGATTGTACTTCTCCCCTGTATGTCTGATTTATCTTTTATTGTCCTTTGGCAAACATAAATCAGTCACTCCACTTCCCTTCTTTGCTTCACACTCCGCCTTTCCCGATCTCGGTTTCACTGTTTCTCCACATTTCTACACATCCTCGCCCCACTGCCGGCGCGCGTCCACCGTCATATATTTTTACTCAACGTCTCCTTTTTGTCACCCCTCTGAATCTCTTCTTTCTCGTCCTTCGCCTCTCTTATCGACTTCGATCCGCTTTGAATCTCCCCTCGGTTCCCAGGGTTTCACTGCAGTGCGCGTTCTCTTCTGTCTCCCACTCAGACCTTCAATCCGTAATTTTACCTTTCCAGCTTTTCATGAGTCTTCTGTTTCGCCGCCCGAGGCTTTGCATTGCCCGCAAATTTCTAATTAAGCGCTCGGACAGAAGAGCAGGCTTGATGGCATGGATCTCGTCAAGGAGAATTGAAACAGTTTCAAACGAACTCCATTCAAATCATTTTTAAGCAGATAATATAAAGTACGAAGAGAAGAAATGAAGCATGTTTAATGACAAGATTTTACGAAGGAACCAATTAGTGGAATCGAAATTACAATTCATGAAATACTAATGAACAACGAAAAATGATAAGAATCGAAGGGAGAAAAATATCGATGTAGAATTTTATTATGTCGCTGTAGAAATGTATTTCTGGGAAAATGTTTGAAACTAAATAATATTTTCCTAACATACTTTTTCCAATTCAAATACGTAGTAAATTCATTTCTTAAATAATGATTAACCTTTTCCTGGAAGTGAAGTTTCATACTTGTCTTGAAATAAATAAACAAATCATCTGTCTGAGTTCTTTCAAATTGCATGATTTGTCCAAAAATATTGTAATAATTCTTTTAGATCATACGTAAATTAAAGGATTACAGTCATTAGTCTGTCACTATTAAAATATTTCGTGGTCAGAAAAAGAAAAACCAAACGGATATAATGTGTTAGCGAAGGTGCAGTCAAGTAAATTGAGTGTACTCTGACAATAAAGTGTTTCGTTCCTAGGCAGTGTTGTCAATATTTTGGTTGCAATACTGCGCCATTCCTCAGATTAAAATTCTTAGGACGCGGCGTCTCTCGGACAGCCAAGACTCCGCTGTGAATCTATATTCGATTTATTGCCGATGTGCTACGTGCCGTTCTATGTCCTGGGCGTGTTGGGAGGAGATGTCGCTTACGCCTGTATGTCCTTTTTCCTACACCGGTGACCACAGTAGTGTGCTGTTCTTTCCTGCCATTCTTGCATGGAAGATGTTTTAAATGTGATTTTGCGTGGAAGATTTTTAAATGTAGTGCAATATTTAAATGTGGTGTTGTTTAGATGGGAATGATACTGGATGATAAGATAATTCAACACTACTCGAAGCCCCTGTGCCGCCGACTGAATGTACAATGATTTATTGCTCTAGCTGAGAATTCGTTTCCAATCACGAGTGGTCCAATTAACCGTATGTTTACTTTAGGCGAATCCACTGTACATTGTAAATTTTGTTCGCGCGTTAATAAAAAATCCGCCCGCCCGCCCGCCGCCTGGCTCTCCCGGGCGCCGCTTCGGCGCAGGTGGCGGCGCGACGCGCGTCACTGGGCCCCGCGGGGCGGCGCTGGCGGCGCCTGCTCCCTTTACGACCCTCCGCCGCCAGACGCCGCCCCCGCCCCCGCCCCCGCGCCGGCCGCGCTCCGGCGCTGCCCTTTCAAATCAGCCACGTGCTCCCGCCGCCGCGCTCTCGCTCGCGCGTTGTCCCCGCCGCCCGTTTCCCCGCCTTTCCGGCCCTCTCCGCTGCCACCCTCCGCCACTACCTCTTGCCGCTGCGCTCCACCGCAACCCGCCACCGTCCTCCAGCGCTACCCTCCACCGTCCTCCAATGCTACCCTCGACCACTTCCCTTCAGCACTACCCACCACCGCTACCCTCCACAGCTATCCACCACCGCTGTCCATCACCGCTACCCTCCACCGCTACCCTGCATCGCTACCTTCCACCGCTACCTTCCACTACTACCTTCCACCGCTACCCTCCACCGCTACCCTCCACCGCTTTCCTCCACCGCTACCCACCACCACTATCCATCACCACTACCCTCCAATGCTACCCTCCATCGCTACCCTCCATCGCTACCCTCCACCGCTACCCTCCACCGCTACCCTCCATAGCTATCCTCCATTTACGATTTCTCCTTTTTTCAACGTGTCTTTGTCATTTCCTTTTAAGGAATTTCCAAGACTGCTCACTTTCCGACTATATGTGTATTTTCTGCTCTAAAATGGCTAGTTTACTTCCTCCTATAAGCTCTCAGCAACATTACCTCGTATTTATTTACTTGATTAAATAATGAGTGTGTATGTTTTGTATTGATGTGTAATTTGCGCACGTGTCAATAAACAATTCTCTTTCATTCCAGGTGAGACCACTGAACTTGAAACTAATAATTATAGGAGACAGAATAAATACTAGGTAAGTGAATACAGAACAAAATTTATTATTGCCGAATCTGCTTAACGAAGAGTTAACTATTATGAGAAAACTAGATAAATGGATTGCAATCCATTTCTGTTTTCTATGAACCTATCATAACGTTACATAATTCTCTTTACAAAATTGTAATTGAGATATCCTCTTCAGCATTTAAACCTAGCCTGAAAGCTGACATGGAACCGAAATATAATTTAGTGGTAATTTTACAGTAATATAAGGATAGAAAGTGATGGTAGCAATGGATCGCCACAAACATCATTATATAGTTAGTGAGATTAGCGTTAGATTTGCACCAGAATAGTACATTGCAAAAGTGTAAACGAAAAATGTGAATTTATAATGTTTTCTGAGATTGAATGGAAAATTTGCCTCTGTTGCAACTCAAGCATAGGACATCCGTGTACGAATTATCATACCCGATTTTGCAACTACATACGTTATCGAACCGATTATTTCTATTTTGAACACAATACATTTAAGCAGTCAATTTTAAGATTGTTTCCTCACTATTAATGTTTGCGTCACCAAAACTCTCTTGTACTTCTCATGCACTACTCTACCACAAATGTCGGAGATCAGTCGAGAGCTTAGAGCTAGTCCTGTCTGAAGGGTGCCCGGATATTTCGAGATACCTGAATAGGGAAAGCTCCGCAAGCCAAAGTATATGTCGGACGTGATAAAATCCTGCACAAGTACTTGAGGTACAAGTACATTGACTATAGTTTTTACATAGCTGCCCCTCAAGCCCCTACTGCCACGATAGAATATCTCAAGGAATTTCGCGTCTTTCTCTGTCGTGCCGCTAGATGTCGCATGACTTCAACCACTGCTTGATACGGCCGATCATGCGATATCTAGCGGTACGACTTAGAAAGACGCGAAATACCTTGACATATTCCATTGTGAAGACGGGTCTTGAGGGGCAAAGTTATAAAAATCGCACTATACAGTAGTTGATTCGCCAGGAAACAGAACGTAATCAATTAACAATTGAATAGTTAACCCGCATATAGATCTAACCCACAAAAAGTCGAAAATTAAGATTTCAGTACAATAGTGATCTATTGGGCGTAATACACAACCCCTTCGATTCTGAGGGCGCACCAGCTATTCCAAAGTAAGTTATTACTTATGTAAAGTTGGGCTATTAGCGAATAGAGACGTGTCTGCAGCAAGATGTCGGATCGATGCATGTTATGAGCGGTAGTGCCTTGATTAAAATTGACTTTAGAGTAATTCACAGTTCATAATATATTGATAGTATTTAAGTTTTTTACAGAAATAAATTAATTTACACCGATTAAAGTTTTTTTCTATTTCCTGAAAACTCTTCCTTTGCGGGCTAGATCTCTACTCGGGGTAACTGTTCAATTGTACTTTGAGGTATGCTCAATGCACCTCGCATCAGGTGCTATACGTCTACGACATCGATCGGAGACCGTATGAATACGGGCGCAAGTCGCCAACCGTCTCTCTCCAGCCCTTCACGGAAACTTTTTCGGATCCCCTTGGAAACGTCTCCTGGAAACCGGAGCGAGTGTCAGGGCGCCAGATGACGATCTTTGAGAGGAATTTCCATCTCGATCTCATTTCGGCGCCTTCCACGCGCCGCGTCCCCGCCGCGCCGCGCCACTCCCCGCCACGCCCCCGCCGGCTTCGCGCGCGGCTGGCCTGGCAAAGTGGCTAGCGGCCGACGAGACGGCTTTCAGGAGCGCCGGGTCGACGCCTCCTAAAGAGAAGGACCCGCCGCGTGGTGGCGGACGTCAGCGGTGCTAGGGCGGACATTACGTCGCTTTTTAATTCCTCGCCCCTTTTTTTATTTATTTAAGGTCGCATCAACTTCTAGGTCATTAGCAACCACTATTGGATTTTAACGTTACGGGATCTATGAGGATGAAATGGTGATGATAGGGGATGAAAGGACGAACATGTACAACCATGTCCGGGAGGGAACTCGAACCCGCAACCCTTCGGTCCGAGATCGCTACTGCACTACTGTCTTAGCGATGTCGGCCACCAGTCCGGCACTTCCTCGCCTTGTTATGTTCAGAGTAAAGAGAAAGTATTGTAATCGTTCGGTGGAAATCGGCGATTGTTCCACAGAAAAAATTGGTATTGGTGGGCCTTGTAACGAAAAAGTGGATAGATCTTGTTCCTCTGTGGAGTAAATTACTACCTCTAATACATTGTTTAGTCAAAATCTACTTTATGTGGATCATCAATACCAAAAAAATCTATTGACTGAAAAGCGTCTGTTTGTCCATCCGTCAGTGGCCAACGCAAACATTTCTGATGATTGTCTTCGAAATTAATATTCGCCGATCGATCTGAATAACTCATATCTTGAGAGTTTGAAACGCATATTTTGACTTTTGGGGATACTTTACATGAATCAACATTTTCAAAATTTTCTCAAAAATAGATTCAAATATTTTCTTTGACTTTGTTCTCGGACACCTTAAAAATGGCGCAAGAAAATCTCTGAATTTTTGAAAATTGCAAAAGTTCAAAATTTAATTGTTACCTTCCTACAAGTACAGTATTGAAGATAGATATTTTATATACATAAAATCTTATTTTCAAAGCCAGATCTTAAAATAAGGTCATGTGCAATTTTTCCAAAATATAAGTATTTTTCACGTAATTGTTTCGTTAAAAATAGGAATTCCTTAAACAATTTTCTCACAGATGGTTGAAACTTTTTTAATTTTTTTCTTCTATGTAGCAAAGGAAGGTAGAAAAGGGTGTTGGATTCATTTTTAACGAACTCTGCAAGAAATTGCAAGAAATTAACGATGCGAATTTCCTTACCGAAAATTAAGCCTGAAAGAACAGGTCGGAATATGACTAGAGAGGCTCATCACTAAACTGCAAGTTTTTTGCCTATCTGGCGATTTTTATCCTTAAATTAAAAATGCAGTATTTTAGGTTACTTATTCATTTTGAGGTATTAGTAATATTATATTTTAATACACCTAAAATTCGGCAAAAATCCGCAGCTTACTCATCATCTGGATTTCACCAATATTTGGTGGCAGGATGCTGACTTTGCATCAAGAATTTTGCTTCATCTTTGACAACGCATTCGGAATTGAATATCACGACTTTAGACATTTATTTCAGTAGTATTTGGAATATTTCATGAATGTTTTACTTGTTATTTCATCAAAAGTAAATAGTGCCTACCTTGTCTCCCCCCAAACGTACTCTACGTACTCTCAATCTGCGATCAATATAATAAACACGCCGCCGAAACAAATTAGGCATCATCCTTGCAATTCATCTAAAAAAAGTAATTCACTCCTTGTTTGACCTTCAATGCATTTAAAGGATTCGAAAATAATTACAACCATACGTCTATACGTAATAGCATATTACAAACATGTAATAATAACATTCTCATAAATCGACCTACCGCAGAAACCTTATATTCTTTATTGTAATGCCAGTAAAATCTCAATATTTATAATATTTAATATGTATTTTAAGAAATATTATATCTTTGTGTTTGAATATGCAGAAACAAATTATTGAGGATGAAGTGTACCTATAGGTTGGAGGAATTTTATTCAGATTATATTATCAGTTTCACTAAGAATATACGTAGTTTTGAACTTGGCAAGTAGGGAGAGAATAATTTTTTAAAATTTATTTCATCTCGTTCGACCTGAAGTCTTTCGAAGGATTTCCGTTTTACATGCTCATCCTAGAATGCTATTGAATTTCGGAAATACATTATTAGGATTGCCCCGTCGAGCAATAGGATGGGAAAAGGGAAATATTCAGCAAAAAAATATTAATTTAGGAAGGTTTTGGCATAACCTTGGGAAATTTGGATTTGATTCTACTTGGGATGTTTGCTGTTCGGCCTTGACGGAATTTATAAGCGGAATGAGATGAAGGGAGGGAAGAAAGAAATTATTTGCGACCTTTTTGTATCTTCTAGAACGGTATCGATTTGGAGTTCTCTCTAAATTTGATGGTTAGGTAAAACCATGGAGCTTTAATTGGCTTACTAAGGACTTTATTTTGAACTATTTCCATTTTTGTATGGTGATAGGAGCTACGTTTTCCCATACCGGGCAAGCATAAGTTACTGTGGGTAGGATAATAGATTTATATAGCAGAATGAGGAATTTGAGTGTTGATTTATGAACGGGTAAAGTTTTGATATTTTAGCATAGGATTGCTAGGATTGATTGCTGCATAAATATGGGGATTCCAGGAAAGTTTCGAGAGAATGCTGTGAGAGACTTTATGGGTTTACATTTGGAAGGTATTTCATTGTCATCTTTTTTGATAGGGAGAGGGAATAATGAAACCAAGTTGATAATTTATGAATTGAAGTTTTAAATGGTTTATAATACTTTGTTTTAGATTTATTCATTTGAGAAAAGCCATCAAGTTCGTTTCAAAATAAATATTACAAATTTATAGGGCAAATAGTGACGATAATCGGATATAACATTTTTCTAATGAGCAACATAATTTGGGAAATCTCATGTAAGGAAGTTACACGAGTGCCATTTGCCCCTGACTGGTAGGCAATACATTGGACACCGATGATTTAGATAGAAAAGTCATTTATTATTTCTGCAGATAGGTTTATGAAACCTGGTGGCAAAACCCTACAATTTACAAATATCAGAATTAAGAATATTGATACAATGTAACTTTAAATTTTGGAAGAGATCTTATTAAGTAATGGAAGAAACAGAAAACTACGAGTACCTGCTAAACATCAACGTAAGAAGAGATGCCTACCCATCAGGAGCAAATCTCGTTTGTGTAGCTTTGATTTCTCGCCACGTAATCCCAAGCAATTCGTGATCATCTTCGCCCTCTCTACATACAGTATAAATGTGTAACATTTATTCTGAGGCATCTTTATAATTCTGAGTAATAATTATATTCTGAGGCATCGGAGGCATTTCTTTCGAATAATTTCTATTTTACGGAGAACTGACGATGCAGGACCACCGTCTCCAAGGCCCCCTGCCGGTTGACTTCACCACTCCCCGCGCACGTGCGCGTCGGAGCGTGCGCCTCGCGCGGGCGGGCGGCGGGCGCTCTTCTTTAAGGCCGCCCCGGCGCGGCGGCGCCGAGAGGCCGAAAGAGAAGAAGTGGACGCCGAGGAGAAAGGGAGGGGGTGAGGGATGGGGAGGGTGCGGAGCAGCCCAGCCTCCGCAGCGGACGCGAACTCTGGCCCTCGCCTTTTCGGGACACGCGGCGGCGGCGGTGGAGGCGGTGGAGGCGGCGGAGGCGGCGGTGGCGGTGGCGGAGGCGGCGGAGGCGGCGGAGGCGGCAGAGGCGCAAGCGGAGGCGGCGGCGGCGGAGGCGGCGGCGGCGGAGGCGGCGGCGGCGGAGGCGGTGGCGGAGGAGGAGGCGGCGGGGGAGGCGGAGGTGGCGGCGGTGGCGGCGGCAGTGGCAGCAGCGGCGGTGGCGGTGGTGGCGGTGGCGGTGGAGGTGGCGGAGTCTGCGGCGGCGGCGACGGAGGCGGCGGGGGCGGTGCGGCGGTCCGGCGGTGGTGGCGGACACGGAGGCGGAGGCGGCTGCGGCGGCGATGGAGGCGGCGGAGGCGACGGAGGCGGCGGTGGAGGCGGCGCAGGCGACGGAGGCGACGGAGGCGGCGGGGGCGGTGCGGCGGTCCGGCGGTGGTGGCGGAGGCGGCGGCGGCAGACACTCTATCTCAAAGGCCGCTACCGCATTGTGTACATGCCTTACAATTCCCAGCACAAATCACATCGTGACACACGCTTCATTCACGGCTGCAGGTTGTTGCCCCACTCCTCGTCGCGCTTCCTTTTCTCGACGATATACTGCTTGCGGAGGGAGTTACGGTGTTATAAAACGTGGGGTCGGTTCTTTCTTTGTGATTTACTTCAGAACTGTGTATGAAGTTCATTATTTGTCAATGATGTTCTTGCAGACGTAAGGATGTAAGTTAATAAATCCAGCTCTTTTGAATTTTCATTTTTCTCGTACCATTTCATTCTGCAGTTACCTTCCACACCCTCCGTTTCATGCATGCACATTTCTCTGAAATGGGACGTTAAATGTTTTATTTGCTCTTGCTTTTAGTATTTGATTTTCTACTAACCTGATTATTTTTATAAAAGAATATTAAGAGAACACATTTTTACGAATTGTTTCAATGTGACTCTCTCAGTTAAATGATTCTGATAAAATTCTCATTAGGACTTGACACTTTTGAATATCTTACTACTGAACAGAATGCAATTCTGTAAGAATAAGGTCTATGAGATTAATAATATCGACTTGCATGTACTTACATTAATTTGCGGCGTTTAAACGATTTGAACACACACACATACCGAACAATTACACTGTATTCTTACTTGTCTTATTTCTCTCTCTCTCCCTCTCTCTTAAAAACGCGCGTACAACCTCTCAATTCACGGAAGAAAATCCTTAATCGAGCATGACGCGAAAAGTGAAAAACCAACAAAGTGACCAAACATCTGGGAAGCGCATCACGAAAAGAACTAACGAGTTAAACGTCGCTCTTCTTTTTCGCGGAGCGCGGCCCTTGAGCAGGAGCAAACTTCCGCGCCGGATGACAGTGGCTGCGGAGGCGCGGATCCCCAGATGACTTCGCCAATGAATAATTTCCTCTCGTCTTCGCTTCAGCTTCCGCGCCCTGCAAAAGCGCAGAGGAGCGCCGGTCGCCCTTCTGCCAGCCGCCGTCGCCGGTGTCGCTGCGACGAGGTGAAATTGTGAGTAATTTCTTGTTCAAACACTGGCAAAAAGGAGGAGCGCCGAGCGAATTCCATTTCGTGTACATTAAAGGGACGGTCTGTGATAGCCGCGGGATTCGGAACGGCTCCTAGAGATTCGCAACGTTATGAGCTGTCATGACCGTTTAGTTATTGTGTAGAGTTTTTAAAAAAGAGTTTTGTAGTTCCATAGTAATAAGGGTTTATTGTTTTACCTTATTTTTAAAAGTTATTTTGCAGTCAATAACAATCCATTTGATTACATTTCAATACCCAATTGGTATATTTATCAAAAGACACAGCGTATTCCAAAATAACAACTCTTTTGGTGCTAATAGATCCAGCTGGAAATTGGTCGAGTCCTAACATTATATCGAAATTTTGAAAGATTCTCGGATTAGAAATACTTGAAAGTTACGAGCGTAATCCATTAATGTAATGGAAGTATTGTGCGTTCATGGAAGGTTTATGTTGTGAAGTGGAATGGAAAAGAGTGAGAAAGAGAAGTGAAATGTAAAAGTGTCTTGTAGGTTTGTGAAGTGATACTGAGTTGGATAATCATGTGTTTACTGGTAGATTAGAAAGTATGTTTATTTATAGTTTTTTTTATCAATGCTGAATCTATTAAATAGTGTCAAAAAAATTTCATTTGATTTTTTCTCCGATGTTGCATAAAATTACTTGATGGAAAATCTCGTTGAAATGTAATGCAGTGCATAGCATCATTATTTTAAATGAATAAACGTGCTTCTTGTGAAATAAATTTTATATAAGTAATGGAATACATGGAAAATTATACGTGGTATTTGTCAGGGGTAACAAATTCTCAACGACGCCAAACAGCTGTTACAGAACTGTATACCCGATCTCAACTTTTTCGACGCATTATCGAAAAGTCTACTGGATTTACGCCAAACACAATCTGACAGCGTTGAAAAAGCTCTCGCTGAATTTTATCGAGACATTAACGAAAAGATTAATGGAGCGCCAGTCGTAGTCTTCAAGCAAAATACACGCGGGGCCCTGGAACATGTGTTTTCCGAGCGCGCAAAACGACGCTCATGGCCAAGAAGGACCGTTCGTCTTCCTGTCGGCGCGTTATGTATTCATGCGACCGAGGCTGCGGAAGCAGGGAGAGGCCTACTTGTGGGACTGGGACCAGTGCATGAGCACTCTTGAACACCAAAGAGAGGGAATGAGGGGGGAAATAATATTTTGCAATGGAGTGCAGAAGGAAATGAAATGAATTCATGAATAAGGGCAAATGACATTCTGAAATGAAATGGAGGGTTAAGAGATTGCGACATTCTGCTTGCAGTTTTTTTGCTTTCAGCGTGACGTTTGATTGATTTATTTATTTCATTCACAGTTGGTTTTCCATATTTTTCAACCTGTACTAATATAGTAGGTTGGGATATAGAGCCGAACAGTCACTGTTACTGCCTGTATACTCCTGGCATTTGCCCCTGCCATTAGCATTATTGTTGTTGTTGTTGTTGTTATTATTATTATTATTATTATTATTATTAACCTACAACATCCCATAAAGGGCAAAGACCTCCTGCTTTAGCAGGGTTACAGTAGGTTGGTATTTGTAAACTCAAACACTAGTTGTGCCGGGAAGCATCATCTTCTTTTTGCGGATCGTATCCCAGTTGTCTCTATTTTGTCTTCTCTTGAGCCAGTCTCGTCCAGGGGGGACTAGCTACCTTGCTTAGCTCGTCTGCCCATCTTCTCCTCTGTCTCCTTTGGTTCCTCCAGCCATAACGAGGGCCCCAGATTGTTGTAGTGTACGCCCATCGCCTTTGGTCTTGTCTAAAGATGCATCCTTCCCAATGCCATTTTACTCACTTTGGCTTGCTGTACTACATCACTGATTTTGGTCTTTTTTCTATTTTCCGTAGATGGTATTTTGTCTAAGAGCGAAATGTTCAACATTTTTCGTTCCATTTTCCCCTAGCATCGTTGTATCCATATTATTTGCGCTACTGTTAAGGACCATGTTTGCGATCCATAAAGCAATACAGGCAAGATGCACACGTCCATTATTATCTTCTTGATATTGAGATTTATCTTTTAGCATGCCATTAGCATGAAGTACTCGAAATATTTTATTGAGCTTGAAGAAATATTTTATTGAGCTTGAAGAAATATTTTATTGAGCTTGAAGAAACATTTTATTGAGCAAAATGAAATGAACCCATCTCTTGGAATGTCAAGCGTCATCTGTTTACTCCCTTACTTTAATTGTCTATCCATCAAAACAATTTCAGACACTTAATCTGTCACATCTGGTTTCGTTTGAGAGATCCAGAATGCGATTCCAGAGATCGAAGCTTGAGAAACATTCAATGATTCTTTGGATACACATAAACTCGATGACCTGGAGTTGAACGGTTTCTTAAAGTGTATATAATTAATGCAATGTGGGAGAAATCGTGCACGGTAATTTTTAACACGCAGTGCATTGAAACGGTTTCTCATATTTGTTTTCCGAATGGGAAGAACTTATATTTTGTTTTATTAAGATCGACAAATTTGCCTTTACTCAGAGAAAATAATACACAAAAGTATATTATCTCGATGGTGGCTCTGCAATCGTTAGCTTTGCACCACTATAACCTCAACTGCCTTCCACAAAAACACCTGACATATTACACATTTTTGAGCGCTGCAGAAACGACTTCATCAGAGATAACTATTTCAAGCATTAAATAGTTGAATTTAGATGCACTACCTCTCTAAAAGTTTTCGATTCGAAGCAACATCAATAAGACGAACTACTTAGGAGTAAGTTTGACAAATAAGTGACATTTAAAATTTTCACTTTCTTATGTCAGTGCGCCGAATAAGAACAATAAATCTAATGGTTGGTTGTTATAAGATAATACTAGATCCTTATTTTCTAGATGAGACAGTAATTTACAGTAATAATGATCATTTATTGACCTTTTTCACTTCGAGGAATAAAAGGATTGCTGAAGGCAACAAATTAAGATCCAGTGAAAATATACTTAAAGTGATGTAAGACGATATTGACAAAGTTACTCCAATAGGTGGAAGTCAAAAGTTCCCATCTTACCTTCTCCCACTTCGTTTCACTTGTAGGAGCACCATTGCCAATCTATTCTATATCTCTGTTCCACCTGTGTGGGAACACCGCCTCTCTTCGGATAGATAACGTGCACTTCACGTACGGACTTATGATTTAGACACGGACCCGTCCGGAATCATGAATATTCGCTCGTAATGTATAACGTATTGCAAAATTATGAAAATCTGAAGAGGATGTTACTTGTACTAGCCTGATGAGAAAATAGTAGATTATGAAACGATGATGTATTGATGGGTATTAACACACGAATGTGATATTCCTGATTACATCGAGTTTCGTATGGCACTTTTTCTATGACTTTTATTAGTTAAACTCTTACACTGAATCGTTTTGTGGCATGTAGGACAGTTGATGCCCAGGATTTAGCGAAGGTGACATAGTGGACAGCTCCCTAACCCTACCCGTGCATACTGCCGCAGGTGGCTGTGACTACCAGTCCGCCTGCGAGGGAGTACTGCCGCTAGTCAAATAGGTTCAAAGTGAGATTGCGATCAAATTTATTTTAAATTGCATTCTACGAAAATAATTACTACTAATAAAAGAAATTGAAACTGAAAAGCATAATATAATATCACATATACTTTTAATGTACACAATCGAACGAAACATTTACTAGAATGATTCTCAATGGTTGGTTGTCAATACTTGGTTTGTAATCTCCTCTGTGATTGGTCAAGAACCTGTATCATAATGAAATCTGTGTAGAAATTCGTATCATAATGCAACTGGTCGCAAGTCATCAAATGACAGCAAATGGGAGTAGAAAAAATATGTAATCTAACAAATCTCTAGAACAGTAGTGTCAAGGTCTTCTACTGGTGGCAGTGGCACGCGTTGTGGCACCGTAGCATGCCACGAGCTTCTCTGCGCAACTAGCGTCGGGAGAGGAAACTATTAGTAACCCCGCCGTTTTACGATAGGGATGGCGTTGTCTCTGGTGGCGGAGTGATGAACTGCGTGGAGGTCAGATTTCGTCGTGGCATTCGTGCCACGGACTCCCGCTCGTAGCATCGACCTTGGCAACACTGCTCTAACAATTCTGGAGCAGCATGATTCTAACGCATTGACGCATAGATTGAAGCCACTTGTACACGCCGACTGCTCCTCCACCTTCATCTGCGCTGCCGCCCTGGCTGAGCGCGATAAATTGCGCGAGGCAAGCGTCATACGCCACTTCTGCTGGCTGGGCCCTGCTTGCGCCGCGAGCTGACTGATGGTAGGCGGCCCAGTTCCTCCGCGCACCGCCGCCGCCACGGCTGCCGCTGCCGCTGCGCTCCAGATAACAAATGACGGCGCGATAATCGCGCGGCGGGCGGGCGTCCGTCAGGGGCTTTCGTTAATTGCGCCCAAATGACGAACGGCCCGCGTAAATTTTCATTTCGCCTGCGCTAGAGGCCCGCTGCAGCACCCTCCGTTGCCCGGCTAGGTTAGAAGTTAGTACGATGCAGCAAAGGAGGTTGTGCGTAGTTTTAAGAGGAGAAAAACTAGTTTGTATGTCTTACTTACGAGAAGAAAAAGTACATTTGTTCTTCTTCTTTTATTCTTCTTTTTCTTTTCTGCTTCTTTTCTTCTTCTTCTTCTTTTCTCTTTTTTCTTCTTCTTCTTTTCTGTTTCTTTTATTTCTTTTCTTCTTACTCTTCTTCTTTTATTCTTCTTTGGGTCTTCTTTTTCTTTTCTTTCGTTTTATTTACTTATTTTTCTTTATTTATTTTCTTATTTTTCTTCTTTTTATTTATCTTTACTTCTTGTTCTACTTTGTTTTCCTTTTTTATTCGTTATATCGGCAATCTATCACCACGTTAGACACAAACCTATTTCCTGACTAATATCTGAGGTCAGTGGAACACATGCCCTTAGCACCAGTCACATACATGTGACCATACTCAGGAAATGATTCTCCGTCCTTTTGCGAGGAATTGGTTGGCGCTCTCCTTCAGCCCAGCTGGTAGGCAGTTCAACCGCATTAAAAGCTATCATCATTTCATTTTTGTTTTTTTGCCGATTAGTTGCGCTCTGAATTGTATTTTAAGAAACATTAATAACAGTTGTCTGCTCCCACTAATGTTAAGAATCTTTACTTACTTTGCTTCTAAATCAATATCTCCAGAGATTTGCTAGTTTTTGCATGAATTTTTAATTTCTTTTTTTTTAAATTTTCAACTTCATGACATTTTAAAATTTGTGGCTCTGCCTTCCCCCTGAAATTTTTGAAAAGAGCTCCGCAGTCTTAATAAAAAACATGTTTTCTTAAATATTACTAATACCTAACTTTCTCCTTGTTAACCTGTTAAATTTAGAAGTTGTTGAACAACTTTTTGGGGAAGAAGTTCTTCAAGATATATGGCAAACGTGTAAATGGTATGATATAAAATCATTTATATTTATTAATTGTAACTTAAAGCTGTAATTTCTTTCTCATTGAAGTATATTTTATACATTTACTAGAAAAATAGTCCATGTCTAAATGAGAAAAAAGTTGAAAGGAAAAAAGGCCCCACAAATTTAGTTGTCTCTCTTGTTTGAGGCGGTGCACGCGAGTGAATGGTGGCGAGACTTAGCCCCTTCTGTCTCAGACACTTGCTCTTCGGTCTGACCAATTGAATGAATACACATTATAAAAAAGTGAAAATATTTAAGAGAAGGGAGCATACAGAGCATTTACATTTGGAAGGACAGATATGTGTGAGGCGAAGAAAATGGCAACTATTAAATATTTGTTGTAATTATGACTAGACAAGTGCCGTTATTACATTGCATCGCCACGCACTTGTTCAATTTGAATTTTGATTCCAATAAAAACGTAATATTTATACTTCAATCATATACGCTATCCTCCATTACCTCGCTCTATCAGTCTTAATCAGTGAAAAACTACTGATTGACAGTGACTATTCACTAATGGTGTCAGTTATAACCCTGTCACTGACAATCAGTGAATTGAACTGAACGAATCAGTGAAAATGGGGTCCACTTTTTGAATCAGTGAAACTTCACTGTTTGAATCAGTGAAATCTGTGACAACCAATTGAAAGTGACGACTGAACGATCAGTGAGCGATGGTGGCGCGGCACTTTTACCACTGACGACCAGTGAATTGCTGGCGGTCATTATGAAAAGATTCGCATATTCGCTGATTGTCAGCGAAACTACACATTACGACTGAATATATCAGTGTCTTCGGCTTTCACTGATTGAATCAGCGACAATTTCACTGATTCAGATTCAGAGAGCGTGATGTCGCGAGTTGCCTCTCCGCTGCGAGTCCAGTGTTTGGAAGGCGAAAGGCCGGAGGGCGCCTCGTTCACAATCTGCGCCGGACGTTTAGTGCGGCGACCGCGTCTTCATTCTCTCGACCGGAAGTGGCGCTGGCACTCTGGTGGCCAGAGCCTGCGGTCGGGTGGTAATAGGGCACTCCGCCCCATTAAGTGCAGCTGCCCGCCAGCGCTCCCGGCCTGGTTGCACGCTAGGCGCACCACGCCACGCCACGCCGCGCCACACCAGACCACGTCGCTCGGCCACCGCGCCTGCTCTGAGTGTGATTCGGAGTTCCTGCCACGCCCAGCTACCGTTCGCGATTTGCGGTCATGAAAACGTAGGCTTCCGCAGCGGGAGGCAATTCATTTTTGGACAGGCTTAGGTGGCTCACGGCATCAATTGTCGTAACTGAATTGTCGTCCCTGAATTGTCGTAACTGAATTGTCGTAACTGAATTGTCGTCCCTAAATTGTCGTCCCTGAATTGTAACTGAATTGTCGTTCCTGAATTGTCGTCACTGAATTCTAACTGAATTGTCGTACCTGAATTGTCGTTCCTGAATTGTCGTCACTGAATTGTCGTCCCAGAATTGTCGTCACTGTATTGCCTGTGACGGAGAAGTACTGGGGTTCGAGTCCCGCCGGCGGCAGTATTTTTGATACTAGGTAGATAGCTGGGTCGAATTCAGCCGCGGTCTGGAGGAGAATTCTAGCGGCCGGCTGCTCTGATCGGTAGTTTCACTGCTTTGTCCAATAAACGCCAGGCGCATGCCGGAGCAGTACCCTAACAAATGGGTCACGGACCGCGCGCGATCTTTCCTTCCTCTTGTCCTAATCCTCACCCCTTACTTACACGCACTACATTACCACACATGCCGGGAGACCAGTCGGGAGATTACGGCTTGCCCGGGCTGACATGGCGACCCGGTGGTCGGAGATACTTGGTTAGGGAAAAATCATCAAGCTGATGGGAAGATCGGCGCCGGATTTCACCAGGGGCAAAGATCACAACCAACTCTCGCAATAAAAACATGTACTACACTCACGGGAATAATTGCCTTAACAGTTGGCATGAATCACAGGAATCATTAACCTGGAAACGCTAATTAATCAATTAACACATTTTTGGCCCTCCGGGACACGCCGCGTTGGCATCTACTTTTAGAGCTCGGGGTCTTCCGGTCAGTCACGAACTAACTTCCGGGAATTTTAGCACTGGAATCACTATCTCTTCCACTCTATCCTCGACGCCTTTGTCATCATCCCGTTTACCCAAATGTATACAGAAGTTACCACCATACGGATACTATGATCTAATATCTTTATGGGGAACGGTCGCTGCATAAGAAATGAGCTGGGAGAAATATCTATTCCACTGAAAGTTACGGGAGACAAAGGAAAGCAGCCAAAACTTCAATTACAGTTTTTGTTGGTTTGGAAAGAATGTATATGATATATTGATTTTGGCAGAGTGAGAACAAACACTGAACCAAGAATAATATCGTCCGTCGCTGGTCATAGACACAACAAGAAGAAATGCAACATTTCCAACAAAAACATATTTTGAGGAAACTATTCAGAAGTTTGTTAAATAATTTCTCTAAGTTACAAAAGTAATTTCTCTAGCAGGATGCCGAAAACCAATAAAACAAAAAAAATGTAAAGATACTACGACTCGTCTCATATTAGCCATAAATTAGGTCTCATAATTGTTTAGAAATCCACCAGAAATGCAGTTGTCAGTCCTTGCCGTCTCTACGATCCCACTGGTCTCAGTATTCCGAGACTACCCTCTTTTCTTACTTTCTCGCTAAGTAGTAGAGATAGAGTTATATAATGCTGCGCAAAACAAACGGCGAATTCTCGGCAAAAAACTCGTATTACAGGGACCTGGTAGTAAATAAGTGGATAAATCCAGTTTCTAAATTTAGGAAAAATATCCTCTAACACGTGATGTTGGCTGAATCCGTTTGTGGGTCCTTCATACCGAAAAATTGAATGGGTCCTTGACACTGGAAAACGTCTGTCCGGCGGTCTGTCTGTCCGTCCGTCTGTGAACAACGCTGAAAGCTAAACAGATCAACCAATTTTCTCCGAGCTTAATATTCCCCGATCGATCTAGCTGATGTCGCAGCTCTTTGAATTTGAAACCGATATTTTAATTTTGGGGGTACTTTACATTATGTCTCCAGAACAAAAAAAACAGCTCCATCGTTTTGATTAAATTTTGTTGGATAGTGTGAAGAACACGAAGATTGGTATGTGTCTCATGTTCGTTGAAAATCCTGATTCTTCGAAAACTGCAAAAATTCAAATTTTTTTCGGCGTCTTCCGACAACTAAAGTATTTTACCGTAATGAATCTGATCCTTATCTATCTATCTATCTATCTATATGTTTTAAAATAAGATCATTTTGATTTTTTCGAAAATGTAAGTATTTTTCGCGTAATTTTGCGTGAAAATTCGGGCGAGAAAGTGCGTGCTGTTTTAGCGCCACTTCTTCTACTCGCACCTGGCACTCGCTGTGCCAGTCACTGTGCGGGAAAGGAGCGTGGCCCGCGGGTGGCGCGCGGCAGCTGCGCCCTGGACGCGGCGCGCAGGCAACCCGGCGCTGCGCTTAATGGCCGCTCCTCTGCGCGGATGACCTACTGCCTGCGCGCGGCGGAGGCTGCGCACCCTGCCCTTCCACGCCCTGCCCTTCCCCGCCCCGCCACTCAGATTTATGAAGCCCCCGCGTCTGGACAAGTTGTCACTCGCGGTGACGTCCCCAGAAGCCACGAGGAGCAGCAGGACACACGAGTGACGTCACCGAAAGGATTGCGTTTGGAGCACATGCGTCTTTTTCAGTTGTCAGATAAACACGTATTAAATGAAGATGAACAAGATTTATACTAAAATAAGTGAACTGGATTCTACGCTGTTTTACTAAGAAAAATAAAAATAAGTGTCATTTTAGTAAATAAAGCAATCTTCTTTAAAATTATCAAACATTTATGGTTATAGATATGAAATTGTTTGGAATAAATTTTCTAAACTTCTTGGTCATTCAAATTACTAAGATGATTACATTTTCTCAATGAAACTGTTGTGAGAAATCTCATATAACGAAGTTACTCATGTGACATTTGCCTCTCGTTGATAGGCAACGTAATCCTGCATTGGTATTTGGTAGCTACATGTTTTCACGCAGCCAAGGATAGTTGGTATCATTAATGTGTTTAGTCTGCGAATTCTCTCCATTTATAGTTGCCATGGTGTTAATGATATTAATGTATAAATGCTGTATATAATGAAGGTTCAGAGGATGTCAAGACGGTCTCCTGTTCCACATTAGGCGACATGGATATCTTCATGTTCGTTGTAAGGGGTGTCGCTCCGATATTCGCCACGAATAATCAGGGAAATAACGGAAATCAGTCGTCAGGGAAGGAGAGCTACTAACTAGATCCCAGCAGGGATCACATTCTCTCTGATGATTTCCACATCAAACAAATTTCTGTCACTTGCCTGTAACCAAAATCGCGGTCATCCCAGTTACTATTCGTGATAATTTGAATTAAAGTCGATGCCATTAAAGCACGAAACTACATTCATTTATTAAGTCACCCACGTATATTCACGCAATGATTTCCTAATATTGTTTGCACATACTGTTGTGCTCTATAAAACTGCCCATGTACGAGCAAGCGCGACTCACTCGACTTTTGCCAGTTATAAATCTGTGATTGTAACTACTGGTTCCATTGTAAGAAAAGCCCGGCAGGTAGCGGTGACCATAGATTTACATGATAATCATCAAAGCGAGCCAGGCTCGCGAGCCACGCTTTCTCGTGTGCAGTTCGCTGACGGTTGGCAAAGAGACGGCGACCTTGGCTTTTGCCAGCTATAAACCTGTGATTGTAACTACTGGTTCCATTGTAAGAAAAGCACGGCAGGTAGCGGTGACCATAGATTTACACGATAATCATTAAAGCGAGCCAGGCTCGCGAGCCACGCTTTCTCGTGTATAGGTCGCTGACGGTTGGCACAGAGGCCGCGACATTGGCTTTTATCAGTTATAAACCTGTTATTGTAATTACGAGTTCCATTGTAAGAAAAGCACGGCAGGTAGCGGTGACCATAGATTTACATGATAATCATCAAAGTGAGCCGGGCTCGCGAGCCACGCTTTCTCGTGTATAGCTCGCTGACGGTTGGCAGAGACCGCTCCCAGGCCTTCCGCTCCTGGCGCGCGGCCAGCGCGGCCTCCGGCGCCGCCGCTTTATTAGCCGCTGCGTTGATATTGAATCTCTCGCGTCCGCGCCATCGACCCCTTTCAGCCCCGGAGTTCCTTCCCCGCCGGAGAGGGGGCGGAGAGGAGTGGAATCCTCGAAGATCGTGACCTGCCTGGGAGGCCGGGGCGTCAATGGTCTTGAAATGTCTCGAAGACATGAGGATCCCAGACATGCTGTCAAGAGTATGTACGGAGATGAATTGTATGCTGAGGATGGTGATGGACTGAAACGATATTTAAAAATGTAAAGCGGACGATGTAATTTATAGGTTAGGATGAGGATGCAGTGAACAAAAGGTAAGGAAAGAGCGAGACAGGAACTGTATATGTGAGCATAAAAGGAAAAGGGGAGGAGAATAATCACAGAAATGTAACCTGAGAACGAAGAAGAGAAAAGCAACAAATGAGTATGAAATAATGCTAGAAAGGAGAACTGTACTATAAAGGTTGTTGCAAAACACTGTGATTGGAAAGAAATAGGAAGAAAAATTAAATAAAGATTGGAATGGAAGATGGAATTGAAAAGAAATATGTGGGAGAAAGGAGGATTTAGTAATAGAAGAGACGAGTGCCATTTCAAAGAAGGAAAGAGAAAATACGGAATCAAAGTGAGAAAAATCAAGATATGAAAGTAAAAGTAGATAATAATGAAATTCCAAAGAAAGTAAACCGCTAGAAATTGATCAGAATATAAGAAATACAACCATATTTCAAGTAATGAATCATTAAATACTATGAAAAGTGGTGAACCAGACCTTATAATAACGAAGATTACGTATTTTAAATAAGAGTATTTTCCAGACCAACGATGACTTAAAAACCGGGAAACATATTTGAAGAAGAAATAGATGTGGAAGTTTGGAGGACTGGGAGTATGTTGATACGTGTTCGAGATAAAAATTTGCTAATGGCATGAGCGGTAGTTTCTTTGAGATACTGAAATGGATGAATGTTTGCTGGGGATAGTGAATACCACAATCAATTACTGATCGTAGACGGAGGAGTCGCGTTCCGTTGTTTCTTAATCTTCCTTTCTGTCCTGATTTTCACAGTGATTTTTGATTTCGTTTTGTGAAGCATCACTGATGGTAGAAGCGACTGGGAGTTGAATGATCATAAGATATGAGTCATTTTTAATACAGGGTGTCCGGGGAGGACACATCGAAACTTCGAAAATAAGCTCGTAAGACAATTCTAAGCATATTTTGTCTAATAAACTACGTGGATATTCCGAATGGTTGGGCCGCAATAAGCACTCAAAAGTTGGTTTGAAAAGTTGATTTATAGGCAATCCTTTTTTATTTCTCGCTTAATTTTTCTGAGCAAATATACTAATTTCTTATGTAAATAATAAATAATTTACGTTTCTGGAGTGTTTTTATGCTTCCATAATGTAAACTTTTGCCTAGAAATAATATTTTCATACTGAGAGCTAATGTGATGCACGTGGTAGAGCAACAATCCATCCTCACTAGAGTCACCATTCGGGGACCCATCATCCAGAGATTCCATTCCAGTTTTCGGTTTCGCGTATTTACAGTAGATGATGTTAAAAGCCGCGACGCCATTTGGGGAAGCAAATAAGAGTAAATGGGAACAAAATATTCGTGCATTTTTGAAATTAAACATAGCCAGAGACAAGAGACCATTAACTAAGAGGGAAAGGGAAAGAGGGAGAGAAGGAGAAGAGGGGAAGGAGGGTGGGAGTGAGGGTGAATAGGAAACAGTGAAGAAAGAGAGAAAGTGAGTGGGAGAGAGGGTGAGTGGAAGAGAGGATGAGAGGGTGAGTGGGAGAGAGGGTGAGTGGAAGAGAGGATGAGAGGGTGAGTGGGAGAGAGTGGTATGGGAGAGAGGGCAGTGGCAGAGAGCGAGAGGGGAAGAGCGAGAGAGGGAGAGAGCGAGAGAGATGGAGACAGAAGAAGACAACGGAAAGCAATACTCAGCACTCATTTTGTCAGCTGGTATAGATGTAACCGGAGCGATGCAGGGGCAGGCAAAGCGTAGACTCCACTTTCGATAATCCACTCGGATTTGGCGCCGGCCCGTAAAAGACCGTCTGGGAAAAAGAACGACGTCGACGGCGGGGCGCACTTTTTTGCAATGGCCAGCCCTCCTCTTCCCCTCTCGGCCAACTAGGCTTCATTATCCCTCGCGGCCGCGCCGGTGCGACGGGCGCCCTTATCCCGCCCGTTGAACGCGCCACGCAGGGCCTCGATGCGCGCCCAAAAATTAAACACTTATTATACGTTGTTAGAACGGTAATTAAAATTTGCTTCGGGCGAGGAAGTATATACGTTTTGTGGTTAAACGTTGTCAACCAATCGTGAGTTGTAATGTATGAAAGGGGATAAATTTTACACGTTTCCCTTAATAAGTTCTTAGCGATTAAAATTATTATAAATATACTGATCCCGTAGTGTTACAAACGGAGCGTTAGCTGTGACGAAATTTGATACGAAGTAACGCAGTGAATAATGATCTGAGAGCACTGGTATCAACAGCGAAAAGATCGATTCCCTCACACTCGATCAGAGCGGTGTCCAGATGTTCGACAAGCAATATCGATTTCCTATTGGCGACTATATTTTTCCTGCTGTCATGGTATTGCACACTAATGCTCAATGTAATCGTTAAGTAACTTACCAGCACTTTTCATGAAAGAATAGAACCCGTTACATATAAGATAGAGCGCAGGCTGTGTTATTCATTTAGGTAAGAGTATTAATTACGTATGTAGAGTATGGAGAGAATTCATTAAGGTAAGATCACATGAATGTAGGGAATGTAGAGAAAAAATTCTTATTCACCAAATATTTTATTAAATGATGTTCAATATTTTTCTTTTTGTGTCACATATCGCCCATCTAAATATTCTTCAATAATGAATCGCATCATTCGTATTTTTATTACATTTTAGTCAAATATGTATGGAGAATTAAATTCGTGTTGAAAGTTCCTTCAATTAAAAAAAGTGCTAGCTTTATGGATTCTTGATATCAAAAATAGGATAATTTTTGTTGCTATACTCGTATGTAGCGAATATTTGTAACACTTTGTGTTGTCAGAACCGACGTTTTATGGTCCTGGATACCGAAAAATTAGTTTACGGCAAAATATTTGTCCGTCTGTCCATTTGAAAACCATGTGGACAGTACAGAAAACTCTCGCCAAAGTTCATATTCCCCAATCGATTTGACCGATGTCACAGCTCCTTGATTTTTAAACGAATACTTTGAGTTTCAGGGGCACTTTTCATAAAGCTTCAACCACACTTTCAATGTATTTTCAAAAATGGCTTGAAATTTGCTCTTTAAATTTATTGCTCTGATGGGGAAAAGTATGTTATAAAAATGGCGCAGATACGGTTTTCGTTGAACTCTAAAATTTCGGAAATTGCCAAAGTTACAAATAATAAGAGAAAGTTTGTACCTCTGTAACAGAATTGCCTCTTCAATTAGTTTGTAAAGCAGGAAAGATTATAGAAAGTCATAAATAATAATTTAATATACAAAAACGCTTACCTCCTCAAACACATGGTATTTAAGACGATGACATAATTACCATGTACGCTGGTCTTTGTAATCAAAAAATATTCATTATGATAATTTTTATTTGCTGCTAATTGATGAACACTGGTAGTTGAATAGAATGCAGTCAATTACGCGAGCCACAAGAGGACTGTTTACAATAGAACACAATTCACATTTGATTCACATCGCTGTCGTATCGAAACTATGTCACGTGTTTGTAAATTTGCGTTAGCTGAAGTCGAACAAAGTAATTCGATTAGACTTCCCCAGGCTTGACAAAAGAGCTCGCTTTAAAGGTTATGCAATATCCATAACCTCCGGTTTATTGTAATTATTAGTAGGACATTATAACCCAATCTCCGATAGCAGGATACTCGTCCAAACTTGGCAAAAGTTGGGCTCACGAGGGCTTTAAAAGTTTGGAGGAGCTCGCAAAGACACACAGGCCCTGTTTTCTTTGGAGGTCGCTCTCTGAAAGGGTCTTTACCAGCGCCGAACGCTCAGCACTTCGGGAGGTCGTGGAGCGCGAGGGCGGTGGGGGCGGTGGCGGGGGCGGGGCGAGCTGGGGCGTGACAGGAAGAAACTCCGCGGACGTGGACGGCCGTCCTAATGGAGGCGGGGCGAGGGGACGGCGTCCGCGACAATGGCGATGGCGACGGGAAGATGGTGCCGAAACCCGGGAACTCCCATGACCGCCCCGCCGCCTCGCCGCGCTCCTTCCCTGGCAGCGCTCGCAAAAATGGGCGACGCCCTCCACTCCACTGGGGTGCGTCTCCAAGACTGCGTTCTGCGTTCACTGGGAGCTATTCGTAATGCGTATCAAGTGCCACAGTGCGGTTTTCAAGTTGGTTATCGAGTTTGAAATTGCTTTTCCGTTTTTGGAATACGGTCTAGTGTAGATTTTATAATATGCACATGCTGATGTTTACCTAACACGTCTGGGATAGTTTATGTTGTTATTCGTAAATGTTGTTGGTTCGGCTAGTCCTCAGGCGCTACATTGAACGTATTTCATGTGGTACTATCGTGTTCCAAAAGTATTTAAGGTGACTATAATGATTTATGAATTTGCATGTGTTGATTTTTTAAATCACAAACAGAATAATTATGTAACGTGAGTTGTATTTCGTGTTGATTTGTAGATATCGGAATTTCATTCTCTTCACCAAGAAAGATCATTAAAAAGATTTTCTTGCTTCTTAAAGAATTTGATTTAATTTATTTAATTAATTTTCATCAAAAAACAATAAAAAATGTACGACGTAGAACAGAGCGACAACTTGCACCTCAGCAGATTTTTTAATAATATTCCTGAGCAAAATAGCTCTTAGGTTTTTTTATAGCTGACATTTACAGTTCCAGAAAGCACAAAATCTGGATTCAACTGATAGAGACTTTCCTTTTAAAAAAATATATTCTGTTTGTAATATAGAAAGTACAAAGCTTTGTATTTAATTCTGGGCGTTACACTTTCAAACAGACTTTTGAAATATGTTTGTCAATTTATTTTTGAATGATTGCTTAATGATTTTGTTAGCCTAAATATTTGTTGGGAATGGAATGTGAGTTTTCTTGTCTTTCAACTTACAGACAGAAAGAAATTAACAGTAACATTGTGCGACAAAACATTCAAGCATAGTTATGAAATGAAGTAGAAATAAAATTTGTTAAAAATTAATATTTTAAGATGATTTTCGATGACGTTTCCATCGTATGTCGTACGGGAAGGAGACATGATTTGAATGACAGTCCGGCACAGCTGACAATCAAGTGGAATAAATGAATTAATTTTGATCGTGGGGCTTCCATCATTTCATGTCAACATCCTACAGTCTCTCCCTATCGTACATAACTCCACGAAATTTGCACAATAAATATATTATCCCTCCTTGAATAATTCTCATTAGGGAAACAACATAAAAGTTTATTAAACATTTATTTGCAAAGATACAAGGAGATGCAAATGCAAACCACTGAAGAAAACAAGTTTGTCAGCGTGGCCGTAGGAACCCAACACAGCGCAAGGGCGTACACGTGTCTGTGAGCCACTGCCCGTTCAGTGACGAGGAAGGGCGTGCTTACTGGTCGCTGTCTTCATAAAGAGACAGCTGTTGAATCACTGTCAACAGAATGAGAGTTTACTGGTGTCTTTTGTTGGAATGAGAGCTTACAGAACACTATTGTCGGAAAGAGAGCTTAGAGGTAACCGTCATCGAAATTATAGTTTGCAGGTCGTGTTGGCGGAATGAAAGCTTTCATTTCACTACTGTTGGAAAATGTTTTGGATTTAGATTTTTAGATTTATTATTAATTCTGCAATTAAATATCATATGTTGGCTGCATAATATCTTAACTTGAAATGCATTAAGTTTACATTGACTAACGATAAATTACAAGAGAGTAGTTAATTTAAAAAAACAATAATTAAGAATAATAGTACATAGTGTCACAGCGCAAGCCTTACACCATTTCATTTTACTTCACTTCACTTCACTTCACAACACTTAACTGTGATGTATTTCTTTGGAATTTTTTTTCTCCACTGCATAACACAACACTGCACTGCACTAAATGAATAGCAATAAAGATATTAATAATAATAATAATAATAATAATAATAATAATAATAATAATGACAATACTACTACAACAACTAAATAATACTACTACTAATAACAATTAAACAAATTACCTAAAAGGAAATGCTACTAATTTAACAGTAGAAACTTAGCAATAACACAATGACCTAAAATATACATAAATAGCTAGGGAACTAATTTATTTTAAAATTTTCTCAAGCTTTGAGGAAAGGGTTCAAAGATTGTCGCAGGCAAACTGCTCGAGTCTCCAATAGTTATGAATAGAATGAGAAGCTACGAATAGAATGAGAGCTTACATCAGGAGACGATCATGGAAATGAGAGTGAGCGCGTGCAAGGGTGTGACTCCCCCCCCCCAGGGCGACACCTCTCGCTCTTCCACCCCTTCTCATCGGGCGGCCAGTGAGGCGCGACCGCGGGACTGCTCTCTGGCGGGGGCGGCGACGTCACTGCGCTCCTAAAAATAAACTGCAGCAGCCTCCCATGGAAAGACAGCGCACTGCTCCGCATCCGGCGTTACCCCCCACCCCGAGCTCCTTCCGAGACAGCGGCGCAGCGGCGTCGCGCGGAAGATGGCGAGGGAGGCGCCCGGTGCACTCGATTGCAGCGCCCCGCGCGGCGAGGCGAGGCGCGTCGTTATGCCCCTGGCGCGAAACCTCACGCGCCGCTGCGCCCTTCGGCAGCCGGGGTCCGGGGTGGGGGGTGGGGAGGTCCGCGAGCGGCCTGCGACGGCCGGAGCGAAAGACTGGGAGCGCGGAGGGACACTGAGAGAAGAGTCGGAGGACGATGCCGAACGCAGGAAAAGGAATGGAATGATCGCGTGGAATCGGGAAGGAATGAAAGGCGAAGGAGAGGAAATCAAGAAAAACACATTTGTCCTGTAAATGTAGAGAGTGATACAGGTGGTAACAGTCTTGTTTGTACAGTCCATAATTTGCCCGAAAATCGTTTATTTTAAGTGGAAAATTGAGACTATAGCAAAATATATTACAATATAAGTGAATAATTCCAATTGAACAAAATGTACCTTTGCACACCTACATGAAATGGCCTTAAAATTCACCAGTATTTAGTAGCGGTGGAACCAGCCGCTGGGAAGATTTCTAAGCAACTAAATGTGCTGACGAACTTCAAATTGAAGTCCATTTCGTCTCGGTGTGCAAAGTTACGTTTTATTTAACTGGAATTATTCACTTCTCTTGTAATATATTTTGCAATGATCTCAATTTTCCACTTAAAATTAACGATTTTCGAGCAAATTATGGACTGTACAAACAATAATGTTACCAACATTAGAGCAGAAAGGTGGCGGGCGTCCTCCACCGCTAGAATGTGAGATTCGGTGTTGACTTACATGTTCGCTTGCGGGGATATCCCTCTTCAGATGTCTACACCATCGGGATACCGCTCCAGCCGGTACAAATTCCAACTTCCCGAATGGTCTCCAGATATGTAAGGTAGTAAAGTGCATGTTCGTATACAATATGTCTGAGTTTAAGAAGAGAGAAGATAACGATCAAGAAGGAAAGATTGCATGCGATCCTTGGCCCTGTGTTAGAGTACTGCTCCGGCATTCACATGGTGGACGAGGAAGGACCGAGCTCAGTTATGAAACACGTAGGAAAAAAATGCCTCTTCAAACTTGGCAGAAACTACCCTAAACTATACCGAATATGCTCACGATTTCCCAAAGACAAATTCAGACCTCCCTAAATATTCGACTACAATAATTCCCAAGATCTGATAATATAAAATATTAACTTCTAACTATTATATTCAAAGACGAATTGCAAGTATAAATTTCACATCAGTCAAACTGAATTTTAAAAATACCCTCTCAAAACAACAGCTTGTAACAATCAGGACAATTAGCGTGAGAATGAATGACAAACCGTTACTATGTAATATGTTGACACCCCTGAAAGGCAGTAATGCCGAACAGAAAGTAATAAATAAATTTTAAAAAAATTTGATTAAAAAGTAAGTACAACTAAAGATCCTGCATAATAAATGTTTCAAATTGAGCATTAATATAATCAACAAAGTGATTGATTTACATCGACGAAAGAATAATAATGAGGTAATAAATTGCAATACCTAAGAGGAAAAATAAATTAGTGAGATGTTACAATACTGATTTTATTTCATGTTATTTTTCTTTAAGCTACGTTTGTCTTTACATTCTCTTGATTGTGTTTAATGTTCTACTAGCAAATAATGACAATCAAGACAAACTGTAAAACACAATTGACAGTATCATTGAGCATCCCAATGTGTTCTAAAATACAAATAGATAAACCCGATTAAAAGCATTGCCTAAACAAATTAAACAGCGATGTAAATTTATTAAGCAATAAAATGAAAGCAAATAACTCACTCTGCGAGTTAAACTAGCTAAAATGGTCCGTAATATACGGAGTTTAATTACAGGTGAATTTCATCGTCTATTTCACCCGGGAGCTTTCGGTTTGTCCAGGGAAGTAACGTTCCAAACTCATTAGTTCCCGCGGAAAGTCGTTAGAGCGTATCATCAAACTTTGGGCTTATAAAGAAGAGCGATGACAGATGTGCCTTCCGCAGCTGCAAAAAATTGGTACTGCAGGAAACCGAACTCTGCGGTGGAAGAAAAATTATTTTACGACTTGATAAAGATCGCCCGCTACTTCGTTACGTATCTCGCTTTTCTCCGAGGTTTGGAATTTAATTGCGAATGAATTTTTTACGTATATGAATAGGACGATTTGCATATTGGTTTGCCTCGTTTCCAGAGAGATAAAAATCTGAGGTTTCTTATGGGATTTTGACAGCTGGTGTAGAAAGGAGTAATATTCGGTTTTAATGATGAAAATGTAGGGAAAGGTTAAAGAGACGAAAGATTTAGAACTTGCGTGCTAAAATGAGAAGAAAATAGAAGGGATAAAAATACATTGGATTGGATATACGTGTGCAAATTTTTCCTTTGTAAAAGAGTCTACCGCAGTTTTATGGTTAGTTGAATATGAACAGTTAGCGAAAGTGAAAACTTGAGATAACATTTAGTAAAGCTGAGTGAAAGAAAACCCAAAAGAAATCATTCGTTTTTTCAATTACTGCCGGAGTGGCATCGCCTGCGAAACTAAATATTAATCTAAACATAATTATTTATGCAATAAAAACAATCTTAACATTCTCCACTACTCTATCTGCAAAAAGAATGGAAATAAAAGAAAAGGAGGCCGCGTATTTATTGTAATATCGTGTGTAACCCATTACTAAATTGACATTTTAGAGTCACTAGGCATAGAAACACTAAGTAACTGACAATTACTATAAAACCAGCGTAATACAATATTCGAAATTCCTTATTAGAGACGAATGTACGTTTATGTAGAATTTATGTAGACTTTTATTCCCTCATCGCCAATGTGAAAGTGTACCACAAGATCTCGGCTGAAAATAGTAAGATTAAAAAATTCCTATTTCAGAAATGATATTTCAGCATGTTGAATTTTACAAAAGTATATTCATTTATTCTCTTTCAGTGCACATAACGAGTGAGTTATTGATAAAAGTCTTTAATGTGTCGTGCACATAAGGGAAAATGATTCTATGCTACAAATAGTTCACTACTTATACTTTGATATTACTCGGATCGGTCATTATACGTGAGGCCCGGAAGTGACTGTTCCTTTGATTGATTATATCGTGTTTCCGGACGCATCAAGGGCTAGGGGCATTGGTGTCGATTTTATCGCGAGAGGTGGAGGTGTTCTCACGCTGAACGGCGAGATCCGGGGCAGTTCTACACGTCTGCTTGCCAGTTTTTTCCCAACCCCAACTAGGTATATTCCTCCAGTGGGGCGCCTTCCCAGCCAGGACAAGCACTAAGATTACGACCAGACTCCTGACATATGTAGTGGTGTAGTTTATGTAATGAGTGTAAGAGATGACGTTAGGACAAGAAAGAGGTAGGAAAGATGGCGCGCGGACTGTGGTCCATTTTTATGGTACTGCTCCACCATTCGCCTGCTGTTGATAGGAGAAACCACGGAAAACCACCGATCAGAGCAGCCGGCCGCTAGAATTCTCCTTCAGACAGCAGCGGAATTCCACCTAACTACGAAACTAGTATGAAAAATCCTGCCACATCGTCGTGAGAGGAACGCTCGGTCCTCCGTGACATTCGTTGACGCCCTGAGCCACCTCAGTCGGCGAGGAGCAGCAGACGGCGACGCCGCAGCGGAGGGCGCCGCCGAAACAACTGTGCCCCGGCCGTCCTCTCAGTGAGCAGGGGAGGACGCGCGCCCTCCCAGCCGAGGACTGACGGCCCGGGGTGGGGGTGGGGGCACGGAGCGAGGGCGCTGCGAAGTCCAGGGCCCGCGAGCGGCGAAACTCGACGGGATGACGGAAACTGCGCGCGCCGCGAAGGCAGCGGACGGGGACAGTGGGCGACAGATCTCGCCCTGTGGGCATGGCGTGTTTGTTCTTGGTCGAATCGCAGTCAACATAACGTCGTGGTAACCGCAATAGGTCGTATGTCAAATCTACCGTGGTTTTCAGGAAGAACGAAAAACGCCCCTACCTCTTTATGTCTTGACAGTCGCTTTCACAAATGTAGAAGCTTGCTATTTGGTTTTCAATTACTCCCTCGTCTTACGACCTATTGCAACTGATGTAGTTGTCTTGACTGATCACAATGGTTTAACAAACAAAACAATGTTGTTTTTTTTGGACATACGATCTATTGCGGTTACCACGACTAAGTTTGTTGGTTAAAAGTTACACTCAAAGAAAATAAACGAAACAAAAAATATTTTAGTAGAGGTTGCCATTTTTTGAACAATAATGTAATTAGTCTAGCATTACTCACAAACTTAATAACTGTAAATAAGTACTTATAGCACTGTAGGTGCCAAAAATGTAAAGAGAATGTCAATAATTTATAGACAGGTTTATCTAGAAGATAGTAAAGCCTGTTGATTTAAATGGCTGCATACGTGCCTTGTCCGAATGAAAATGTGTGAACAGCAATTGTATAAACTGTGTTTTGTGAAATTTTCTGTGGGCACGCAATCCAGCAAATGGACTGAGTACATGCCAAGTGGAATCCATTGAGGTTCTATATGTTTTTACTAATTCAAAATTGGCAGTTCTCCTGAACAGTAGCAGTATTACTTAGGAACTAACAGAAAATCAGAATGGTCAAACTATTATCAGAGATTTCCAGGCCCAAAGATATTGAATTAAAACGTTATCAAAGTAGTTTGGAAACCCCGCCAGTGTGATATCTCAAATTCCGCTTATCTTATAATCCAAGCTCCAGAAGTTTAACTCATAATTACTAATACTCATGTCACAATTAACCATTTAAACGATGTAAAATGAACATACGTATGTAATAAATGTACTTCGAACAGTTTTAACCTTCAGTAAGCAAAGCCTCAGATCTCTGCTGTAGATTCACGCTCTCTTTCTTCAGAGAAGAACATGTTTTGTCATAGTTACCATCAAATGAATTAATTTCATTCCCATACAATCTGTGGAAACTATGGCCTTAGGGCACACAATATTAGACGATCGCGTTACAAAATTTGTCAAAATTTGTCATTAAAAACTGTAAACCAAGGAGAACACATGTTATCATCATCGTTATAATTTTGAAGCTGCTACTCGCCGAGTATCCTCTCACCTCGACACGAAGAAGCCTTGGCCGAGGACAATTGCGACTCCTCCCACTGAGCGGTAACTGCGCGTAATGCGTCGGGTGCGGTGGAGGCGCGTGCGCGTTGGCTCCGTGCCACGGCCCTCGGTCGCGCCCCTCCCCCCCTGCACCCACCCCAGCACCAGCTCTGCTTCCTGCCCTCTCCCTGCAGCTTGCCTTCGTTTCAGCCTCATCTTCTGCCTCAGTTCTCGTCATCCTCGCCCTCACCCCCGCCCCCACCCCCCGCCCCCACCCCGCCCCCCACCGCCACCCCTGCGCCAACCCCCGCCCCGTTCCCGCCCACGTCGCCTTCGCCCTCGCTCTCACCCCCGCCATCGCCCTCGCTTTGACCCTCGCCCCCGCCCCGTCCTACCCTCGCCTTCACCCTCGCCCTTTCTCTGTCCCTTGCATCCACCCCGTCCCCACCCCCACCCCTACCCCCACCCCCACCTCCACCCTGCCCCAACCCCAGCCCAACCCCCACCCCCGCCTCGTTCCCGTCCACGTCGCCTTCGCCCTCGCTCTCAACCCCGCCCTCGCCCTCGCCCCGTCCAACCCTCGCCTTCACCCTCGCCCTTCCTCTCTCCCTTGCATCTACCCCGTCCCCACCCTCGCTCTCACCCTCGCCCTCGCTCTCACCCTCACCATCAGCCCCGATCTCACACTCGCTCCAGGCCCCTCCCACCCTCACCTTCGCCATCGCTCTCACCCCCGCCCTCGCCCCCGCTCTCGCGCTGCCATTGCTCTCACTCTCGCCCCCGCCCCGTCCCCGTCTTCGTCCTCGCTCTCACCCTCGTCACTGCCCTCGCCTCCTCCCCGCCCTCGCCCCGCGACGCCATCGTTCTCGCCGTCATCCTTGCTCAGTCTGCGTCCCCAACCACTCTCTTCCCCCGGCGTTCGCACTTTTCGCCGCATCCCGCCTCCACCCCACTTCACCTTGCGCCCGTCCCACCCGCCTCGCTCCAACCATCATTCTGTTCGTCGCTGTGTCCCCGCAGACCGCTCTAGCTAAAACGCAAACCTCCTCCCCCACCCATCCCCACTTCTGAATGCCCACTGTCCTGTTCTTGCAGCTCGCTCTAGCTCCAACCCCAACCTCCTCCCCCACCCATCCCCACTTCTGAATGCCCACTGTCCTGTTCTTGCAGCTCGCTCTAGCTCCAACCCCAACCTCCTCCCCCACCCATCCCCACTTCTGAATGCCCACTGTCCTGTTCTTGCAGCTCGCTCTAGCTCCAACCCCAACCTCCTCCCCCACCCATCCCCACTTCTGAATGCCCACTGTCCTGTTCTTGCAGCTCGCTCTAGCTCCAACCCCAACCTCCTCCCCCACCCATCCACACTTCTGAATGCCCACTGTCCTGTTCTTGCAGTTCGCTCTAGCTCCAACCCCAACCTCCTCCCCAATCCATCCCCACTTCTGAATGCCCACTGTCCTGTTCTTGCAGCTCGCTCTAGCTCTAACCCCAACCTCCTCCCCCACCCATCCCCACTTCTGAATGCCCACTGTCCTGTCCTTGCAGCCAGCTCTAGCTCCATCCCCAATCCTCCTCGCCCACCCCTGAAAGTCCACTGTCCCGTTCCCGCAGCACGTCCGCGCTTCATCTCTAGCCGTTACTCCAGTCCTCATTCCTGTCCCCCGCCCTCGCCTGCAGCCCCGCCTCTCCCAAAAGTTGCGCGTCCTTTTGTGAGGCGTAATTGATTCAGCGGCGGCGACGGTCGTTCGCTATGCGTGGTCTCACCCCTCCCCCTCCCCTTCCCCTTCCCTTCCCCCACCCTTGCCTCCCCTCCCCTTAAGACCTCTTGCGTACATCGCACACTCGAGCGGCGCGGAACCCGCCCTTCCTCGTGAGGGAATTTTGGGAGGATACTGCGACGAGCAAACTACAGTTTCGCAAACGGACAGCATCGGTTGAATCTCTTAAATGTTCCTAAACGATAGGATGTTCCAAAACCAATCTCTCTTGAAGGGGCAGAGAGAGAAAGAGAGAGAGAGAGAGGAGGTTGAGAGATGAAGAAAGAGATGCAGAGACAAGGAAAGGTAAGGGAAAGAGAAATTTAGCCTACCGAGAAAGGGTGTGTGGGAATCAGACAATAATACGAGGTTTGCGTTAATCAGTAGATCTAATTTCCTAAAAGGGTTACACAAAAACATGTTGCATGTCTTCTGTATTTTATGAGTTTTTCATCAAGCATTTATTTAGAAATAGCATTACGGAAGAGGTCATAAAGAAAACAAAGTATATCTTGTTTAATTTGATTATACATTTTGTGTTATAGTTCGTATTTAAGTTTTCACAACACGGAATTTGTGAGATGACAATGTTTCTACACGTATTTCGTTTCGGTTTGGGTGATCCATATGTGTTTATTATATTATATTTTTAGTCTCTTTAGATTTGAAGGGTTATATATGCACTGGTTTCCGCCTGTTATTGGCACCAACTTTCCACGAAAACATTAATGGTATCTCAAAATATGAGTAGAACACAATACTCATTGCGCTTATTAGGGATCGGATGTATTTTTATTATTACATTTTAACTAATTACTCATGTCTTTGGATTCATTTTGTTTTATTTCTTACTATATTTTCCCACTTCTGTTAGAGGAATTTCCAATTTTCTCTATAAATCACTCAAAGTTTAGCCCATTTAAAATATCCTTCATTCTTGCCCTCTTCTTCTTTCATTTGATTCAGTGTCTTTATGGCCGCTTTATTTAAACTTCCCTTGCTCTCTCATTTCATCTCCTCTTCTCTGTCTCTCGCTGTCTCTCTCAGGATCCCACAATACCTCTCGCACTTGTCTCCCATTTACTTTCTCACTCTCTTTCTTTCCCTCTTTCTCTCTCTCTTTCTCCATCTCCGTCTCTCTGCCGCTCTTTCCATCCCTTCTCCGCTCCGGCTTTTGCGCTCCGTTACGCACCCGCGCGCTCACGCACCGCCCCCCCCCCCCGCGCCCCTCAAGCCCTGCCGGGCGGGCGCTCGACGCATTAGCCAGGGGCGCGATGGTATCAGGGCCGGTCCATAATTCCGCCACCGCGCTCAACGCCTTCCGGGCCACGCGCCGCCCGCCCGCGCCCACCTCTCCCACCTCGCCCACGCCCACGTCGATCCCGCCCCGCCCCGCCACTTCCCGTCACGCCCTGCCTCACTCTGCGCCACCCCACACTACTGCACATCACACAGACGTGCCCCCCGCACTCACCACTCTGCCTGCGCGCCCCACCTCTCCCTCGCCCACGCCCACGTCGATCCCGCCCCACCCCGCCTCGCCCCTCCACTTCCCGTCACACCGCGCCTCGCTCTGCCCCGCCTCACACCGCTGCACATCGCACAGATGCCCCTCCACCCGCGTTCACCACCCTGCCTTCCCCCAGTCCCTTCCCGTCCCGCCCCGCCCACCGCGTCTCTCCCCGCCTCTCCTCGTCCCAACTCGCCACGCCCACGACGACACTGCTCCGCTATTCCCCGCCAGGTGCTGTCCCGCACTATCCCGATTGTCCCCGCCTCGGTCCGCCCCACCCTGCCCCACATTTCATAGCACCCCCCGCCCCGCTCCACCCCTTCCCGTCCCACCCCTTCCGGCCCCACCCGGCCCACCCCTTCCCGTCCCACCCGGCCCACCCCTTCCCGTCCCACCACGTGCCTCCGCCCCGCCACGCCTCGCGTCGCCTCGCGCATTATGCTCCACCACGCTCCGCCACGTCTCGTCCCTCAACGCCCAGCTCTCCTCCACCTGCCCCGCCTCACCCACCCCGCTGCTCCCCGCCCTGCCTCATCCTTCTCCGCTCCCTACTCGCACCCCGCTGCAGCCCCGTGGCCTACTTCGCCCACCCTGCCGCGTCGTTAGCTCTTTAAATTCCGACGGCACCGCACCGCGCCGCGCCGCGCCGCGCCGCGCCGGCAGGCAGGCAGGCAGGCAGCGCGAAATAGCGCCTTCGTCAGGAAGGCAGAGCCCATTTAACCCCTCCCCCGGGCGCCGATCGGGGAAGTCCGCTCTCGATAAAGGAAAGTAGGTGCCCGCCCGCGCGTTATGGTATTGGGTGGTGATTAATTTCTGTCGCGACCAAATAAATATCGCTCGTCGTTTGGAAAACGCAATAAAAATTGCGAGGGCGAGATATATTACCGGAGGGGGTGTTGGTGGTGTGAGAATGTGACAACTGTCGATGCGCATTTCCTAGGGTGGTTTTGATTAAAATGCTGATCGAAGTATTTAACCATTTCCTACGATTCTAGAGTTTTCTCACGTTTTAAATCACGTACATGCTCGCAGCAGATTGTTTTCAAATAAGAGATTAAACGAACTTTCATAACGATTTTTCTTGATGTATATATTTAATAAACATCTTTAAAGAAATGCAAGGCACATTAAATAATGTTTGAATACTTTTCTCTAAATGTTTTTTACATCACCAACTTTGTGACGTTACTAAAAATGAAATTGAACCATTTTATTGAGAAATGATCAATATTGACACATTTCTGTGGGTGGTAACCAGACGTCAAATATTATTCTTTAATTAATTTCCATATATTACATTTTGATTAAACTTTGGAAGTTTTCCATTTATGTAAATTCTATATGTCTTTCTATCTGAGGTTGAAATACAATAAATGATGGATTTCATGGGCCACACAGATCACACATTATCATTTTTCTAATACACCTTTCATTATGTCGTGGGCATATCGAATTGAATTCAACAAATGTATCCATGCGTTATATTTTTTAAAATATCACATAAAGCGAGCACGATTTGTTTCAATATCCAGTTGCACAATAGCAACAAAAAATATATACCATCCAGAAATGCTTTCGTGTTAAAATTAGCTTCCAATTGTAATTTTCTTGCGGTTCGTAATTTAAAACAATGTTTGCAATTTCCATTGATAATAGAATATAAAAGGCACAATGTAATCTAATTAAAATCTCAGGAATATAAATTTACTTACACGATGTGTTAAAAATTACTTTTACGTTCTTTGCTAATGAAAACTACATAATTAATTTCATCCAACAATGCATGCGAATCAGGCACAGTTAAGCCAACCACATTCAAATTCACGCGGCTATCGCGCGTTTTGCAATTCCACCCGCTCGTAATTATGTGCGTGCGATTGTGGCCGACGAAGCCGCGCCTGGATCTGCCGTCGCTCATCCACGGCGGCCATTTTGGGAGCGCGTCTGCGAGTGATGGACGTTTCGGTCTATTTCTCGCCTTCGCTTCGTTTCGTTTCGTCTTCTTCCTCCCCCTCCGACCCCCCTCCGCCCCCCGACGGAGATGCATTATTGAACAGTGGCCGGCACACATTTATTTCTGCCATAATCCGCGACGGTGCGCGATTTAAATCGAATCACGTTCGGAGCCAACGCGGCCGAGAGCACTGATCGAGTGGAGGGGTTTGGGGGCGGGGCGGGGCCGCCAGGGGTGGGCTGGAAACTGGGTTGCGATGCGGTGAGAAAGTGAGTGGAGAAGCCTGAAGCGCTTGGCGGGCAGGAGGATGGGGAGGAGAGCGGGGAAGAGCGGACCGAGGTGCAGAGTCGATGGCGTGAAATGGCGAGGGGGAGTGTGACAGGGAGAGATGAGTAAGACGTAGGATGGGTGGCGAGGAGAGGGCCGAAGCGAGAGAGGCGTGGCGGGGAGGTGGCGAGGGGAGCGGGGAAGAGAGGATGGAGGTGCAGAGTCGATGGCGTGGAGTGGCCAGGGGAAGTGTGACGGGGAGAGATGAGTGAGACGTAGGATGGGTGGCGAGGAGAGGGCCGAAGCGAGAGAGGCGTGGCGGGGAGGTGGCGAGGGGAGCGGGGAAGAGAGGATGGAGGGCAGAGTCGATGGCGTGGAGTGGCGAGGGGAAGTGTGACGGGGAGAGATGAGTGAGACGTAGGATGGGTGGCGAGGAGAGGGCCGAAGCGAGAGAGGCGTGGCGGGGAGGTGGCGAGGGGAGCGGGAAAGAGAGGATGGAGGTGCAGAGTCGATGGCGTGGAGTGGCGAGGGAGAGTGTGACGGGGAGGGATGGGTGGCGGGGAGGTCCTTCGCGGGGAGAATCATGACGGGAAGGAGCATGGCAAGAAGAATATGGCGGAGATGGGGTTGGCGGGGAATGTAATGTTAGGGAGGGTCATGGCGTGAACTGTCATGGCGGGAAAGTATATGGCGATGAACATGGCGATTGGCGGGAAGTGTCATGGCGGGGAGTGCCATGGTGGGGAAGTGCAAAGCGAGAAGGAACAAGGTTAGGATGAGATTGGCGGCGAGTGTCATGGTGGGGAGTATAATAGCATAATGTCATGGTGGAGAGTGTCAGTGGGTGTGCGAGTGTCATGGTGGGGATTATAAGTGCATGGCGGAGAAATGCGTGCTGAGACAAAAGATGGTGGGGATGATCGTGGCAAAGTGTGCCAGGGCAGGGATAATCATGGCGAGGAGGAACATGATTTATCACAAAGTTGAGAAGGTCGACATGAAGCGGGGGCGGCAAGGACGGCAAGATGTGGTTGAGGGAGGCGGAGAGGGGCTTGAAGAGGGCGAGGAATTGATGTCGAGGAAAAGAAGCAAAAGGAGGGGGAAGCATCTTGAACGGGACTGCAAGCTAGATGAAAGTAACATGGAACGCGAGCTGACAGGTGATTGGGATACGAAGAAGAGGAGGCGAAAGTCGCGACGTGCGACACATTAAAGGTGAAGGGGCCGGAGATTGCTCGAACACGTGTAGGGGAAGCGCTGAAAAATCGACGTGAGTTATGATGGCTCAGAAGCAGTTTGGCAACGGTGGCAGGAAGTGTATGGTGAGAAGAAACGCGAAGATATCGGCCCTCCTAGTTGGTCCCGCAACAGCAAATGTAAATGCGGTACTTACTGCAAGATCGATGTTAAATATAGAGCAGAGAAGATGGTACAGATGAGATAAGTAACTGAAAAGATCTCGTGTGTTGTTGTGACTATTCCACTTATGAAAATAACACCAAAATAATCCAACAATACATCTGGTTTGCTCCAAAAGCAATTTATCTAAAAAATGTAGGGCGATATGTACTAAAAGCGCGAGTTTCATTAATTTAAACAATTCATTATTTTGAAATTTGATGGAAAAACCTTAAAAACCACTCGGGAAAAGTAAATATCTTGTAGTTCTTTTCTTAGCGCCTCAGTAATTTATCGGAACTTTACACATTACATATGGTATTACGTTTGATAAACTGCAAGGCTAGCAGGGCAGAAGACCGAAAAAGAAATAAAAGAATATGAATGGGGGCAATGCTGGGGTGAAATAGAGATGCAGATGTATAACCGAGCAATTTACATGTATAGGAAAGTCCTGACTAAAAATATGGAAATGTAGTCCAATTGGTCTCACACAACTGTTCAAAAGAATGGTGATGGGATGGCGTTCGGGGAAGACCCAGACGGAAAGGGGAAATACGTTGAAGAAATACAAGTGGGTGACAGAGCTATTACAGAAACGTGGGTACTAAAAATGTATGGCAGTAGGTCTCGGAAGAAGTTGAACCGCAGAAATGGGCTCAAACTCGGCGAAAATATTTTGCGACGGAGATTGAGAAGAGGATGACATGGGTGACGATCCATCTACACCAGTGTTATCAAGGTCGATGTCACTAACAGGAGTCCGCGGCACGAGTCCACGACGAAATCGCCCCTCCACGCAGTTCATTACCCCGCCACCAGAGACAACGCCATCACAATTGTAAAACAGCGGGGTTACTAATAGTTTCTTTCTTGACGCTAGTGGCGCAGAGAAGTTCGTGGCATGCTACGGTGCCACGACGCTTGCCACTGACACCAGTAGAAGACCTTGACACCACTGATCTACACGGACGTTGATGGCAAGGTTGACGAGGTTGGTAAGAGGAGGGCCCAGGAAGCGAGGAGGGCCCAGGAAGCAAGGCGCCGCCCATATCTCCCTTGGGAGCGAGTGTCGACGTCGGCAGGGCAGGGTGAGGAGAGTGGGTGGAGGTGATGCGAGTCGGAGTGAAGCAGGGCGAAGTGAGCCGGTGCCAAGCGGGGTGAGGAACGGTAAGACAGGGTGAAGTGGGGCGCAGCGAAGTCAGGGAGGGCGAGTTGGAGCGGAGAGAAATGAGTCAGGGTGAGGTGAGATTGGGAGAGGTGAAGCGGGAGGCGATGAGGCGAGGTGAAGTGAAGTGAGGCGAGAAGAGGTGAGAAGAAGTGAGACGAGGTGAGGCGAGGTGAGGCGACGTGAGGCGAGAGGATATGAAGCGAGGGGGGACGAAGTGAGATGAGGTGAGGCGAGGCGAGGTGAGGTGAAGTGAGACCAAATGAGGTGAGGTGAGGGGAAATGAGGCGAGGTGATACGACGCGAGGGGGGACGAAGTCAGATGGGGTGAGGCAAGGCGAGGTGAGGTGAAGTGAGACCAAATGAGGCGAGGTGAGGGGAAATGAGGCGAGGTGATACGAAACGAGGGAAGACGAAGTGAGATGAGGTGAGGCAAGGCGAGATGAGGTGAAGTGAGACCAAATGAGGCGAGGTGAGGCGAAATGAGGCGATGTGAGGTGAGTTCAGGTGAGGCGACGTGAGGTGAAGTGGGTCGAAGTGAGGCGAGATAATGAAAAGTGAGGCGATGTGAGGCGAAGTGAGACGAGATGAGGTGAAACTGAGGTAAGATGGGGCGAGAGTCGACGCGGCGTGGAAGAGAGGGGGGTGTTTAAGCGAAGTAAGGTGAGGCGGCATCGGAAAGAAGCGGAGAAATGCTGGTCGGGGTGGAGTGAAGCAGGGCAGACGTGAATTCGCAGGGCGAGATGCGGAGAAAGGCGGGACGGAATGGGGTAACGCTGGGCAAGTTAGAAAAGAGAAGGGTGAGTCAGGAAAGCAAGGAAGGAGAGAGTAGGGTGAAGCGGCGCGGAGCGCGAGCCATGAATCAAACCGTAAGCCCGGCCCGTCCCTCCAACTTTCCAGGCAAGGAGCCCTGTGCCCGTCTGTCCCGCACGCCCCATCCCACTCACCCCTTCCGCCCCTTCCGCCCCTTCCTCCCCACCCCGTTCGTTCCACCCGCCTCTTCCTCCCTTCCGCCCCTTCCTCCCCTTCCGCCCCGCCCACCCCTTCCGCCCCTTCCTCCCCTTCTGCGCCGCCCACCCCTTCCGCCCCGCCCACCCCTTCCACCCGCCAGTCCGCGCCATCCTCCCCTTCCTCCCCTTCCGCCCCTTCCGCCCCTTCCACCCCGCCCGCCCCTTCCGCCCCTTCCTCCCCTTCCGCCCCATCCCCGCCCACGCCGGAGTTGGCGCGCGGACTGGCATTCGAGAGCAGGCGAACGCGATCGCCGCATTCATGCGGAGCGGCGCCGCCCCGCGCCGTTCGCTCTTTTCATGCATCGCCTGGGTTTTGCGGGCCGCGCCGGAGATCGAGTCCCAGGCGAAATCTTGCGCTGAAGGCAATTGCTGTGGCGATGTAGTGAAACGTCTTTCACAGACTCCTCATGACTGCGCATTTTCATCATGCGATTCCTGATGACTGTGTATTACTATAAGTAACATTAAAATTATATGAAGACATTCAATGAAGCATGAAGAATTATCTCATCTAAGCGTTGGAAAGAGAAAAGTTTTTTTAAAGTAAGAAGTAATCCCTCCTATATTTAGTGCTTATTACTATGTAACTCAGACAAGTCATGATGTTACAAAGTAACTCAATTTTTCAAACAAAATTCACAAAGATGTAACGATATTTGCTCTCACATTGTTATACTTAGTATACTGTTTTGTTCATTATTCTGAGAATGACCATCATGATCTGTGGTGAGATCATAATCGAAAGATTATTTTTGAAAAATCCTACAAATAGACTAAATAAATTATTAGCTCATCTTCCTTTTTACAGCAGTTATGTGTTTTTATAAACTTACAATTTTGATATCGCACCTTGCAAGACGCTCATAATCTTCGAATTAGTTCTGAACTCTTAGCTTATTTCGCTTTTGTCATCAACAACACATACTCATCGCTTGTAAATAATTATTATTCAGCTTTTGAGTTACAGTTCAGTTATATTTTGATATTTTCACTAAAACAATTCTTCTAGTATCTGGCACTGTTACTTCAAAGAGCAAAGGTTTCTTGTCAAAGATATATTTTCAATTAGTTTAGCAAATCACGCAGTTACCACCAGCGCAACGTTCACTTTTAAGAAAAATGAAATTTTAAAACTAAGTTTTCCATTTATTTCAAAATTCCTTTTAGTTGTTTTTCATTTAAGAAATGAAACAAATCATAATACGCGGAATAAAAATAATTTATGAATATTTTCCCAAAAAATATATGAGTTTATGTGCTCGATGAAAGATTAGGACGTAACGCAATATTTCGCCGCAAAGAGCTATAACTTCAAATGGGTTTTATGAATTCTCAAAATGAAAGGCCTAAAAGCACATTTAGTTACGATTTCAGAATGATGAAAAATTGTATGATTCTTTTTCATCTGTGCCCTCATTGGAAATTCGTATTCATATCCAGTACGTCTTCTTCATCCGAAATGAGGATTAATATTTCATTAAATTGAAAATCGCCAAAAGGCAGACAAATATATGGTGCGTTATTTTGCATCAGTGTCGCCGCATAGCCTCGAGCGACCTCAGGTGTGGAAAAATCGATAGCACACAGCAAGTGGTTGAGGCAGGTTGGAGTGTTGAGCGGAATTACGCAAGGGATATCCGCTAGGAGCGCTTCCATCTGCGAGGAGACGTCCCGCAATCCTTCTCGTGCTCTCCGAGAGAGAACGCTGATTGCGTCTTTCTGCTGAACTTTGCGGGAAACCTGGCGTCTATAATAAGTTCCTTTAATTAATTTTGGCGGGAAAGGGAGACATGCGCAAGTAAAATGAACATTTTTCAAGAGGATAGGATTAGTTGTACGTATTTATCTTGCCAAATTTTATGTGCATTTTCTCCATCAGACTGATTCACCTGATGATATTTTCGAAGAGATAGCATCACGCATAGTCGCAGATTTAACTCATATACAATGAGTAGATTACGATGCCTATGCAAATCTCGCTAAAGCGACCTGACTTCTAAAATATTTAAAGTTTTGGATAGGCCTAAATTGATTTGGTCACTTCCAGTGCTTTTCAGTCAAGGAATAAATTATTCATGTGCATTAATGCCATTTCAAATGACAAATGATATTCTTTCTTACAAAAATAGTCTGATAAAAAGTATTTTTTACAATTTTATAAAAAAATCGGATTCCACGCATTGCTATCCGCACATGAACTAGACCATTTTACGTTACTAAAAAATTACTATAGACGTTACTAAAAAAGATATTACTAAAAAAAGTACTTTTACGCACGGAAATATAACGAAATAAAACCTACCTATCCCTTAGTAATGCTTTCGCATTCGTGGTCCTATTATAAGTTATATATTGCTATTCCTCAAGATATCAAACACTTTATTCTAATATAAAATTATACATTTTTCAAATATTGTAATTTTATACATTCGTAGAAAAAAATGTTGGTCATCTTTCATGAGGAAAGTACGTTCTTTTTTCACGGTCTCCATCGACTTTTTGCCTCGACCTTCGGTCTCAGCCAATAATCCATGCTCTACCATAAAATCACACACTTTCATGCACAAAATGTGACAATTATATCTATCAATATAATAGACCTATTTTTCATTGAATGCAAACAATTTTCTAGATTAAGTAATTCGTAGTTACGTTATATGATGAGAAAAAATTGTAATAAAATATTTTCACACTAATATTTCTATAAAACTAACTGCACCTTGTTACAATAATTCAAATCAAACGTAAAACGTTTTAAAGGGGATGTGTTAAGTATTATATAACAAATTATTAAGAATTACTACATTTGTTTGGAAATAATGCAAAAATGTTCTAATATTACACATATCACATATGTAAATTCTTAATTTTGAGAAATTCAAGCACATCTTTGCCAGTCGAGGCGTATATTTGATGAAGTCGTGTCGTTCTGAAAAATGCCTATTTTAGTGGGCCATCCATTTTGTATATATGATCACTATAGTAGCCCAGAGGTTAAGAAAATGTGTCAAATGGCAGATATTCAACTTATTTTGAATGAAATATTAGAAGAATCTGACAAAGACGTGAAATCATTACTTCCTAGGAAAAGTTAAGGCAGGTATGAGAGACTATAACATGTATAAATATTTAAAAGTAAAAAAAACAACAACGAGTAACTATTGACAAGTTTTTCTGGCGTACGGGTGAACATAACTGACGTTTATATTTTTTTCATTTGTAATGCTAAGACCAAGTTTTTTATGAAAAACATTTAAGTTATTCATGTTAATTATTAAATGTTTTTCCACCAGTCAGCTAGCTTAACATTTATTTCAGCAATTTAGTTACATTGATTCATTGTTTGTAGGTAGTTGATGTAGGTACGTATTCTATGATTTATATTTTTCTTCATGTTTCATGACCGACAGGAAATGCCTTAGCCACATCTGTGGTGTCTTAATTAAGCGATTTTGATTCTTTTCTGAATTTTGGTTGATAGTTATGGAATATAGTTATTTTAATTCCACGATAGAGTTTCAATTGCACGCGTGCTATTATCATAGAGATAATCAACAATTTTTCATGGCACTAAATATGCATATTTAATTAACTAAACGAAGAATTACTTAATCATACATTAAGGTCAGCAATGGCTGATGCGGTCAGAAGAAATTATTTTGTTTTCTTCGCTGCTTTCACAGATTTATCTGAACCCTTAAAGAACGTCTCACTTCAGCATTGGTGCTAGAAATTAATCTTGTAGCACGCTACACATGCCTATATAGAACTACTTTTACTGTTTAAAAAATCATTGTAATCGCACGTTGAAAACAATTATTACAATAATTATTTATTAGTTATATACCAAATCTTATATTTTTATTGCAACAATTACAATTTTTGAAGGAAGTTTACTTTTACTTGTTTGCCCTCTTGAATATTTTTTGCTCAGTTAATATATTCAAAATATTGATTCCTACAACGCACGTTTGTTTCTTTCCTTGTGCGTTGCCACCGACAAAGAGCGCACTTTGCTTGCAGAAGCTTCTACGTGCATTCAAAAGCGCATGCGCAGCACCATGCAAAAGTGTGTGTGCAGAGACTGCGCTAGTGACCTCGCTAGATTTGCTAGATAAGATGATGTTGCTCGTCTATGTTGCTTTTTGGACACACGCCCACCTTGTATGTCACGTTTTCTACTGGTGGGTAGACAATGGCGACTGAGCTATAAAAGACCCCACTGACCCCACCGGCAGCACAATTCGTCTTTTGTCTTTGAGAGAAACGTTTCACTTCTTTCTCTCATTCTTCAAACTGTGTTGTGGGTACGAAGTGTACTGAGAGTTTAAACTACACACCATTTAGGATCATGAAGATTATTGTAAGTTTGATTGCTGTTTTTGCAGTGGCAACTGCTTCTGTGGAAAAACCTTGCGCACAAGAAGGGAATCCATCCGTCGATAAACATATAATCGTTGACTCTCCCATAAGGCATGATTTACTAAAACGTAATCGTTATATTCTTGGCAATCAAGGCTACCTCAGGGGATCGTTTTCTGTGGATGATATCATTTATGGGAGCTCGAGTTCGTCTGAAGAAATCTTGATAGTTGATGATAGTTCCAGCTCCAGCTCCAGTTCTAGTTCAAGTTCCAGCTCTAACTCTGACGAAATAATCATCATCAATGACAGTTCCAGCTCGAGTTGCAGCTCTAGCTCTAGCTCGGAAGATACTGTAATTATCAATGATCCAGAGGGTTCCGAAGGAGTTATAATCATCAATGATTCCGGCAGCTCGGGCGAAATTGTTATTATCGATAACAGTTCCAGCTCTGAAGAGATCATTATTATTGATGATAGCTCCAGTTCCAGCTCTAGCTCTTGTTCGAGCTCTAGCTCCGAAGAAATTGTCATTATAAATGACAGTTCTGAAGAAATCATCATTATCGATGAGAGCTCCAGTTCCAGTTGCAGCTCAAGCTCAAGTTCGAGTTCAAGCTCTGAAGAAATTGTTATTATCAATGATCCCGAGAGCTCTGAAGAAATTATCATTATAGATGACAGTTCCAGTTCTAGCTCCAGCTCCAGCTCTAGCTCCAGCTCTAGCTCCAGCTCTAGCTCTAGCTCTAGCTCTAGCTCCAGCTCTAGTTCCAGCTCTAGTTCCAACTCTGGTTATAGCTCCGAAGAGACTGTGATTAACATAGATCCTGCAAGTCCCCCGTACGTTATCGATGACAGTTCCAGCTCTAGCTCCAGTTCTAGTTCCAGTTCTGAGACAGTTATCATAATAGACGATAGTTCCAGCTCTAGCTCTAGTTCCAGTTCTGGTTATAGCTCCGAAGAGATTATAATTAACATAGATCCTGCTATTCCCCCGTACGTTATCGATGACAATTCCAGCTCCAGTTCTAGTTCCAGTTGCAGCTCTGAGACAATTATCATAATAGTAGATGATAGTTCCAGCTCTAGCTCTAGCTCTAGCTCCAGCTCTAGCTCCAGCTCTAGCTCCAGCTCCAGCTCTAGCTCCGAAGAACGCGTAATTGTAGGTGACCCTAGTTCAAGTTCCTCCGAGGAAGAAAATACAATTGTAGTGGTAGACTGTGGTGACAGAGAATCGTCATCTTCTTCGTCCTCTGAAGAGATCATAATTGTAATTGAAGACAGCAGCTCCAGTTCCATTTCATCTGAAGAAGTTGTTATCGATCCTAGCTCCAAAAGTGAAGAAGAAAATAATGTTATCGTTGTGGTGAGCTGTGGCGATGACTCATCTTCTCTCTCTTCGTCTAGTAGTTCCGGTTCATCCTCGTCTGAAGAGATTATCATCTTCAATTCAGTCAGTTCGAGCAGTTCAAGTAGTTCAGATAGTTCAAGTAGTTCGAGCAGTTCAAGTACTTCAAGTAGTTCAAGCAGTTCAAGCAGTTCCAGCAGTTCAAGCAGTTCCAGCAGTTCAAGCAGTTCCAGCAGTTCAAGCTCAGAATAAATCATCTTCGAAAATGGTTCGAGTTCCTAAATTACTGGATACCCCTTTCTGAAAAATGTATAAATATATACTTGCTTTTCTTATAATGTTAGAGGTTCATGTAAAATACTAATGAACACATAAGGCATTAGAGAACCGACATGACGCTGTCTTCAATGTACTAAAATAATGTACTCTTGAGTCTGTTGCATAATTTATTTTTTCTTTCCGATTTTCATTCATGTGAGAATGAACAATGTTATTTTTTGAATTATTAATTAATGTCAATTAAATAATAATAAATGTGTTAAAATCATGATTTGTTTTTTAATAGAATCCCAAATCCTCAGCCTCCAAAAAAGTATCTACTGTTAGAGTTATCTATGAAATGATTTTCGCCCAAATAGAAAATTATAATGCAGAAGCTCTTGAAGAATAATTCATTTGCCTCTAATATGGACTAAAATTGATTGAAGGGCTTGTTGAAAAAAAGCATTAGTTCAAAAGTCTAATTTTTTGAGAAATGAGAAAAACCCGCCAACCTTCCTAACTCACCTTCCTATCTCACCTATTTTTCTCACCTCGTTTTCTTTGGCACTAACACACTTTAGTCCGATATTTACCGAGTTGATATTTACCTTCTGATGCATATACGTTTACACTACATGGTGACATCATTAACTCCACTTTCTCAATTTGGGACTAATGCTGTTTTTTCCAGAAACCTAATTTTCATAATAAAGTTATCATATTCTAATACATCCCTACCGATACAGCTGATAAAATATCAAAAATATCAATAGCTGAGAGTACGAGAAGTTGCAACGTGGCTGGTTATAGGCCCTCGATACTCGTACAGAGAGTAGCACCGTCGCCGCCATTTATTGTCCTCTCTCCCGATAGCCTCGGCAGCAATTAGGCTCTAAAATAAAATTATAACAATTGGTGACGTTATGAAGATTTTCAAGAATATTAACATTTGTTTGGGATAGATTCATGGTTCGTAACCCAGAATACCACACAGTCCGAATTCTCTTGACAACTGGATATAAAATGGCAGAATCGGTGGAACAATTCTGCGTCGGTGGATCTGTGGAAAAAAGTGGCGTCGATGGTGTAACAGTTCGTTCACCTGGTGTGGTGTAATCGGACTGTTGTGCCCAAATTCGTGGGTTCAAACCTGATCGAAGCCGCGTATTTTTAAGAGCGAAAAATCCTTCGTACACCTTCTTTCGGAGAGGAAGTGAAGCCGGCTGTCCCTTGTAGTAAATTTATTGCATGTAATAGATCTTCAAGCCTAAATGAAACCTCTGAGCTAAATTCAAATTGCCTCTGAGTTAAATTCAAATTGTTTCGTCGCCCAAGTAATACCTTCTTTCTCCACTAGTTGGTGAAAGGAACATAGCGAAATTTGCGTGGCCAGACGGAAGAGTGGCTTGAGTCTCACCATGTAAAATAAGCCATCAATTCTATCCAATAATCTTCTTCTTCTTCTGCATTTCATGGGTTAGGCTTGCGCCTGTTCCGTCTCCACTTCCATCTTTTCTGGGAACTTCCTATGTCTCTTTTCCCTCTCGGTTGTAAGAATATGCTGTTCTTGGTAATATTATTTCTTCCATTCTTTCTAAGTGCTGCTGCCACTTTTCCTGTTTATTTTCATTATATTATTTATGCTATTTATATTCAATTATCGCCTAATTCCTTCATTTCTTATATGGTCCTCTAAGATGCAGCCTTTTGTTCTTCGAAGGAACCTCATTTCCGAGCTCTGAATTTTGTTTACTCTTTTCTGCATTAGAACTCAGCACTCGCTGCCACAAAGCAATATCGGGAGGGCTCATGTTTCAAAAAAATTTTATCCTAGCATCTTTTCGCGTCTTGTTTTTAGGAGTCGTGTGTATATTGTCAATTCAGTAATGGAATGCGCAGCTTCAATAATGGAATACTCTCTGAGTGGTGGCTAGTGGTGGTGATCTAGGCTGGTCGTAATGGAGCGCCACCTGGAGCCAAAGAGGCCAGCGAGGCGAGGGCTGGTCACTCGCCCACCGCACCAGCTGACGATCGCCATCAGATTTACGCTCGCCCCACCCCCCACCCCGTCGCCGACCGACCGCGCGGCGGGCAGCGGACGGCGCCTGACGTTTCTCATTTGTCTGCGCGCGCGGTGGCGGCGGCGGCGGACGGGGCTGCGATGGGACGAGGCGCGGGGGACAAGCGGGCGGAAAAATGTCCCTGTAAATTGAATGTCAATTAGCGGACGGTGTGCAGGGGACAGGTGCCGTGGAGGGGGGGCTGTCAGCGAGGAAGAGGAGAGGGGACACCGCTGGCGGACGACCCCTGAGTCGACGAGATCGAGGGAAAAAAAGCAACCCCGATACGCCGGACTAGGTTGAAGGCTAGGGAGCGAGTGACACTGCCGGAGGTTTAGGCGACTAATGGCTTGGCGGATTGCGAAACGCCTTAATGGGAGATGACGTAATGCGTAATCTTTTTGTTAAATGATAGGTATTTCCTTGCAAATTACACTCTAAATGGAAATTTGAACAGAATACGCTTATCCTATTTAAAAGCAGGAAATGTTTTACGAGATCTTGGCTATCCAAGCGTATTCCTATGACTTCCTTCAAATCGAATGAGAGGGTTGGATTCTAAGAGCGGAAACGACCATTGACTACTAACCCTGACTATTGACCCTGATTATCATTGCCACAAAAATGTTTCATTGTTTTCGGATTTTTCCAGAATTCCCGCAAATGTAGCAAAACCTTAGGGACCTCTAACAAGCCTGGAGACTACGTAGTTTTCCTTAAATTTCTGCACGCATAGGAAATTAGTATTAGAGATTGGGAAATAAAACACTCTCCTATTCCTGTTGCACCAATACCTGTATGTATGCCGATCAAGAAAAAGTTGAAACATGAAAACTTGAAATTCCTAAATTATTCTTTCACGAGATGTGCTCACTTTGCTCACGATAAATGAGATGTGTGTCACGTTCTGTCATTAATCTCATATTTGAACTTAGGTGTTCGTAGTTCATCTATTTGTCCGAATGAAAATTATACATATAACACATTTGCACGAAATCATTCCAAATATGGTGTATATTTCGAAACCTGCCACCTCTTAACGTCGACCCAATTTTGACTGCGCTATTTCACCGCAGAGTGCTACTATATTAGAAACATTCAAGTGACTGCTTCTTAATTGAAATTAAACTACATTTGAGAAGATGAGGTAATTTACATGACATAAAAACCATTATATAGTTTTTATTGTTTTTTATGTCCGACAGTTTTTGAGCTACCTCTTAAACGGTTAAACCGATTTTTTTATAGAGGCATTAGTTCTAAATATGTTTTGTTTGTGAGAGAGTTTCTGTGTAGTTGTTTGTTCGTTGAATGAAACATGCACGACGAGAACACACGCGATGTCCACTCCTGCTATTAAACATATTAATTAGTAAAAAGTGTTGAGATTAAAGTGAATACATTTTCTGATGGCACAGTTTTCGTCCTTCGGACGTTTCCTCTCGCCTTTCTGTAAGGTAGGTATCTTCCTGCGTTGTTGATGCCAGGCAGAAACACTTGGTAGTCAATACTAAACGTCAATAGGTTAGACATCTAACGTAGGCTATGTAATGACTTAAATATCATTGATCCAATCACACATTTTAATGTAACTTGCTTACCATTTGTAAGAAACGTTCTCATAAATAATGATTGATTGATTGATTGTTCGTGATTCCGGTCGCGTCAACTACAGAGGTCATTAGTCCCGTAAGTATAGTGCGTGTTTATTTTCACCAGCAGGGGGCGGTGATCTTTCCCCGCTGGATGGCACGATCCGGAGCCGATCTACCGTCGATTAGCGGGGTTTCCCTCAACCAGGTATCTCTCATCAGTGGGCCACCCCAGCCGGGTCAAGCTCTAAGCCCCCGACCGGTCTCCCGGCATGTGTGGTAGTGTAGTGCATGTTAGAGTGTAAGAGGTGAGGATAGGACAAGGAAGAGGAAGGAAAGATTGCGCGCGATCCGTGCCCGTTTTTTTAGGGTACTGCTCTGGCATTCGCCTGGAGTTGATCGGAGAAACCACGCAAACTATCGATCAGAGCAGCCGGCCGCTAGAATTACCCTCCAGACAGCGACTGAATTCGACCTAGCTATGAAGCTAGTGACATCGGAAGTGGAAGCTAGGACCTCCTGGTCAGAAGAACTGCAGTGACATCAGTTGATGCACTGAGCCATATCTCCCGCTAAATAAATAATAAAAATGAATTTCTGTTTTTATTTACGGTAAAAATGTGAGAAAAATTATATCTCTGTCGACACTTGCAATTTAATGCAGTCCCTTCAGTGTTTGCTATTGAATGAACTCCCTTCACATAGAGCCGTGCTCATGCAACGGCGCCGCGTCTCCCTTCCGTTCCCATTGTCACGCGCGGCAGCAGGTGAATTGAATTGCGCCGTGCGCTGCATAACGGATTTGAATGATGCGACAATGATTCGCAATCAAATGTGCAGCGTTTGCAGGACGAAATTACTAGTGAAAACATAGGCATTCGAGGAAATGAAGGCTCTATGAGGGATAGAAATTCGCGTAATATGGTGCCCGACGGGAGCTGTGATAGTTGCAAATGTGGCGGTCCGCTTAATGGATATTGCAGAGCTAAAATTGAGCAAATCGCTCGTGTTCTTTGTTTTGTAATCACGATGTAGTAGGAAGAATTTCAGACTACAGAGTTATCATTATTATTTTACTATGTTGCTTTCATCGTGCACAACTAATCGCTGTGTAATATTGCAAATTAATTCGAAAAACGATATGGAAATCGTGATACAAAACCGAATTCCCTTGTTGCATTTGCTGCATATGTTGTTACAAAGTAGTTCCTGATCCATTTGTTGATTAACTACCGCATACTGTTGTTCCGTTTGTTCTGTCTGAAATTTTACAACTTTTTCAATTCAATTGGAGATATTGTTAATTTATATTTATTTTTTAGCAAGCAATTTAAAAATCCTAAATAACAATTAACATAACAATTATAATATTAAGTGTGAAAATGCCAGTTTTATTTTTTCTAAGATGTATGATTTAATAGCTGTTGCCATATAGTACTATAAATTCATTACATTACATTACATTAATAACTTCGATACAGATCTGTGTCAATCATCATTACTTTCCCGCGACCCTACGAAAGAACATGCATCTATGCGTTTACAGGCATAACAGGCAAAGCATCTACAGGCTAAACAAACTAGTAAGGCAGCAATGAAGTCTGCAACTCACACAGCAAAATTGTATTCATTTGTAGAATCACAATATTTGGATAAGTCCGGATTTTTAATTTTAAAAAGTTAATAATTAATTTTGAAAAAAAAACAAATATTAAACGTTATGACAAATATTACATTTTTTGATGATTTGTAAGTTACGTAATTAATGTTATTTATGTTTGAATGTTTACGTAACACACGCCATTTAGAACGAGTGATGTGTTAGTACCCGTCAGTGGAAATTTTTTCATTACAACATGAACGACTTTCGATTCGACTGATTTATTCGCAATTCAGCCATCGCATAATTTATATGAATATTTATTTTTATAACGTTGGTTGTTTTTTCAACAACTATTCTTTGAAGTACAATAATTATTTTCTTAACAATATATTGTTGTAACAAGTCTGATTATTTGAAAACAAACTGGTCAATAATAAAGAAATTAAACAATTTATGCAATCATTTATTATCTAATTTCATTACATTCACTTCTCTGGCTACGGAGTACATATGTATTAGTTAAATGTAGGTAGGTTGACAAAAGGCCTTCAGTCCGATACATGAATCAGTGTTTTCTTAAGTTGCGACATTGCGTGGCGAGGCGTGGCGAGGCGAGGTGTGGACGAGACGTGAGCAAGGCGTGGTGAGTCTTGGGAGACATGGCGAGGCGTGATGTGACAGCACGCGTACGCCACTCCGCCTGCGCGTGTGTCTGGGTGTGGCGCCGCGTTCCATTCATACACAGATGGCGCCAGCAGACGAGGATCGTGTTTATGCATTGTAATGCCTTGTGATAAATTACATGTTCATTACCTCGCCCTTTTTATGCTGGGTGAGATGGGCTATCGGTTGGCGAGGCTCCCCACTTTACGATCTTTCCAGACACATATTCTGACCCTCAAAGAATTGCCATGTCTGCTAGATTAAAATAACCAAATTTTCCCTCTAGAATGGGTGGTAGAATGAAATGTGTAGTTGAAGTTTACATCTCGGTCACGATGCATTTTTATGGAGCAGGACTGGAATTTGAGGCGAAATGGAACGCAGAAGCAACTAATATCATCGATTAGAGCTACGGGCTTTTTTGACCTGGATGGTGGCGGCGAAGAGTCGTGGGTTTGAGTCCGGCCTTGAGCGTGGTTGTTTGTCCCCTGTCTCTCATGTAGTATGTGTGGTCGCGGAGGGCCTCGCGTTCTGCTGACCCCAAATGAGAGGGCGCTGCAAGTGCGTAGGTGTCTAGTATGTGGTCGATATGTGTCACATCGGGACGTAAAGCGTAACTGGCTGTCGGTTGGACGAAAGCCCTAGAAAAGAAAACTGTGTGTGAAATTCTACTGGAAGAAGTGTATTCTGTGCATATTTCCTTCAATTCTGAAATCCCTACCCTAACCCATATGCAAGTTGAATTGTCAATTCAGATGACGTTTTGTTTTTGGCAAGAATCGTTAATAAAATATTCGCTCCGGGGTAATTGGTCCTGGAGCTGTGGTACGATACTTAATACGTTGTTAATTTTCAAAATTAAAGAAGAACTCTGAAAGATTTTTCATTCATTTATTCTTAATTTGGAATTTTCGGTAAGGCAGTAGTACCGTAGCGATGTCGACCGAAGATTGCGGTTTCGAGTCCCGCCTTGGCCATGGTTGTATGTGTTCGTCCTTTCACCCCTATCATCACCATATCCTTTCATCCTCATAGATGCCATAAAGTTAAAAACCAATAGTGGTCGCCAATGATCTAGAAGTTGATGCGACCTTAAATATGCAAAAAAGATTTCTCATTTATACACTACTCGAAAAATATGACATTTAGCTATGAATAGTTAAGTGTTTCAAAAAAAGACGTGCGACGTGATGATTTGAATAGACGTTTGGACGGTCTCTTGACTCGACAGAATAGAGGTTGATCTCGGGCATTCTTTGGCCCCTGCCTACCGCAGGAGGGTACTCCGGTGAAGCGCCTGCTACAGTCCCTTGGTAGAGAGAGTAGCGCATTCCACTGTTCCTCCGATCCCCCCATTTTATGTCCATTTATGAGGAGAATTGGAACTGCGTAATATTCCTTATGTTGAGAAACACGAATATACCGCAAAGCAATATTAATATTGGGATGATCTTGGCTGTCCGGATAGTAATAGTGTGGACGATCGTGGACCGTTCTGCGCCGTCCAACACGCACCGCGCCACCTGACTTGATCCCCTCCAGATGTTGAAGTGCGGCCTCCCGATTGGTCGGCTGTTTCAGCCAATCGTATTCGGCCCACACCCATATATAAACCCGAGCGCTGTCCACCCAGGTGCAATCCAGCCCTGAGGAAGACCACGATAAGATGGTCGAAACGTCGGCAACACAGCCTTCGACGTGGCGTCATCCGGACAGCCAAGATCATCCACATGACTCCGGCAGCGGAAGCCTAAGACTTCAATATTAATATTCTTGACAATTTCCACACCGTCACCAGTTGTTATAATATCCCCTTAGTTCCTGTTTGGTGCCTGACGGGATTGTGGAGTGAGTGGATATTAAATGGCGGCGATGGCGCTACTCTCCGTGTCTAGGGAGTGCAGCGCCTGCGTGCCCGGTGTGGCGGCGCGAGTGGCTGCATCGGAGCGCGCCCTCAAGGCCTCCTGCGGATCCCCAACGCCGCGACGACGTGCTTCGTTCGCTTAACGGCGCCCACCCCGCCCCCGCCCCGCCCCGCGCTGCCCCGTCCCCGCCCCTTGTCAGTCTCCGCTCGAGGGATCGCCGGTTGGATACCCTCCTCGAGCCTCCTCGGGGTTGGGGGGCCATGGCATGTCGGGGGCTTTTCCAAACCACGATGCATTTCCCAATAAAAGAATAGTTCTGTCCCTTTACTATCCCTTGTCCAAACTGATATACGATTGAGCTAGGAGTGATAGCCAGCGGACACATGGGGGAACATGGGGTCAGTGGTAATAGGAACAATGGGTCTCCAGACCAGCGTGCGCCGTCTGTCCGTCACCGTACTTCCCTAAACGGCGAAATGTTCCAGGCTCAGGCGTAAGGGCTTCAGCGACGAGACGGTTCGTAGCGGGTTTAGCCTGAGGGCCACCGACGTAATTGCGTGGAGGCTGAAATATGTGCCCCAGATTGTAAAATTATCCGAGTTAAACTGACATCAAGGGGCTTTCTTTTCATCCTTTGCATTTTAACCGATGTTAATGATTGATCGATCAGTGATTCCGGTAGCGTTAACGATTAAGGTTATTAGTACCGTAAGTGTAGTACACGTTTTATTGCTGGACGTTGTAATGATTTCCAGCGTTAGATGGCGAGATTCGGCGCCGACCTCAGCTGGCAGGCCGGGTTTTCCCAATCAGATATCTCCCACCATCGGGGCACCGCTCCGGCCCGAACTACCTTCTTAACTCCCGACTGGTCTCCCGTCATGTATAGTGAAGTGTACGTACGTGTGATGTATATGTATGTAAATAAGTATATGTATAAGTGTGTAAGGATAGGACAAAGAAGGGAAGGAAATACCTCGCAGTCCGTGGCCCGTTTGTGAGGTTACTGTTCCTGCATTCGTGTGGAATCGATCGGAGAAACCACGGGGTAGTACCGATCAGAGAAGCCGGCTGCTATTTTCCTTCTTTTGAAAGAGGCTGATTTCAACCTAGCTATCTGGCTAGTATCGAAAATCCTTCCACCGTCGGAACTCGGACCCTAGGACCTTCTGGTCATGGGCACTGCAGCGACATCAGTGAATGCCCTGAGCCATCTCTCCCTTTGTGCGTAAGGACTACCATGGCATGGAGGCTGGAGTAAGTGCCCGGAGCTGTAAAAAGAATGCGAGTTAAACTGATACGAAGGTGTTTTTTTTACCCTAAGCAGGTTAGCCGACTTTAAAAGCCATAATCATTTAAAGATGTAATCATTTAACTGAGGAAAAGATACATAAAAACAGAAACATACATAAAAATATTCAGTTGTCGGATTGCGTCAGTCCGTGCGGACTCTTTAAATTTAAGGGCTACATTACGGTAAACATCTAGGACACTTTCAGAATTTTCTGAAATACTACTCTATTTTAGTTTAAATAGTTTCTTGAAATAGAGGCCAGTGCGCGTAAATTTGGTTTAAGTTTACTTTTAATTTATATCTCAATTTTTGAAAATTGGTAATGTTCTGTTAACCCTTTTATTATTGAATCTAGACATTTTTTCTTGATGTAATCTATTTGCCAGTATGAATACTTTAAAATATAGCAGAACCAGGTTTTTAAAATATTAATAGAGTTGTGTAAATTTATCAAAAGTTAGAGAATATTCCAAAACATAGGCCCGATTTTTTTCTTTAAAACCTTTTTGTATCTGTGGAGAGCAATTCAGTACATCATGTGGTGAAGTTTTATTTTCATGAACATCAAAAATTACACAAAAGTAATAAGATTTAATTTTCCCGGGCTAAAGAGAAATTTCCGAGGAAGAAACAATGTTTTTTTCTTTTGACCAAAGTCACTGAAAAGTTAAAAATATGTGTAAAGTCGATATGCTCTGTCAAATTGGAAAATCTAACGGCACTTTCACTTTAGAAGAGTGAATTTTTATTTTTATCTTTTTATTTCCATAAAAAATGAAATGTGAATAGCTCAAATACATTATATTTACTGTATTTTAAATTAGAAAACGCTAGGGATACATATTTAGTCTAGTCGACGGGCCGTTTCTCACTTTGATTGTTTACTTTATGCATAGCATTTGAAAATGTTCAAATCTATTTCAATAATTGCAACATTAATTTATAATAATACGTAAATTGATGGCAAATTGCAATAATTATTCTTTTGATTTAAAAATGCTGGGGTGGAAATATAGGATTGCAATAAAATATAGCTTAAAAAGAAGGTTCTGACATCGTCACAGTCATATTAGATTCAAGCAGATTTACACTGTGATAAAACATCTACTGCATAAAACATCAGGTTCAAACAAATTTCTTATTCCGTATTTCTAGGACTTTTATATCGTTTCCTATCTTTCATTTTTCTTATAATTTCATGTAACTTCGTTAGATTTGTCGCAATCTCTGAATTGTATATCACCATTCTTAAAAATACATTAATAAAAACGTAGTCTAAAGTTCTCATCTTTATGTGATCGAACACTATTGTACATTATATAATCTAAGAATAATGTACGTAAGTGACTTAATTACATTGCTTTAACCTTGTTTCATGCAGAGTTTTTTATTTTATTTCTGTGAATAATTCATGAGCTACATGCAACGCATGCGTCTCATAGGTCACGCATGCATGCGTGCACACATAGGCGAACTCACTGAACAATTTACCACTTCACTATAACGTTTGACTTATTTGTTGTTAAGAACTTACTTGTTTTATTTTTAGCTAAAAAGCTCATTTAAAGTAAAACTCATTACTTTTTACGTACTGCAATCACGCATGTTTTTATTTAATTCTTTGAGCACCATTGATTTTTTTAATATCCTGGTTCATTTGGATATTTATTATACTTTTATAGCTTTCAAGAATATGGAAAGTTTGATTCGACAATAAGAAAGATTAAGCCACGAGTATTATTACATTAAATCATTATAGACACAATGCTGAGTTGTAATGTTTGTTTTTATACTATATTTTGTGAATGAGTTTAAAAATTAATAAATGTAATATTAATTAAATTAAGCATTTATTTAAATATTTTTGTAGGTATAATATTCAAAAATCTTGAAAGACAGCTGAACCTGGAACACAGAAAAATCTTAAAAAACAACCACAATATTTTGATTATTTTCATAGTAAGAAAATGTTTACTAGAATATTTTTAAAACATTTTGAATAGTGCTTCATACACATTCGTATGATAAATACAGTCTATCAATTTTAAATGTCCAAAACGCAGCTATTTAGTTTTATAACACCTTAAATGGTCTTTAAAAGTGCCTTATACGATTTTTTAAAGAAAAATATGGCGTCTGTACTAGAAATGCACAATATAAAACATTTATCTGGTCCATCAAAACCATGCTTTGTATACATTGCGTCATGTTTGATAAAGTTCCTTCCGAGTTCTCTTATATTACGACTCTGGTGTTCATAAATATTTCTGTATCCCATATTCCTTCAAGTATGTGTTTTAGATGAAAAGGATCTCTCTCTCCTGGTTTCCCAAAAAGAAAACCAGAGAATACGATGTGGAGTTCCAATGGTAGAAGAGACATATAAAGAGTCTCGTAAAAATGTCTCGAAGAGGTAGCAGATGCATTCCTTGAGGGAATATGACACTTAGGCCTTTTCTCTCTTCAAAATTCAGCACTCTCCTTCGGTTCGGAGAAATATTAACGCGAAAGACTGCGTTTCTCCTTTAGGAAATAAAACGTATGTGGTTAACGTGGATATTGTGTATGTTCAATTATTAATTTTTGAATAAACTGTGTCGTTCCACGGGTAATTTACCCCATTTGTTACTTTAATGATATGGAAATCATATTGAAATATTTTTCAACTATTTAGAATATGGCAATATTTGTCGTTAATACTGATTTATATTTCCGGTTAATTTCATTTTTACCAATGTACTAATCAGATTTTCCATTTGCCAAATCATGGTGAAACAAATTTGCTGTCACAAATAATAATGATGATTGTCCACTATTTGGGAATAAAAAAACTGGTGCTACAACGGCACATGTTTTCTTGTATTATTTATAACGGTTACATAATATTATAATTCAAATTGATCCGGTGAAACTTTCCAACCCGCAAACATGTTGCCTCTCCTGGGTCGCGAACAGGATCTCATAGTCTTAGCCACCAACTGCTTTATCCGATACATCACCAGGTGAAGTACGTCAACTCAGGTGACTCATAAAATATTGAACTTCAATAAAATTCAGATGTTTTGGAGAAAACCGAACCTGTGTTGTTTTTATTAACGTAATTGGCGTTATTTCAGCCAATATTAAACACTGCATTTTTGAGAACATTTTAAAATTCTTCCAGGAGCATCATGTGAAGTAACGTCATAAATTATGTTTCTAATTGAAGAGGAAGCGAAATAAACCTGATATATTTAAGAATATTCATTTCAGGGAAAATTGTATGTACGATTTAGGGTCAGTAATATTCTCAGGCAAAAGAAAAGATAGTCTGAAGATTTTGAAAAAGCCACTTTTACGGTATTCAGTATTTCCAAAACGTGAATAATGGCTATATATCAGTTACACTAGAAAGTAATGTAGAAATAGGAGCTAATGAAAATTCAATTTTTTGATATGAGAGATCCACAAATCATATTGTTGTCAACACCTAACTTTTTCTCTTAACTAGTGCAATAATATTTCTACAAGGTATTCGAATGCAAGTAAGTAAAAAAGAGTAATCATTGATTTAAGAAACGCAACACAAAATATTAAGAGAATGTATACATTTTCTAATTTTACCTTTATTCCGTATGAAATCATTTTATAATACTTCATAATAATAATACTAATGCAGTACCATCCAACGGCATCAAAAATTTAATTTCTAATCGCAATCATGTATACAAGGAATGCATAGCTTTCACATGAAATTTAGATCTGGAATAATAACATCTGATGAAACATTGAGGATATGGAGAAAATGTTTGCAACAATTACCTCCAGGAAAATATCATATACCCTTGTACACATCCGTGTCTGGTGCGCAATATAGATAGAATTCAGAACTAACGTCTGTTAAGTTTTGTTTCAACACAAGACCATTATTTATTTTTTCAATCTTGTTTTATTATTTAAATTTTTCGAAGTCCGTTCCGCAGTTAGTGTGACAGCGCAGTCTCTCACTGTTTTGTCGAGGTTGTTCTATTGGAATATGCTTCAACGATTTCACCACAATCCTTTAGCCACATGTACGAAATAAATTGAACGCATTTTTATAGCAATGGCAGACGGGATATTGGATTTTCGGGCGAATGACACGATTTACAACGGCTGACACGTATGGACGAGTATTTCGGAGTGTCCATAACCGCCACACCCATTTCTTTCTCGGTTTCTTTTTTTCGTTTTGACTTGTGTCCTCGCCGTGACATGTAACAAGTCGTGGAAACATATCATTGAAATATCCTAAAAGTAAAACTTGCGATGAAAATTGTGAGTGAATATATTCTTTATTATTTATTTAAATTGAATATTTTCATCTTTGTATAGTTTTATTTGTGTTTTGTGTTGACTTTTGTCGAGTGTAAATTATTATTATATAATCGTTTTACTGTTGTAAAAATAGTGTTTGTAAATTTTATCACAACTTTGTAATTCTCAAATGAAAACCTCAATATATTATTACAATTTTACACTGCAAAGTGTGAAGGCATTTCTATCTATGAAATATTCGTAATTGTATTGATGAATATAAATTCGCACAAAGGCATTTAATTAGTGTTATTTGTGCTTCTAATATTTTTGTGTGATCTACTAATATTTTGTTATGATTCAATACGCATGTAAAGAGATTTCAGCAACTTGACTATTGTTATCCATTTTTACTGAAAACGATTGGACGGTGCTTATGAATTAAAAAAATGTCCACAATTTTATTGAAGTTATACTTTTGAATGGTAAAACCTAAAAAACAAAAAATGATGGTCACAACAAAAGTGAATTTTGCATTTAACATTTGATCCTCAAGAGGGCGACGACCCATATGAGGCAGCGTCTGTTCTTAATGCCCGATATACTCCGGAGCGCGACGGGTTGCATACTTATCAGGTTCACTCTGCCCCTTAACCCTGATCCTTCTCATTACCCATTTCCTGTCCGCGACGTTTATTCCTTGGAAGCGCCAGGTGGCGACGCCATTCGGGGGAAACGGGCGTCGTACAAGGCTGTTGAACCCAACGACGCGGTGGCTGTTATTGGGCAGCCAAGCGAAATTTCGCAAGGGAACAGCACACGTCTGGAGGGTCGACGTTTAATGGCGTGAAAGATTTTCAGGAATGTGTGACAGAATATTTTTGTAGCTTGTATGGGATTACAAAAACAGAGAAGTAGATGAAACGCCATAGACAATGCGCACTGTTACACACTTCTGAGAAATAATTTGTACAGATACTTCCCGTTCAATACATTGCTATAAAATAAATAATTGAACTAATAAATAAATGATTAAATATTTATAAGTGATGCGTAAAATACATTTACATAAATTTTTGGACGTTTTAGAGATAACAATCGTAAATAAGAATACATTTTTTCGATAATACAAATGATAGAAAAGTGAAATTTTCAATTGGAATCACACATCTTGAAATATCGCCGTGAGCACAGTACAGACTCGAGAAAGAGCAGTAATAAGAAAGGGAACTGAAAAGAAAAATAAAACTGGTTAAAGTGAAAAAAAGAATGAGATATATTGGATATTTGTATGACATCTCTCTTCCTAACAATAAACGTTAAAAATCTGAAAACTTACGTTCCATTTTTTGTTTGTTGATATTTATGCATTGAAATTATCATACGTGATGTGTACGTGCTTTTATCGGTTTTTACACACAATGGGCAGAGAGTCCAATTTCGATGGCAGATGTTCTGGGTTTTCATCGACGACGACTGCAATAGCACCTCCAAACTGGACAATTCTCCACAATCGCGATTCAAAGACGCAGGTGTGCAAATGGGCAAGATTGTTATGAGAGAAGCGGGAAGAGATCGAGAAGAAACATAAAAGTGGCAGAACGTAGCGATTTCAGAGCGAGGTCGCTGGAACCGGGACAGTGTGGCAGGTCATTGTCGAAGTGAGGGAACAGTGAGAAAGTTAGTCTACTTACATCTGCAAAAGATGGAAAGTCATTTAAAATATTGTTACTGAACGACGTTTGCGTGCGGAAGTGGTAATGACGAAGGATTCGGCGCGCTGCCGTCAAAGTTTACTCTGAGGTTGTGAGAATGGAGAGCGCGGAAAGCGACAATTAAGCAGACATATATTGTTTCGCGAATCGGCCATCATGGGGCCACGCGTTACGATCCCACAGGGAATAATACTTGATTTTCGGGGGAGGTGCACGTTACTTTTCCATAGAGGTAATCCGCACTTTAATGCTGATTCCATTTAATATCCCAGGGATGTTACCCCTGGGGAATGGGATGAAATTATGATGATGATAATGAAAGATGAAATAGACACACATAAACATAAAGAGAGACTCACAACACAACCATGCTCGAAGCGGGACTCAAACTCGCGATCTCTTGGTTCGAGCCCGCAATGGCAGAAGTGAATGTTATATCCTGGGAGGTGACATGAAAAGCAATCCTCCCTCTAGAAAGTGAGACCCGGCGTAAATATAAATATAAATCAACTACGTGACGTGTTTGGCGAAAGAAAATATTAAAGGTAATGAAGACTGTTCAGAAGAGCAGGTGGAAGGACAACAATACATCGAGCTGCGATAGAGAAAGTATGAAGACATTGGAGGAGAACATAATGTGAATGTAAAGAGATGGAACTTCTGTGCATTGTGAAGTTTGAGAGGCTGTGAAGAAGGTGTAAGCTTGGAATGGAATGGGGATGTCAATGCTAGGTTAAATCGGGAGTCGAAAAAAAGATAAGAGATTGCACCCGCAGGACCAAGATGTATGGCGTGGAAAATGAAAGTAAATTTGATGGAGAGCAGCTAAAGAAAAATCATCTACTTCACAAAATATGGTTGGTATCTGTACCGTGTTCCCATTATTAATTTTATGAATTAGCACATTTCTACTTCGTGTATTGTTATATTGAATGAATGAATTCGTGTATTTGGCCATCACTATTTCGGCTCTCTACAGGAATAGCAAATATTTCCATATCCGCATGCTCTTGTAGATACCTAATCACGGATGTACACTTTTCCTCTATTTTTCTTCTGTTTTCGTCATTTGATAGTAATTCATATTCTCGTATGATTTTTCTTACACCTCCAACCCTCCCACATTTCGTCACCACTAATCCTGCAAAAAGTACCTCGAATTCGAGCGCTGCCACTCAGAGGAATCTATCTCCGGAGAGTTCAACATAAAAAGAAAGTGACGTAAGCGAGTCGCAGCTCGGTGAGAGCGGTGACGCGGCGGCGCGTGCGTCGGGCCACCGGGCGATGACAGCGCTGGCGGCGGCGAGTAAATAAGACGACCTCGAGGGGGCGGGGCGGGCGCCCGGCGATTGTTTTCTCGCGCCGCGGGTAGCACCGCATATCTCTCCGGGCGGCGGCGGTGAGGCAGGGGGGCGACGTCGCAAGCGGGGGTCCGACGCCCTCGGGAACGTAGTTTGCAAGCAATCCAATCTGTCACAGCCGCCGCCGCCTCCCTCGCCCCCTCGCGCCCCAATTTCTCCGCTGATCGCGTTATCTCGACCGATCCAACGGCGGCACTCGCCCTCTCGCCCTTGCCACATCCGCCCCCGCCCCCTGCCACGCTTCCTTCGCCCGCCTCCGCGCCTTCCTCTCGACTTCCCCTCGCGATCGTCTTTTCTACCACTGCAGCCACCCTGGAAGCGTCGCGCTGCACCTCCCATGCCGCACGCCTCCGTCGACCCCGCATCCGGCCCCGTCCGTCGTCGCCACCTCCGACAACCTCCCGGTTCCGCAACGCCCCCGCCTCCACTTCTTAGAGCCACTGCTGTACATCCGTCTCCAGCTTCACCTCCACCCATTTCGATCTCATCCCCTCTTGCATCCCCACCCTGGGACCGTTGTGCTCCCTCACCTCCTGTGCCACTTGCCTCTATCGTCCTCTCGTCCGGCCCCGTCCATCGTCCCCGCCGTCTGCACCCATCCGGCTCCGCAACATCCACGCCTCCACCACTTCCAGCCCTGCGTCTACATCCGTCTCTAGCTTCACCTTCCCCCATTCGATCTCTCCCCTTTTCCATCCTTACACTTCTCACTTCTTCCCACACTCGCGTCCGTACCTCCATTTCTACTTCTCCTTTCCCCCTGTCACCACTCCAGCGCCCGCCTCCGTCTTTACCCTCATCCTCTTCCTCGTTCTCTGCATCACCCCTCCTCCTCTTTCACTACCTCTGCCTCGGTTCCGCTTCCCTCTCTCACCGCTCAGCCCCGCCGCACCACTCCACCCAGCAGTAATTCCACCGAACCCTGTCTCTTTCTCCTCTGGGGGCGGAGGGGGCGATCTCGCTGTGCCGGCTCACCTCCTCCGCCGCCCGGCGCCGTTGTTTTCCCGGCCCCAGTGCCGCCAGCCGACGCAAGCGGCCCGCTCCGCCCCACACCACCCCGCACCGACCCGTGCCGTCCGCCCCGCGCCGCCCCGCACCTCCCCGCGTTGCCCGCCCCGCGCCGCCCGCCCATCGCCGCCCTGCCCTCGCCACTCGTCACCCGCCACCCGCCCCGCGCAGCCCGCCCCGCGCCGCCCGCCACGCGCCGCCCTGCCCTCGCCACTCGTCACCCGCCACCCGTCCCGCGCGACCCGTCCCACGCCGCCCGCCCCGCGCCGCCCTGCCCTCGCCACTCATCACCCGCCACCCGCCCCGCGCAGCCCGCCCCGCGCCGCCCGCCCCGCGCCACCCTGCCCTCGCCACTCGTCACCCGCCACCCGTCCCGCGCGACCCGTCCCACGCCGGCCGCCCCGCGCCGCCCTTCCCTCGCCACTCATCCCCCGCCACCTGTTCCGCGCCGCCCACCCTACACGGCCCGTCCCGCGCTACCTAGCCCGCGCCACCCGTCCCGCGCCGGCCGCAGCGGGCGCCGCCGAGCGCTGTGTATCTTGCGCAGTCCAGGCGCTCTGCGCCGCGCTGTCTCCAGCGGTTTGGCGGGCGAGCACTCCTTGGGCGGCGCTGGTCGCCGCGCGCGCGTCGGCGGCCCCGGGCGCGGCGCGCGCTAATTAGGCAGAGGGCTGGTCAATAGCGGCGCCGCGGCCGCGGGCAGGCGCTGCTTTGATGAGCGCGTTCAAACAAAGAAGCTCTCTGGAGTTACGGTTGCGCCGTATCATTGCAAATATGCCATGTGTTTGCATTCGAGGCATAATTTATCGTTTTCTTATGTTTTCCACGGATAAAATAAAATATGCCGTATTAGCTGGTGTTATTATTTAAATTGTCTAAAATTCTGTGTTATTCTGTTACAAAACTCTTGGTAGCTTGCGCTGAATTTTCTTTTTCGGTTCATTTGTGGTATTTTTAAATTGCTGCGGTATTAATTTAATGATGACAAGTTTCAAAAATATTTTTGTTTAAGTTTCAAATGAATATTTTTGTTTAAGTTTCAAATGAATATTTTTCGGCCATTACTAAACCTTTTAATTCAATACGTCATTAGAAACTCGAAGAGAATATTCGCAGTAATGGATTTTGCAACAAAATTCTCTCTCTCTCTCTCTCTCTCTCTCTCTCTCTCACACACACACACACACACACTCACATAGAAGCAAATTTCTCCTAATTCAAACGTTTCTTTCCATTTTCTAAACATAATAACTTCTCCGTTGTTGAAATAGAAATCATGAGCTTATTTTTTCGTAACATATAGTATTCATTATTTTCCTTCACGTTTTCTTTGAAGAAGAAAGTATGTGGACATTTGACGCATGGCATGCGACACTGGAACAATTCGACAACTCTCGGGGGTCGAGTGCATCGCGCGCTGTTCTTGTTGGCAGGAGGCGCATATTCAGGGATTGCCCATGGGTGCCCTTGGGCGATCGATCTCTGTCATCGTGTCTCGTCTTGACGTCACAAGAAACACTGGCCAATTACGTTCCAGCGGCCGGCCACTCGCCTCCGTGCGGCGGCGAGGCCTCCGCACTCCGCGTGCCACCGCGCCCCGCACTCCCTCAGCCCATTTCCCTCACGCCCTCCAGCCACCCTCCCTCCGCCCTCCCACACTCCGCTCTCCCTCCGATCCCCCTCCGCCCCCTCTGCCCTCCCACCCTCCAACCTCCATCCTCCCTCCGTCATCCCTCTCTCCTTCCATTCTCTAGCCTCCATCACTCCCTTCGCTCTCCCTCCCTGTCCCCACCCTCCTCCCTCCCTGCCCCCACCCTCCTGCCTTCCTCTCTCCGCCCTCCCACCCTTCCACCCTCCCTTCGCCCACCCTCCCTCCAACCCCCTTCCTCCCTCCGCCCTCCCTCCCTCCTCCCTTCCTCCCTCCTCCCTCCTCCCTTCCTCCCTCCTCCCTCCCTCCTCCCTCCCTCCGTTCTCCCTCCCTCCACTGTCTCTGTACGACGCTGTAGGCTCCTTTCCTCCCAACTCCCTCCTGCTTTTCCACTACCGCCGTCCGTCCGTCTGCCCTGTCTCCTTTCACAACTCTCCCTCCCTCTGCCATCCCTCTATCACCCAGCCTCCATCCCCTCGACCTCACACCACTGTCCTCCTACCCTTATCCCGACCTCCTTCCTTCAGTCCGCCCTCCCCTCTTTCCAGCTTACCCCCTCCACTCCCCTGCCACTCCCCGTGACGCAGGACATGGATCCTCCTTTTTGTGTTTCCTAGACTGGTCGTTAGCAAAGTGGTCTCAATGGAATCCTCTGGCTCGGCGAAAACTATCTTAAGCCGAGATATAAATTTTCAGCACATTCTAATCAAATGAAATATTAAATGAAATAAATTTAAATATGCTATATTATTCACAGTATTCTACTCTTTTAATTTAATTTTTTTCATTTATAATTATTTTTACCAATTGTTGTGTGATTAAATTGGCAAAAAAAGTTATGTTTCAAATATAGAATAAATTTTATTTCACATAACGTTCACTACTTAAATTAATTTAATTGTGCCAACATATATTCCGGGAAGCCAATCCATTCTACTAAAAGAATTTTGAGAAAATGTTTGAAAAACCAGGCAAAATCGTTTCTATTATTCCTATATTTGCGGCTTACTTCATTTTATAATTAAGTCCATTATTTTTACCTTATCCTTATTCTCATCATTCTCATATATCTTCATACTTTCAACCTATTTTTCAGCTTATTGTTTTCGTAAGTTTCTGTTATTTAAAAAAATCATCACTAACGAACGCGTAGTTTTTTCATTTTCCATTTATTTTAATCGTTTTTTATTTTAATTTAATTTAATCGTTTTTTAAAATATCATTTTAATCATTTTAATCCATTTTTTATCGTATTACGTAATATAAATCCATTCGACAATACTTTAATTCTATTAAATAATATTTAAAATGAACGTAGCAAGTCGTGTGTATCACGTGTACTAAAATATTCACATGGCATAGCCTCTGAGAGAAAGGCGGCGGAGGCGGCAAAACTAAGTTGTCCGCCGCAATGCCACTCCCTGTGCGAATGGAGAGAGTGGTGTGTGCGCTAAACAGTGGATTGGTTCCTCATAAGTGTCTGAAAATTCCTGTTCTTTCGTCTTGTTCATTGTTTCTGGAATTTGCTCCCTTAGCTAATTTCTGGGAATTTCAGTTCCAACCGTCCCTGCGCGTTTGGACGTCTCCGTTCAAAATAAGTGTATGACCGATGACTAGCTTGAATACTGATTGAAAAAAACATGTTGTCACTCGAAATGAAACAATAAATTTCGACGAATCGGGATGGAATAATAGTCCGTGGGGAGTGAATTAATACAGACTATTATTTCATTGTTTTCAAAAATGTTGCAACGGCAAAGACGTACTCTTCAATTTTTCTTCATGATAGAGTCAGAATATTCTCACAACAGCTTCTTCGCTAGCAGAAGCTTGTTGTAGTTAAAGATTTACACGTTTAAAGATATTTTTAAGGATGCGAAAGGGATGCAAAATGTCCGTACCACCACCATTTGCTCGAGCCTTTTATAGAGCAGTAATGCTGAGCAACTGATTTGTGGTAATCAAAAAGTTAATATAACAGTTAATAATAACATGTCGAAAGAGCGCGTATAGATTTGACGTATCGCCGTAAACAATTCCAAATTCACTGACATGCTGATTTCACCCCATTCTCCAGGGCTAACAACCCTGTGGTATAAAATATAATCAGCGTTAAATTGCTGATTCCCCCTGTAGAAAAAGTAACATGCACCTACCCCAATAATCAAGTCTGAGTCCCGGTGGGATTCACGTATCACGTGACCTCATGATGGCAGATTCGCCAAACAAAAAACAACAACAAAAAAACAACTTATGCTGTGAAGAATTAATGAACATTTAATAAATAATCTACTTTGCATTATATTATTTTTCCAACACTCCAATTCGTTTACTCCTTGACACCTGCATTCAGGTCACCATCTGTTCTTCAAGCCACCTGCTCCAGATGATGCAGAGCCCCATAGCGTCTTGGAGACATTGGGCGTTGCCACGTGCGGCTTCTGTGAGAAATGCTCCCATTTCCCCCTCCCCCTCCGTCGTCCACCCCCACCCCTCCCCGCCACGGCCTCCTGTGCCCCACCGCGCCTTTGCCTTCTCCTCTCCACAAAGACATAGTCGGATCTGTCGTGTTTCCTCGCGCTATTTCTTGTTGCTTTCCCTCGGAGTGTTGCGTGGAGGGAGGGAATAATAAAGCCCGAGATGGATGGTGGCATGTTGCAAATTTGTTCTTCTAAAAAGGGCTGCGTTTTGAAGACCCAGAGCACGCGTTCAGGCGTGCCTCGCCTTGCACGCTCTTCCTATTGAATTGGTTCCTGGACGTTTCAGAATCATAACAATTGAGTGCTATTATCTGGTAGATTGAATTTCGATTTCTGTTGATTTTGTCTCCAATATTTCCTGTATTTTCTAAAAATCAGACATGTATTTCGAAATAATAGTATTTGCTATGTAAAATACATAGTATTGTTAACAGTTATTTATTTTGTTTCTAAAAATATACGTATTCATTTGAAATAAAATATAGAAGGTTCAGTTCGAAAAGACAACAACTCAAAAAACTATGTTCTGAGATACTGTTGCTTTAAAGTGAAGTATGAATTTAAAAATCTCAAAATTCAAGAAATGTAACCAACTCTTTCAGAGAGATATTAAAGTTTAAAATATCAATATCTCAAAAATTAGAATTTTGAGTTGTTGCCATTTGGAAATGAGCCGTGGCTATGAAGACAAACCAATTCTGTTCAGTAATTAGCAAACATTTTAATTAAAACGCTTTTACACGCAAAAAGCACGTTTCTTTTTCCAAAATAACTGCACATCATATTTGTTTCTTACAGTATGTGTTTATTTATTTTTTAAAATAATTTATTAAGACGTATTTCCATTCAGAACAATAAAAAAGCACTATCAGTGTAAAAATTTGTCGTATTTTCGTTACATGCTTACGTTTACTTACGTTACTTATTTTACGTTCACTAATTGCCTTAGAAGCCAATTATCCGATTCGGGGTCATCCATAAATGACGTAACTCTGATGGGGGAGGGAGGGAGTCTGAGGCAGCGTTACGCTGCGTTGCATAGTGATTGGGAAGTGCGTTACAAGGGGGAGGGGGTATTGAAAATACTCGAAATTTGCATTACGTAATTTGTGGACGGCTCCTTAGCGAATGACTAAATTTGCAACTAAGGAATTCTCTCAAACGGGCGTTGAGTGAGCGTGCAAATATCCAACGTGAATAACGTGCAAAATTAGTCTTGCGCACTACGTAGGATCTTGTAACTGGGTCACGTAGCCGGCACAGTTAAACCCTCCGCGCGCCCTGCCTCGGTGCGGAGCAATTATTCCATGTCCTGGCGTCAGCGCCCTCCGTCTCCCGGTTGGCACAAATGTGTGTGTGTGTGTGTGTGTGTGTGTGTGTGTGTGTGTGTGTGTGTGTGAAGCAAACGACGACCGCTACTCGGTCAGGCTCTCACATCGATTCCTGGACTCCTGCAAAGTTCGCTAAAACCAGACTGGTTGGATCTTTGGTAAAATTTTGCTTAATATTATGACTTTTTGCTGCAGGAGCTGCGAGTGTAACTTTTTTCCCATGTAAGTGTGAGTAGTGGACCTGAGTAACACAGTCGGCTGTAGTGGGCTCTAGGATTGTGGAGTAAAATCTCATGTAACGTATTGGCCTCCTTTTGTGATGAGGGAGGCAACAGAAAATCATCATGAACATCAATTACATGATCATAATTCATTCCTTATTTAGGATTTTCTTTGAAAGTAATTACTTTGTTGCTAAAGTTTGAAAAGAGATCTGACCTCAGATGAAATATGTGATCCGCAGAATGAACTTCCGTCAATGAATTGACGAATTTTTCATTAAGAATTTGTGATTATTACTGAGCACTGTAGGCAAATAGAACAGTATCTTGAAAGCTGGAGTCGATAAAGTTCACGGGTTCGAGTATTGTTGGTCGCGTTATATTTAAATGTAGAGGCTTCTGCTGTCAAAGAGTCAAACACCAAATTGAATTAAAAAACAAATTGCTATTGATGGAGTGGTAAACTGTTTTATTCTGGTTAAATTATCTTTGTGAACATTAGAGGTTTTGATAATGTAACTTTTTGAAGAAAAATGAGAGTGGAAAAGAACCACAAGAGTAAAATAACAAATTGTATGGAACGATAAGATAGAAAGGAAGAGGAAAAAAAGGAAAAGTGTAAGAACAAAAGAACATCGAATAAGAAAGGGTTACTTGATAAACTATTTAATGTTGACAAAAGATGTATCAATATGACTGTAAGATTTGTTTTATTTAGAAATCGAAGCAATAAAGCATTCACGTCCCTTGGGCTTGTGCTGGACGTTCTTTTAACAAGTCCAACCAGATACTAAGGCTCGGTAAGATTTATTCAGAATTAAACTTAAACGTAACCGCATCAAATTCAATACCTTGATGCTGTACTCATCAGAATTACTTAGCAGAATCATTCGCATCAGTGAACGTCAACGTGATGAACATAAACATAAGACGTACCCGTGAAAGTTTACAAGTTACAATCAATCACGTTACGTTAAAGCGGTATAAAAACAACACACTATCACATACCGCAGAAAGATCCAAAGAACATCTAATTTTTTTGTTGGACGAAACTAATGCAATTTGTAAGAGCATGCGCCATCATAATTTCCGTGTAAACGCTACATAGAAAAATTCTGATGATATAGATCTCATAGAATAAGATCTTATGAAATACAAAACAATTATCTCGTAGGCATAATCATATATATTTTACGATTGATTGAATAAAATATAATTTCTATGCCGAGTATCTATAGCATCGAAATCGATGAGTATAGTGCGATTTTTATAACTTTGCCTCTCAAGCCCCTGTGGCCACAATGGAATATCACACGTCATTTCGTGTCTTTCTTGCTCGCGCCGCTAGAAGTCGCATGATCGCAACACTGCTTGGTACGATCGCGATCAGGCGATACCAAGCGGCACGACTGAGAAAGACGCGAAATACCGTGACATATTCCATCCTGAAGACGAGCCTTGAGAGACAAAGTTAGAAAAATCTCCAGTATAGCTGCGTTCACATTCACGCACATTATTAAAGGTACTGTTCGTGTTGAAAGTACACGTTACATCGTAACATCCACGTCCTCGTTTCCATCCAGAAGGGCCGTTTAGAGCGACCTGAGGCACACGCGCTGTCCGAACCAAAGACTTTGGAATATAGAACTAGACAAACCCTCCTGCCCTTCAGAGCGCTGCAAATTGAACACTGCGCGATCCGCCATGTTGATGGCAAGTGTGAAGTAAATAAGGGAAGCCTGTGTGTGGTTAGGTGCGTTAACTTTCTATTGAAACGATATGGTTAATTCGTGCGCAGCATTCGGTTTTACGAATCGAAATATGAAGACCTGTAAAAAATTCTTTAACAAATAAAAATATGTGAGATGCATGCATAATATAAGGTTTCTTATAAAAAACTGTACACATTTTCACTGTTTTTGGCGTTAAATAAATACTAATAAATTCACCCACTTTATTGAATATATTAATAAAATATATTCAATACCTTAATCAAAAGAAAATCTTAGTCATTTGTTATTGTTAATAATATTTTTAATAATCTTTTATTTTCTATTCCCATGACATCTTCATTTTCTCAATTTTGTACTGAAGTGTTATACTAAAAGGCAAATTGAAAATTGTTCTTACGTGTCGAAATTTCCATCTTAATCCTATGTATAATCAAGCTAATATTCTTATAGGAAATTTTGTAATAACTGAAAGATTGTATCTTCCTTTCCATTAAATCCCATTATGGAAGCTATGTTCTTGTGGCAGTAAATATTTATATAAGTGGAAACCAAAAAGAGTTTAATTTTCTTACAATAGTTTCGCTGTAGAAATAAGTCATAAAAATGTTCTGTTTAAAACAAGAAAATCTGTTCTCTGAACTTTGTGGAGAAATCTCATTAATGTAATAAAACGATAATTAATGTAATGTAATGAAATATTATTACGGATTTTTTTCTTACTGATACATTTAACTTGGTGTTTATTCTTTTATTTCCGAAACGCCGTATTTGTTTGCTCAGTCAATGCCTTTTATTACTAATGGAAGGTATCTCGCCTGCTTTTTGGCCATCAACATGGCAGAAAGCGCAACGTTCAATTTTGTTACTCATTGAACCTCCTTAACATTGGCGTGTGGGGCCTTGGTCCGAACGCACGCGGCTGCTCCTCCAATTAATCTGGCGTGAAACTCGGCCGCTTCGAGTCAACTGCGGGCGTTTTTGTGCCGTCGTGGCCGGGGAGGGCGGCGCCGTCCCTTCTGCGGCCGCAGTGGGCGCGCGCCTCTGCGGCGCTCCGTGCTGCGTTGGGGCCGGTGCTGTGTTCGGGGCGCTGCAGTGTGGCGAGACTGCGCCACGCGGCGGCAAAAAACGCACGCAGAGTGTTTTCGGAGAAATCGAAAACGCGCTTTCGAGAACTGCAAAATTACAGATACTGTGGATAGGGAAATTGAATTGGAGAAAATGTATGGCCATCAAGTGGAATGCCGTGTGTAGTAGAGAAGAAGGTTGTACATACATACGTACATTTATTTGAATTGTAATTGGGTATGACCCGGTGGCAGTTGATTAACAATAATAATAAGATAATGAAAGAGTACAATACAAAACTATACAATACAATGCGATGCAATAATCATAGTATCTCTAATATTATGTGTTATAACAATTATTTCAACTCTACTATGATATACAACAATTATTTGCTAGTGATAATAAAACTCACCACGAGCTACATAGATATTGGCTAAATTAGATTAAAAAAGACATTTATCACTTCACTACACTACACTGTTTTGCATTGGATTACACTAGTCAGCACTTCACTGCACTTCATAACACTTTACCACACTTCACATCACTTAGTTGTAGTTAAACGGCACTCTGTTAGGTCGCAAGGTTTTTGTTCGAGTCCCGATGGTGTTGGATTTTAATGTCGGTGAAAGAGTAGGAAGAAATCGCTGACGATCTGAATACAAGACGTTGCTCCTCGAATCGGTCAATCTAGCTTCCTCTCTGATCAATTACTGGCGTATGTCGAAGCAGTTTCTTAAACAATGGGCCACGGATCGTGTTCTGTCATTCCTTCTCTAAATTCTACCAATTTTTAGAGTGATTGAGTAAGAGAATGAGAGATTCATGAAGTAACAAAATATTGCTTCATGGCGCGTCAACTTCTTAGATACTATGTTATGTTAACGTAGCATACGTTACCTCGGGAATTGGCGATGTTTCTCTCCCACTGGAACATGAGATTCAGCGTTATCCTATACACCACCGTTCGAATTCCTCCCTCGGGTATCTCCTAAAGCGGGTTATCGCCTTAGATGGGAAGTTGTAACCTCCTGTTTGGTCTCTCTACTTCCGTGGTAAATGTAACTACGTGTAGCGGAAAAGAAGAGATAAGGATGAGAAAGTTATCGTTAAAACATTGCTCGTGGTACGTTGCCCGTTTGTTAGGGTGCTGCACGATAAACTACCGATCACAGCAGTCGGTCGCCAGAATTCTCCCCCAGACCGAGACTCAATTCGCCCCAACTATCCAGCTCGTGTCGAAAATCTTTCACCTTCGGTGTTAAAATCCTAGGACCTCCTGATCAGCGATGCAGCAGAGACAAGGGCGGTACAGCTTAGTTATCGCAGCCGGTGCCATCCATAGAGCCGGGATATGAGTCGCAATTAGTAAGAGTTCAGGCTACGAGTCTAAAGGCACCCACAGTACTAAAAGTATTTGGGTTGCTGACTGGACCTCATGCAAGGTTAGAGCGTTGGTCAATGTTGAACGAGAAGAAATGAAATCTTTGGAAAATTCGTCTCTGGATACAACAGCAAGCTATTGTGAACAACTTCCAGACATAGTTCGTGGTGGGAAGGTTTCCAGTGTAATGAAAGTTTGAAGTATTTTCTCATGCAACTTAATACCAGAAAATTTCCGAGATTAATATTGAATTGCAACCTAGAACTTCGCTTTTCATTTCTATTCGGAGTATTTTGAGCTTCTTTCTGTAATTACGTTCCCATTACAAAGCCATGGAATTTATCTGGAAATCGACATTTGATTTGGAAGATTTTATAACGATTTTGGTCAAATTCAAGATGCTTGTTGTGTTACTGAGAGTATGAAATATCCTTTGAGGTGGAATGAACATTTAACTTTTACATTATATTACGTTTGTCTTTTTCGTATCACGTTCGAGAGTGGAGAAATATCAACACAAGTGTTAATTTCAAAATGAAGTAATTTCTATTCCTTCCATGTAAAGGAGGTAGAGAACGTTCATTCCAGCTCAAAGGATACTTCTCCTATACCCTTTGCGCATCCGTTACAGTAATGTACTTGCTCCCCTTAACTTGTAAGCTGGAGGCAGAGCAGCAAGCACTGCGCAGATCTGCATGAGCGAACATATCTCGCGTTGAATGGCCAGCGGTACATAATGTAATGGGACGGTCGCACACGAACTAATTTCGGCGTGTGCGAGATGAATTTTTTTTATATAACAGGGAGTCCGGGAAAACTTAGCTGGCTGAAAATGTGCGTTTCTCCGCTACCTGAGTGCGCGAAGGGTCGCCGCCAGCCGTCGGGGGGAGCGCCTCCCTTTGTTCAAAGACCGTTTGCCACACCTCTGGTATTTCCGAGCGCTGCGTCAGAGCACCCAGCGTCTTCTCGGAAATCGTGGTGACGTGAACGCCCACTCGAAATCGGGTTCCAACCGTCGATGGACCCATGGCAATTGGACGGCGCGCATCACGCGGGTTGGCTGCGCCAATAGTCGAACACTAGGCGGGGGTGAGACATGTGATCTCGCGAGCAAGGGAGGTTGCTGCGAACGCGAGACTCGGCCATTCCGATACGAACGACGGCCGCGAGTGTTACCTTCCGATGTAAGCGACGACCGAGGTGTTGGGTCCGATGGCAACGACCGCCGCGAGACGCTAGATCGCCGCCGGCAACGCATCGTCGCCACCTCACCGCCCGCTCAGGTGCCGCCGATGGGAGAGGCGGAACACCGTGTGAGTGCCGATACTCGAATGAACGAAGAAGCTTTCGGACGCGGCCTGAGGGCCGGCCGCCACTAAAAGACGCTTTGGTGTGGCGATTCCTGGCCGCCGCCGCCGCAGTCAATGCCTGCCGCGCGCGCCCGCCCGCGCGCCGCCGCCGCCACGCCGTCGTCGCCGCCGCGCCAGCCCACGCGCCGCGCCGCCGCCGCTGCGCTGTCGCGTACGCCGCCCGCGTGCAGCCCTACGCCGCCGCAGCCAAGGCCTGCCGCGTGCCGCGACACCGCCGCCGCGGCCACCAGCTGCCCGACCGGTCCAGGAAACGGCGGGGAAGCGCCGCTGCCCTGCCGCCCGACACCCGGGCCGATGCCGACGCCCGGAGGAACGGAGCGCCCGTGCGATGACCCGGAAGGGTTGGACTGTTAAGTTAAGCTAGTTATAAGTTAGGTTAAGATAGTATTAAGAACTGTAGGGGGCTTCACCCGATTATTTTTTGCTGTGAATTAAACTCAGAAATCATGAAAGAGCGTTTTACTGTGTAGTGCATGAATATGCCCAGTCACGCATGCGTCCTAAATAGATTCCAGCCGAGCACATGAGGCAACCTGCAGCAGACGGGAATCCACAGGTGAGTCGGGTCACGCCCAGAGAGAGATTAACACCGCCGACACCGATGAGTGGTCGTGTGTACGGGGGGCGGGTGTTACAATAAATATACACATACGGCGCTGCCTCGGTGCGTTGTGTTTCCAAGCTGGTGCGTACGGGGCGCCACTGTATATGTTTGTGGCTTCTGTCCGCTCCGCAGAATCTGAGAAGTTCTGGAAACTTCTGCGGCGTCCATCGGCGTGGACAGGGGGTAAGAGCTGCTGATGGTCATGATTAATGTTTGCTTTGAAGGGGGTTACTAGTTGGAAAGTTTAGGAAAATTGTTTGTTGGAAAGTAAGAACTTTAATGCTATCATACTTTTAAAGCTGATACTTTGATCGGGCAAAATGAGAGATTTCACTGCGATTTATATTATGAACAATAAAAAAACTGAAACAAAATGTGAAGAGTTTTAAATTATTAATGACCAGATTAACGTTTGTAATGTACAATTACGAAACACGTATTCATTAGAACCAACTATTTTAAACATTTTTTTGAGAAATCTGTGTATTTTGTAATTATAATATGCAATATTTTGAATGCACGCGTTTACGAAAAAGTATCCAAATATGTTTAATGTAGACCAGTAAACGGTTAGATTTGAAATTTTCCGTCATTATGCCAACTTTTTATTGCTCATTTTACTTGCCTCGAATTATGAGCAGCTGTAAAACAGACATGTCCAATTTTTATCCCGTAATGGCCAGCAATCATACTTCATGAATGCCGGTAATTACATAAAAGTTTGTTTTACAAGCACAGAAACAATTTATTAATTAAATAAAATTAAAAATATTTCTCTAAAATTAGATTATACATTTTTCCTTTTATTTATGACATAAAATCATTAAATATGTTTTTGTTAAAACAAAGTTTCATAATTAACTCACCATTTAATTTTATCACTTTTCACAGGTTTACAATGTTAATTTTTTTAAAGATTTTATTATTTTAAAATGTGAAATACTACCGTAGTTTTACAATTACGCGTAACATTTTATTACTTCAGCAATCATCGATATTGATACCGCGTTCATTACAATCATTACATTCACGTTTAACTAAAGGGAATCGTTTCAAAAGCAACTTTTTCTGGTTTTGGAAATATAGCATTTCACACGACATTTAAAAACTATGTGTACTATATTCAGAAATTTATATTTATTTTTTTAGTATAATTCTTGGGTTAACAAAACATTCGATACAATGTCACAACATATTTTCAATTTTTTGTTTGATACACCTTGTGCGAACATTCATTTCTTTAACTGTTTAGAAATCTTGGCTGCATAGATATTTCAGGATAAATCGTTTTGTCGATAATAAGTATCACTCCATGCAATTGCCATAATTATCATTGCCTCCTTGCACCATTATCTCATTGACTAAAACTGGGGGACGATTCTCTCTTCACAGAAAAATTCTCAGTTATGAGATCAGCAATGTAAGCCTTCCGGAAGGCGCGAGTAATCTCATGAATACCATGTGAAAAAAGTTTATTCTTTTATCTTATTCTTATCTTTCTTCCTCTTTTTCTCCTTATTCTCTTGTTACTGTGTATCTGTGTCACGATAGTTTTTAACTGAATGTTTTATCTCACGTTTTGTCTAAAAAACTTCTTGCCTCATAAGCTTAATACAATAACATCTTTTAATTCAAATGTCATCAATAATTTCTGTTTGTTTTGTTCCGAATCCTTGTCCTCTTTTCTCATTTATTCGGACTTTTATCAATGTTTATTGAAAACGAAGTTTCTCCGATCAATACAAACGTTTACCGGAACAGTACCCTAACTAACAGGCCCCACACAGCGCGCAATCTTTCCTCCCTAATCATTGTTGCCTTCCCTCCCCTTACACATACACGCACGCACGCACACCACTTGCATGCTTGCCCTGTTGGAGAGAGATCTGGAGGAGGAAACATCTCAATCCGACATGTAGGTCTGTACCTGATATTATGTTCCAGACGGAGAGAAATATCACAATCCCAATGTATAGTAAAATAACATATCCTATTAAATCCGCACCTTCTTTTATTCAAGATATTAATAATATTTTCTTTCTACTTCCTTTCACACTGATATGGCAGTAGTAATTTTTTTTGACGTGGGTGTGTGTGATATTACCCATCCATATGGAGTCTCGAACAATTTAGCAAATTACGAAACAGAACAATGAAGTGTTGCAAAGATCTGGAATGCGTAGCCAAATAACAATACACTCTTATTTTTAAAATTGTTTATACGAAACATTTTTCCGTATGCATGTAATAAATCATTTTAAATATCAAATTATGTTCTTTCAACAAAAAATTAATCAATACATCATTAAACCAATTCCAATTTTAATATTAGTTTTGATAATGGTTTGATTATTCCCTTTTCAATAATATTTAATTAAAACATTCAAAGAAATTAAACGTCTCCCACTCATCATGCATGATTCTAATATATTTCTTACTAGTTTTCCAATTAACTTTGAATTCAAAAAAAATATTCTAGAAAATTGGCCGAGATATTATTTTCCCTTAAAAATAAAACAATTCTTGCCCTTGAATAATTAATTTGGTTGATCTCTTCCTTCCCTTGTGAAAAGCATCCGAAATCTTGGCGCGGCCACAGCCTGGCCCACCATCTCTCTCCAGCCTTCTTCCAACTTCCTCGCCACAAAAATCCTTTCTCCAAAAGACTTTTTTTTCCTTTTTTTGCGATTCTCTTCAACTTTTGTCTGTTTTTATTGTTTAAGTTTTAATTGTGATTGACTACTTATCTGAATTCTCACGTAAGTGAAATGTTATTTTTACGAAATAATTTATTTATCGCGTCGCTTATATATTTCACTGTTTACCTTTTCTTAAGCCATTTACGGCGAGGATTAACACTCCGTATTTTGGTATTTTACGTTTAAATTAATAAACAAACATTCAAAAAAATGCCACGAGGCATGATATGTCTCACTATACCAACGGAATTAATGACACTAGCAATTGACGCGCCAGGAACCAACTATTCACTCACTCAAAACCGATTTTTTTTTCAACTTTAAACGTGTTGCCACAGCTTCTTATTGCTTCTTATTGTAATAGCATTCATTTACAAGCGTTATTATAACTACAATAACATTTCAACACTTTTCATTCTGATGACAAATAAACGAAGCAGGAAGCAACGGGTTTTTTTAAAGTTTTTCAATTAGTTTCCCTTATATATTGTGATTTTATTTTTAAATGATTAGATTTTAGTCATTTAAAACCAAATGATTAGATTTAGAAACAAAGAGTAAGAGGATTTATATTACGCTCGATCCGCAACAACCCGGCCTTAACCAGCGTCTTATGGTATACTAGGAAAACCGGCAGACGTTGTTCTGCCCTTCGTCTTCCTCTTTCCCCTACCATCTCCCTTTCTCACTGTCTCTCCATCCTTCCCTCACCCTGTCCCTGTCTATGCGCCTCTGTCTCTTCCGCTCTCTGTCCCTCTCATTCAAATTTACTTGCAGATTCTGCACGTCTCTGAGCAGGGGAAGTAATATCGGGAAGCGTCGCACCAGCAAAAACGTAATACAATATTCAAGAGGAGCTCATTCTATAGATTACGGGGTGAGAAACGTTTTTTTTGCGGCCTGGCCTCAAAATTGGTTTTTAAGGCACTAGAACGCATCGTTTAGGAGATATTTAACGATATAGATTCAAAATGCTGCCGAGTGTGTTGCGGGTTGCATTTGACCTGAATATTTAATTTTGTTCTACAGAGCCATGTAGTGGAGTCACAAGAGAATTAAGAGCACATAAACCTTCTGGGTGAAAAACACGTAGAAGTACCAACTGTCATGGAGATCGGTCCAACGGTGCCGGAGTTAAGCTCTTATTTATATATATATATATATATATATATATATATATATATATATATATATATATGGCCACTCTACGTAGTTGTAACTCGTTAGTTTGTAACTCGTTGGTTTCGGCGCGTTCCAATCCCGCGCTGTGCGCATGCGCCGTGCAGCGCCTCGTGACGCACGGCGCCGCCAAGGGCCGCAGCGGCCGCCGCGCCGCCGCCGGCTCTTGTTCCGCGCCCGGCCCGGACGCCTCCCCGGAGGACGGCAGGCAGCACGCGAGGGGCGGGCGACGACGAGGAAGAGCGGAGGACACGAGACAGAGCGCGAGGCGCGAGGAGTGCAGGACACGAGACAGCACGAGAGGGGCGAGTGGCGAGGAGTTCAGGACACGAGACAGCACGAGAGGGGCGAGCGGCGAGGAGTTCAGGACACGAGACAGCACGAGAGGGGCGAGCAGCGAGGAGCGGAGGACACGAGACAGCACGAGAGGGGCGAGTGCCGAGGAGTGCAGGACAGGAGACAGCACGAGAGGGGCGAGTGGCGAGGAGTTCAGGACACGAGACAGCACGAGAGGGGCGAGCGGCGAGGAGTTCAGGACACGAGACAGCACGAGAGGGGCGAGCGGCGAGGAGTTCAGGACACGAGACAGCACGAGAGGGGCGAGCGGCGAGGAGCGGAGGACACGAGACAGCACGAGAGGGGCGAGTGCCGAGGAGTGCAGGACAGGAGACAGCACGAGAGGGGCGAGTGGGGAGGAGTGCAGGACACGAGACAGCACGAGAAGGGCGAGTGGCGAGGAGTGCAGGACACGACACAGCACGAGAAGGGCGGGTAGCGAGGAGTGCAGGACACGAGACACCACGAAAGGGGCGAGTGGCGAGGAGTGCAGGACACAAGACAGCACGAGAGGGGCGAGGTGCGGAGCAAACGAGACAGAGTGTGAGGAGCGAGGAGCGGACGACACGAGACAGCGCGCGGGGCGCAGCGGCTGTGGCGGGCGCGGACCGACAACGGACGGCGCGGCGCGCGCATGCTAACTTCCCGGCCCCACAACCCGGAAGCAACTTAAAGCGGCGGAGGAGTTGGAGCGGGCCAGCGACACGAGCTAAGGCCACCGCTTTCCGATGATGGGCGGTGCCGGTAGTTTCCACAATACGCTCTACTGCCCTCCTAAGGCTGCTGGATCCACAAAGCGGAACAATAGGGAGTTTTAGCGCCAGGCGTAAGGAGACGTCCTTAAACTCTGTTGATCACGTGACTAACGACTTCATACGGTGGTAATGAACAACGTTCAGAAGAGTTTTGCATTATGCGTTATGCATTATAACAAAAGAAGCTTTTAAAGCGTTCAACAAAGATGTTGCATAATATATAAGAGTGTAGCGTAGTGTAGTGGTGAGACTTTACAACCACGATACGAGTCAAGGATATAGCACATCGACATTGTGCAAGGGGTTTTAGATTTTGTGGCCTTCCGTGAAGTCTGGAATTTTGAATCGCCTTTTCTTGAGAATGTAGAAAGTATCTTAAAACAGTGTTCGTTATGATCATAACACATAACCTAAACCGAAGATGTGATTTCAACTTCTTTTTCGCTAATTTCTTTCCTGTCATGTCTCCAATATTTTCCATTAATTCTTGCCAACGTTGTGGAGTTGGGAAGGAATAATTGTAACTGCCTCACGTACGAGAATCGGTTTGCCAGAGTTGGCAAAATTCAACCTTTCCTGCTTTTAGACGGCCATTTTGCCGCGTGTAAGGTGACTGTAGAGACTTGTACAGGCGTGTGCTATTTATGAAGGTACAAAGTCTTAAGGTTTAAGCCTAAGGTAAGACGTTATGACTTCAAGGTTCGTCACGTGACTGTTAATGCATAACGCCGCTACTTACGCGTGGCGCTAAATCTCCCTAATACTGGTAAATGGTAAAGCTGGTAGCGTTCCATGAAAATAAGGTTTTTAAGTCATTAAAGGAAAAAACGTTGCGTTGTAACTTAAAAATTCTGAAAGTCAGAATTTAAAAATCTCAAAATCTTCGTAATTGGTGTAACTTCAGTAGTTTCTCGCTTCAAAGAAAACAAAGAGAGATAAATATTCTGAAATTGAAAATTTTAGAAAAGCAATGCGGTCGAATATTATCTGCTTCAATGGAATATATCTTAATAATAGCGTGTAGTGGACAGCACAAACAGATTCATTGATTGTGCACCCATGTCTACGAAAAATAAATTTATGATTTTTTGTAACTTCAATAATAATTTAACTTCACTAATAATTTCCGTATTTTGAGGAATGGGTGTTTGTTACTCATGCTTGATGTTAATAAATGTTTTATTAAGTTGGGATGATGTTTCCTTCTTATGATGCAATGACCACAGAATGGCAGAAATTAGTGAGACAAAATGAAAAGCGGAATAATTGAGAGTATAAAGAGATAAACGAAATTGAACTTGACACAACAGACCAATATTTCTTGCTAATCCAATTTGACTTTGATACGACAAACCAATGAAATAAAACCGAATGAGTTGTAGCGCAAGGTACCACATGAGTACTTTTATTCAAAACATGTTTTATTTACAATCTTTCTCTCATAAGAAGGTGGTACAAATAATAATGGTTTACAAACTATTAAACGAAACTCAACACATAATGTAGGACTTGGCTTTTCATAAACATTGACTATTACCTCGATTTACAGTCTTCAACCGCATCCGTTAATTTATCTAATTAATTAATTAATCAGGCTAATGATGTTAAAAAGTAAAACAGTGGAATATGGTCTTTGTTCATTACAATGAATTTAGGATAGTTTGGTTTTTTAATGAATAATTACATGACTTTGGTCAGTTAGGCCCTTGGCAGCAGAAGATGAACATATTGACTATTACAAATAGACATGAGTATCTATAAAAAATGCAACTCACGCATCAAGACCAGTCTATTGTATGTGTTTATGTCAAATTTGAAAGGAGATTATGGGGGGTCGAAGAATTGTTTGGGCAATTTACGTTTTAGTCGGCTACGACGAGGATTGTGTTTCCCAAGTTCAAAATGAAGTGCAGATGGAATGTTATTAATTTTGCCGTAGAATTTTGCTGAAATTTGTAGAAAAAGGTTTTTAATGGGAAGTATACCTAATTCAGAATGAATTTGTATATTTGAAATAAACCAAGGGGCTTTAACAATAGTTTTTAGGCAGGTATTCTGAAAAAATTGTATCGTTTTAGATGCTGATCCCCAAATTGGGCACGCGTAAGTTATTGTAGGCCGAATTATTGTTTTATAAACGTGCAATTTAGCCAGTGTACTTAATGAATAAGAGTTTGGTTGTAGGTTTAGATTTATAGTGCAATTTTTTAACTCTGCCTCTCGAGCCTCTACGGCCACGATGGAATATAACACGGCATTTTGCGTCTTTCTCGGTCCTGCCGCTAGGAGTAGCATGATCGCAAGCTGCTTAATACGGCCGTGATCATGCGATACCAGGCGGCACGACTGAGAACCTCGCGAAATACCGTGACAATATTCCACCGTGAAGACGGGCCTTGAGAGGCAAAGTTAGAAACATCGCAGTATAGTTTTGTGTTTAGGCGTCTATTGAGTATGAATTGCAGGTCGACGTAAAGGCGAACGAGCCGTTGCCAAGTAACGCGCGTCGCCTAGTGTGTTGGCAGTGGGGGGAGGGGGAACGGAGCACCTCCGGCCCAAGCGGGCTGCCGCCGACAGCTGAAGCCGAGAGCCGGAGGATGACTGAGGCAAAGCCCCCGACTGGCGCGTGGCGTCGCGTCGGGCGGCGCGGGCGACGGCGCCGACGGAGGGGGGCGGGGCGCGAGGAGGGAAACGGAAGCGGAAACTGGGGCGGCGGCCGCGGGCGCGCTGGGAGGGGGGCGGGGCCGGCGTCGACTCAGCTGCTGGGAGGGAAAGAGGTGGCGACGGACTGAGGGCGAAGCGACGAGACGTGTCGTGGGGATTGGAGTTGGTAATGAAAGTGATGAAAGTAGAGATGGTGGTGAAGAGGGTGGTGGCGGTACAAATGATGATGGTGATTAAGATGATAATTGTGGTTAAGATGGTGACGGTAATTGAGACGGTGATGGTGGCTGAGATGGTGACGTTTGTTAAGATGGTGTTGAGGTGGTAATGGTTAAGATGGTGATAGTGGTGAAGTTGATGACTGTCGTTAAAATGGTCTACGTGATGAAAAAGGTGATGTAGCAATAGCGATGAAATTACGCATAAAGGAGCCGACAGTGAAAACGGAAAGTGCAAAGTGTAAGAGAACACATGAACTGTGGGAACTGGCCACGGCGGCAGGAGCAAAGACGACAGTGTAGGCATGTGGAAGGAAATAGAGGGAGAGAACGAGAGATGGTTTCCGGCAACAGCAGGGGCAGAGGGAGCGGCGGCAGGGCGCGGTGGAAAGCGGAGCGGAGGGGAGCGGCAAAGGCGGCGGCGGAGTGAATACACGTGACCAGGGTTGCCAGGTTGGCGAATTTTCTCCCCGAATTGGAGATTTATTTTCGGTTTGGGAAAAGAATGTGGAACATAATTGGAAGGGGACATGTTTGGGGATTTTTGGGGGAAATTATTTTCATGCGGGGTTATTTTCACCAGGGCTGCCAGGTTGACGAATTTTCTTCCCAAATTGGAAATTTTTTTCGGTTTGGGAAGAGAATGTGGAAAAAATGGGAAGGGGACATGTTTGGGGAGTTTTTGGAGAAATGATTGTTATGTGGAGTTGAGATAAAAAATATTATTCTCTTTATTATGACGAATAAGAAAGAAAGATTAGACGTTATTCTCTTTCATTTTTATGTATCAAAAAGAGGCAGGCACAGAGAAAGGCATAGGGAAAGAAAAACACGACAACGAAGGCAGTATACGGCTTCTAGCAGCTTATGGGACGATGATTGATTTGAATTATTTGAACTTAAGGTGACAGCCAATGGAATCGTGAGGGAGAGCGCATGTCGTCAGGAAATTACGTAGTAGTGGTGGGTAAAGAGCTTGCAACACATCTGGCAACCCTGCAAGGGACGTAAGTAAGGGTAGGGAAGACAGACGGCGTGGGAGCTTCGGGGCGGCGAACAAACGTTAGACCGAAGTGGGGTTCGGATGGTCCCGGAGCGAAAACTGCAGGGCCCAGCCCACAACTCGGAAGCTGCGAGCAGTGGAGGTAGCGGAGACGGGGTCTCTTAGGCTTCGAGACGAGGCCGCGGGGGCGGTGGGATCCGGGCTGAAGGATTTGGCGCCCAGGCGGCTGGAGGTGGGCGGCGTCGGAGAGCGAGTGTGAGGGGGGTAGCGTGGGGGAAACGGCGACGATGATTGCGACGGCAAGCGCCCAGGCGACTGGAGTGGGCAGGGCGGGGGCGTCGTCGGAGGGAGGGTGTGAGGGTGGATGAAGGGGGGTGAGGGGGTGGAGTGGGGGGAACGGCGACGATGACTGCGACGGCGAACGCGCCGGGACGAAGCCTGCTTTGTCACATAATGTCCCCTTTGCGGCCCGCTTCGCGGAAGGCCCGTTTCCGACCAGCCCCGAAAGCACTTGAGCCCCCGGGAATGCTAAATTGGTTCAGCACAGAAATGTCTACTCCGCCACGCGATAGATTAACTTAGCCTCTTTCACTTTAGGGCGCTGTCTTCGCATTAACTCTACGCGTAATTTTACTTGCGTTAATTAAACCATTTGGAAAATATCATTAAAACTTCAGTTTCACTTCTCCTCCGTTCCATGCATTATTTTTAAGTCGTAGAATAAATTACTTACGTTAGCGTTTCTTCATTCTGTGTTGAGGGATCGGTGTTATGAGATATTATGTAATATTAACTCACGTTTTATGACTCATTTCGACCGATTCTGTTAATAGTTTTATTTATGGGACGTTTACGATTAAATGCACGCACTTCTGAGCGCTCCATAGGTAATTATGGAAGATTTACGCTCCATGCAGTATTGTGGATGAGCATAAATCCAACGCTCTGTTGAATGTATCAATGACAAGAAAATGTATGAAACTGTATGGAGGAGATGTCGAGGTGGTTAAAACACGCACCAGAAATTTACCATATATTCCTAAATGAAAACAATTTAATGGCATGTATTATTCTTTTGTGATTGATAATTAAAGATACCCATTCAAATATGAATTCGCGTAACGAGATATTATTTATTATGACATACGTGCCTAAACCTTATGATCATACCTGGAATGAATTAATGATTTTGATGGATAGCTAGGTTTGAAGATATGATTTTAATAATAATAATGGAGCAATGATAGAATGAGGAAGGGGAAACGACAAAACCCAATAAAATCTGCGGCAAACCGGCTTTGTCCACGACAAATTCCACATGAGCCTATCTAGTTTTGAACCTCAATCTCAACAGTGAAAGGTGAGATATTTGATCTGTACATCATAGTTCACCAAGTAAAACGAGATATTAAGATTTCAGTTTCAATACATATCTCTATGAAAATGGCCTTATTGAGTTGCACAAACTGGATTCATTAGCTCGTTGTCAACGTTAAAAATGCGGCGCTGTTTCGAGGTATTATGTACAGAGTACAAATACAAAAACCAGGAGTATTGAAAAACGTCCGGTAGCCTATAAAGTGGAAAAATTGATGCGAAATTAATAATGCTAGATATAATGGAACTCTTCATTAGCGTTGCATTTCATTATGAGTAATTCAGGTTATTTTTTACCAAATTTGTTCCATACCTTTCATTTATCAACACTGCATTGATTATATAATGTAATATTACATAAAGCAACTGGGGTTCGCCCACAATAAGTCCTGTGATACAAATATATCATTTACATAATTTTCGGTAGTAGAGGTGAAGGGTATGAGTCGGGCATGTTTTATGATTAACTTGGAAATATTAACACAATTTTTACATTCTTTAGCATTTGTAAAATGTTGTGAAGGTTAATATTGATATCATTACGTATCATATTGTTACAATGTAGCCGTTTATTTTTAATTTAACCTATGTATTAAAATTAAACATTTTGACAGCACTTCAAGATATGAAAAGTCATATTAACTATGCAGAACTCGTTAGCATTAAGTTAATATTAATCTTTTCCATTCAGAGGTTTGTACGTGCTATCATGGAACATTTCTGAAAGCTGGAGTAAGGTATAAAAAACTACATTTTACGTATGTGTATGGTTTTTATATTTTATTTTGTAGTATCATATTTTGTAGTTCACGCAAATTCTGTGTAACTGTTTGAAACTAATATTTATTATTATTATTATTATTATTACTATTATATGCATATTGCTCATTTATGACCACGCCACTCGTTGTCTTTCGAGGCCCAGTCATAATTATCCCAGAGAAATTAACGTGTATCATTATGGGCTTCAGCTTTTCGGATGTATCCCTAGGCAGGACAAGGTTGTTATGTTTTGAATAAAGAATTATGAAGTGATAGGATGAGGGTTAAAGGGAGATTCACAAATACTCCGCTCCGGGAACAATTAGAGCCCTGCTTCGGGGCTATTCTTCTCCTATGAGAACCTGCACTTCACATACGGAACTATAATATTAATAATAATAATAATAATTGTTTTTATTATTATTACTTTTAATATTATTATTAGTCTTACCATTGTTGTTATTATTATTATTGCTGCTGCTACTGCAGAGTTATTTGTCGGTAATGAAGCCAAATCCTTGGCTCGTTTGCTGTCAGCCCCTCGAAGGCCTGACCCCGCCCCGCCCCTTCCCTCGCGCTCCGCCGGCCGCGCCGAGCCGGGGATCTGCGCGAGGCGTCGCCGGCCTCAAGGCGCGTAATTACGTGCGAGCGGGCGCCGGAATTTACAGCTGCCGCAAGACGCTCGGCGCCCCTTGTCCCTAATGGCCGGCCGCCCGCTCGCCCTCTCCATCTTCCCCCTCCCCTCTTCCCGCCCGCCTGCGCGCCGCTATCACGCCCGCCGTTCCGCCGGCCAGTCCGCCTGTCATCCCGCCCGCCGTCCCGCCCGCCATTCTGCCCACCATTCCGCCCGCCACTCCGACCGCCATTCCGCCCACCATTCTTCCCGCCATTCCACCCACCATTCCGTCCACCATTCCGTCCGCCATTCCGTCCGCCCGCCGTCCCGCCCGCCATTCTGGGCATCATTCCACTCGCCATTCCATCCTCCATTCCGTCCGCCATTCCGTCCACCATTCTGCCCGCCATTCCACCCACCATTCCGTCCACCATTCCGCCCTCCATTCCGTCCGCCCGTTATCCCGCCCGCCGTCTCGCCCGCCATTCTGCCCACCATTCCGCTCACCATTACACCCTCCACTCCGTCCGCCATTCCGTCTGCCGTTCCGCCCGCCATTCCGTCCGCCAGTCCACCCGTCATCCTGCCCGCCGTCCCGCACGCCATTCTGCCCACCATTTCGCCCGCCATCCCACCCTCCATTTCGTTCGGCATATCCCCATTGCCACCATATATCCCCCCATTTCGCCCGCCCGCCATTCCCCTCACCATTCTACGCGGGATTCCGCCGGCCATCCCCTTTGCCATCTCCTCCGCCATCTCTCCTCCCCCCATCATTCCTTCTGCCATCCCGCCCACCGTCTCGCACGCCGTCCCGCCATTCATTCTGCCTGCCTTTCTCCCCCTCCTCTTGCTTAGGACCCTCTCCGCCCATGACCCTTCCCCACCGTTGGCCGTCGGCCGTCACTGCCTAGGGTTTGCCAGCTCTTCGTGAGGCCTCCGCTGCCTGCCCGCCCGCCCTCTGCCGGCATCAGCAGGATCGTCTCCGAGCGCCTCGACACCGACGCCCCCGGCCGCGCCACCACTTCCTGCACTGCTTAGACTGGGAGAGATGCTCAGTGCATCAACCTGATGTAACTGCAGTCCCTCCGACCGGGAGGTCCTAGGTTCGAGACCCGACGTCGGCAGGATTTTCGACACTAGCTTGTCAGCTAGGTCGAATTCAGTCGCTGTCTGGAGGAGAATTCTAGCAGCCGGCTGCTCTGATCGGTAGTTTTCCGTGGTTTCTCTAATCAACACCAGGCAAATGCCGGAGAAATACCCTAACAAACGGGCCACAAACCGCGCGCGATCTTTCCTAACTCTTCCTTGTCCTATCGTCTCCTCTTACACACGCACTTACACTAACATGCACTACACTACCACACATGCCGGGAGACCGGCCGGGAGCTTACAGCTTGTCCCGGCTGGGGTGGTGCCCCGCTGGCGGGAGATACCTGGTTGAGGGGGAATTCCGCTAGTCGACGGTAGGTCGGCGCCAGATCTCGCCATCCAGCGGGGAAAAGATCATCGCCACCGCCCGAGAAAACACACGCACTACACTTATGGGTCTAACGACCTAAGTAGTTGACGCGCCCGGAAACACGAATCGGTCAATCAATCAATCCACTGCTTAGTGCACATCCACCTCTGCTCGCTTCCGGAGGAGGTTCCAAACTAGGCCTAGAGTGAAGGTCTCTTTCTCTGCAGTTCATTGGTGAGCTATTTCTGAAACATGTTTACAATTCAGCACACACGTCAGTTACACCAATCAACTCTGACGTTCACAAAATTATACTGTAAATATTCTCTAAACAAATGTTCATATGCACGCAAGTGAAAGCAGTTCTCTTTTTCTTCAAAAATATTCTTAACTTCATTCAGAACTTTTATTATTGTTTCTAGTTGGATTATATCCCACCAATGGCACAAGAGTACCCACGTGCAGAGGGCGTTCGTACAGTGGGCAGAGGTCTACGGTGGGCTACGTGCCTATGAGCCCAGTTCCTCGTGGGCTACAGGTGCCCCTCATGGCGGACAGTAAATTATGAAAAGGATTTGGGTTCTGGGATGTTGTGTTCTGGCAGTGTACCCTATGTCACAATGTAAATGGAAACGTCTGCATCACACGCGGGTGGAAGATATAATTGAGTACTAATGTCTGTTGTTTCTGGAAAACTTTTTCAATGCGGTTCTTCATTCATTTTAAGTTCTGGTTCTTAGACATTTCGTCGCACATATCCTGGCGAGATATTTCTGGCCATTATCTTACCTTACCTTGTTGCTAACTCGTTAATCAGTTAACCTGCAACTCTCTTAGAGTCAATATGCATATTCCAATTGCTCTGAGAGGATGTTCTTGTTTTCAAAGCTCTGAGAAATGAACGAATTGAAATAATGTTAATATGAGATATAGAAGATATTGTCTATTAACTATTAATTTCTCTTAAATCCTATTAATATTTGATGCTAGTTGATATAACGTGAATATTATGACTGCACATGTTTCAAAGATGTGACAGAAATATTTAGTGATAAATTCTTTCGAATAAAGTAATCAATGCTTTCGAATATCGAAATCATTGGTGGGTGAGCAGTTAAATAAAGAAATTAAGTTAAAGTGTACTGTATGTATTCTGCACACTAATCCTTCGAATAACTCATGGTAATTATATAGACAAGGTCCCACTGTGAAAATGACAATGACGAGGTATAATTCTGTAGAATTTCTTAACTGGGCAATTATACAGCAATTTGATTTAACTGACTTTGGAACCGAGAGCTTTGCAACGGTATGATTGTTGTGAATGCAAAAACGTTGATGCATGAACTGTTAACAGACAATTTTAAATAAGAATAACAATTCAAACTAATCAGCCTAGTGAAGAAGGTGAAGTTGCCATGCAAAATGTAAAACAAATGCAATGTTAAGAAGATTCTTAAATCCGTGATAATTACAGTATGAAGAAATACAATAATTGGCAAACAAGTTTAGTTGGATTATTTATAATAGAAGTTAAGTTATTATGAAATGAATTAGTTTATAATGTTCATAATTATGGCAGATAACTATTACAATACAAATTACGCGATACTTTACCAAAATGAAGCAAGAAGCAGAAGTAACATTTAGTTACACCCAATATATGAACAAAAGCTGCAATTCACACAATTGGAACATGAATTACAATTCACATACACATACATAGTCACACCCGCTGTTACAAGAAACTCCCTTTTGATACCTACTGAACTTAAATTGTTTGTGATTGAAATATGTATAAATGTATCTGTTTCTTTATTTACAATTAAAAATATTACTATTTTTATTTTGTCCCGCTTTTTCATAACAAATCACGCTTTTTTCACTAGGATTTGTTAAAAATCACGACTTAAACGAAAAATAATCTGGCAACGCTGCTAGCCATTGACAAACTGCAGACGGCATCATAAAACAGCTTAGGTGGGTGTCGGGTGTAGGAATGCAAATAAGGATGGGATATTCGCGTTCGAAGAGACATATCGATGCCGTAGTCGACGCATCTGCAGGGTTATGCGTGGGAGGGGGGATGAGGGGAAGCGAGGGGCGGCGACGTAGGGGCGCGGTTAAGGGCACTCGAGAAGATTGAGGGTATCTGCTACTGACAGCAGGGGGAGCGGCAGAGACTGGGGTGGGCCCAGAAAGTATTGGGTCAGGTGGGCCACAAAGTTGCAGAAGGACGAGAGTGTGATCGGGTTGTTAGAACATGTTCCGTTCTTTAAAGCTATTTATGAAAATGAAGGAGATACAAAGAATGATTTTTCAATGAAGCAGATCCGATGTAAATTGCATTTGAAACGGTATTAAGCGATGTAATGAAACACATTTAGATGAAAGTGAAGTAGGTAGAGAGCTATGAATGTTGGTAACTATCAAATACATTCTCTTGTAGCAATTACATGCAGAACTCAAATAATATAACAGATATTTTCAGAACATATGTATATTTTGCATCTTTAAATAATTAAACCTTTTAATTGTAAGGCATTATGAAATACGATCTCTTGGATAAAAGTAATATTCGCCGAATTTAATAATTTGACGGTCTGGCGCACATCTTTAACCTGCCCACCGTCAGACGTTACCTCTCTTGAGCATAATAAATATCTTTACTATAAAGCCATGTTACTATATACTCACCGATGAAAATAAAAGCATATTACAATTTATTAAACTATTTCTTCGTTTTGAAATTAAAACACTCCAATTAGTAGTTTTATAGAAAACTTCTTCAAAAATAAATATTTAAAAAATATTAACGTATAAGATTATTATTTGCTCTTATTTTCACACAGATTTGTGTTTTCAGTATTTAATTCTAAAATTAACTAATTAAAACATCATTCAAATCAAATACTACAGCATAACTTCCAAATTTGCTTTTGAGATGAACAGCCAGGCACATAAATGGTGACAAGGGAGCTGTAGCCATCAGTCACCAGAACTCGGAATGGAAGCGAATATACTCCCGAAACGCGAGCGTACTCGTGAAATGTATGCTCAGCGAGAGGCCCAGCGTGATGTTGAAACAGCATTCAGCGCAAAGGGAGAGCTCACTTAGCGAGCGGGGCTTGCATGCGAGAGCGTTGGAAAGGAAGGACGGACGAGAGGAAGGTAAGACGACAGAGAATTGAGAGTGGAATGAATATAATGCATGAAAGATGGTTGGTAGGGAGAAATGAAAAGGAGAAATTACATGGTGCGAGATGGGATACTTTGACAAGAGAAGAGCTGCAGGAAAGACACTCGTACGAGAAAGGGAATTGAAAATATGGTGAAAGAAATATGATAGAAGAAGGCTGGGAAAAATGGAGGAAGATGGGATAGAGCACGAGAAGGGGAAGAGATGAGGAAGAACTATACAAGGGACTCTTGAAGGAGGGAGAAATTTATGAATTTGATGAAAGAAAGGCAGGAGGAGGATACAAAAGATGAAGCAGGAAAAGAGAGAGGAGAGGAGGGCGAGACAGAAGAGAGAGCTATAAATTATAAAAATGAGCTTTCCACTTGAGCAGGAGGAGGAGGAGGAAGAAGGAGGAAGGTATAACTAAAACAAAGATGATGCTAAGAGACCAATTGCCAATCAGAATAAAAGCAAAACATAAACCAGCGAGTCAGAAAAGCAAGTAATTATACCAGTATGCAAACAGAGAATTTTCCAGAACCGAAGGAGGGAAGGAGGAGAAGGACAAAGAGGAAGAAAGGCCGGGAGGGCAAAGTGTGAGCGAGGCGAAAGCAAGTGGTTAGAGCGGCATGAACACAGAGAAGTAGCGAGAACCGAAGGAGGGAAGGAAGTGAAAAAGAAAGAGGAAGGAAGTGTAAAACAAAGAGGAAGGAAGCCCAGGAGGGTGAGCGCGGCGAAAGCAAGTGGTTAGGGCGGTATGAAAACAAGTTGCCAGAACCGAAGGAGCGAAGGAAGTGCAAGACAAAGAGGAAGGGAGCCCAGGAGGGCAATGTGAGAGTGCGGTAAAAACAAGTAATTAGAGCGGCATGAACACAGAAGTAGCCAGAAGCAAAGGAAGGAACTAAGTGCAAGACAAAGAGGAAGAAAAGCCAAGAGGGTAATGTGTGAGCGCGGCGAAAGCAAGTGGTTAGGGCGGTATGAAAACAGAGAAGTTGCCAGAACCGAAGGAGCGAAGGAAGCACAAGACAAAGCGGAAGGGAGCCCAGGAGGGCAATGTGTGAGCGCCGGGCGGGGCGGGGTCGCCCTCTTGTCCCTGACGAACGCACGGCGAATTCCGGCCGCCCTGGGAGGTCGCCGCGCGGCCGCGTCACCAATTTACGTGCTCCATTCTACCGCCAGAGCGCGCTCGCCTCGCGCGGAATGCAGCTGCCCACGGCTGCCAACCCACCCTCGCTTCGCCGCAGGCAACCGGAGACTATTGCCGCCGTTTGTAACCTGCCTAGTCGAGCTCACCACCACCTGTGCTGGTGTTCATCACTGTGACAAAAGGCCTTCTCGGTGCGGATTATTTTCGTCCTTTAATCTCAAATCGTCAATTTTATTCGCAATGCGAGTATTTTTCTGATGGAATCTTTTTACAACGTACTACATTTAATTTATGTAAACTCTTTGAATTGCGAATTAAACAATAGCAAAAAGTACATATGAATTAAATTCATATTTTTTCGCAGTTTCGAGACTTTCTTTCGATACAATTCTGGTATTTATCATTAGGGATAAGCACAATTTGTCATCGTAAACCTTATAACTAAAAAATGAAAGTTTCAAGATTTATGTTACGGTAGTATGCCTTATTAATTTACTTGATGTCTTTGAAAAATGATACTTTTTATTTCTTTCGGACACTGCATCTGTCAAAACCCAAGTTTCGTTCCATTGAAAGTTAGCTCTCAAAAAAATAATAGCTTTATAAAACTATTTTTTTTTATTTCTCGTTAACAATCTCGCGTGTTACTAGTCCACGAAATGTTATTATCATTTATGAACACATTGCTGCGTATGCAAAAAACGTTCTAAACCTAGGGTTTGATTGGGTTTGCTAAACATTCTGCAATGAAAATGAGTGGAAATAAAAAGAATGAGAGCGTGACCTGAAAGCCATTGATTCTTCCTCCCTCCTTCTCAGTAAACATTCCTCGTAGCTTCCATACTACCCAAGACCCCATTGAGTATATGGCAATGCTAAAAAAATGTTCTGCTGTATTTCATGACTATCTGTAGTGCAATCCATTGCGTAGTTCATGGGTATTGGTCCAATAAATGAAATTTATGTCAGTTAGCTGACGTTTAGGAGTTTTATTTCTCCATCCTCAGGGCTGAATGCATTTACAACACGGTTAGATTTATAAACACTAATTACACAATGTCACACTAATTAAACAATACACAATGTATAAACAACAATACATTGTGTAGTTGTGTTACACATTGTGTATTGTGATTTTAAAATAAGGTTATGTACACTTTTTCGAAAATTGTAGTCCTTTTCGCGTTATTTTGAGCGAAATTACGAGCGAGAAAGTACGTGCTATTTTAGTACCACTAGTTTGTGATATGCATACGTTGCACCTGGAAATCGCATCCCCTAAGTGCCTGTTTCACCGACAGCCGACGGTAACGCGGTTTGGGAGCGGGTGCTGACAGATGACGTGCTGAACGAACTTCCGGTCTACAGCTGGCACTGCCTAGGTACTTCCATGTGTTTCCTTGTCCGCTAATATCGGTCCAAGTCGATAGGGGGCAGCAGGTTATGCTTATAAGGTATAACAGACTGAATATTATCGATGGGCCTCGTCAGGTGATAAAATAGGAAAACCTGATAGGTAGGTACACTGGTGGTCGTACCAGGAAATCGAGCCGGCCACAGGCATTGGGTGCCCATTTTAACGATCACATCAGCAGTGGTTTCCTCTAGAACCTTCGAGATAAGAAACAAAAAAAGGCATAAAAATTAAGAGGTTAAACAAACATAGAAATAGTTCTAAACATAGTATCAGTGATAGTTCAGAACGCATTAGTGACTTGTGGCTTTGTGTTGACATCCACGCGTTATATGTAAGTTACTGAATACCCGTATATCTTATTCTTTTAAAATCTAGAAAATCCACATCTGAATTCGGGAAACCTGTTTCTTGTAAATTTTTATTCTATAATGTTCAGTTTGAGAAAGCAAATGAAACCCTCTGAATATTATTGGGTTCTTAAAATAGTCTTGGGTGCTGTTTTGGTTCTTATCGATCTCTATATTTGTGTATTGAGGCGCCAACTCGTTCGAATATGTGCATTGGAAAGCGAAGCCATGCACCTCACCTCACCCGTTCTCGTGCTTGCATGAAAGGACTCGCTGCTCCATTGAAAGCGAAACCGCGAAATTCGTGGGTGGAGGAAATTCAATGAAACATTGTGTTATCCAACCATTCTCTTCTAGGCCAGCGTGTTCAACATCTGCTTGTGCTTGTTCTTGTTTCTTGACCGTGTCACGCTCTTGAAACTTCTGTGGAGAAATATCATTTGTTAGATGATTTGTGAGTGTAATTCTTGTTATTTCGAAGTTACAACTTAGAGTTTGTTAAAAATGTCGATTGTTCTTAAAATTAATATAATTTAATTTAAATATACAAGCAATATTACTGCTATACTTAAGTAAAATGTGGTTATCTAAAATTTTTATTTCAAGGAAAAGCTATTTGATAGAAAAATGTTATGATTATTGCTATTAAAATATTTTTACTCTTGTATTATCTGCATTTTTTCTGTAACAAATAATTTGAACATTATGTGATCTGAAGGCAAACATATTTTGAACCTAGACAATTGTAGTTGCACACAATTTCGGTACCAGAAAATATATGAAATGTAGCTATGCTACCCTTTCTAAATTGGATGTTCATAAAGAGTAGATATCCGAATTCCTCTGTAATTGATTATCGATCAGTGTAAGCATGTAGGAATAATATTTTATGACATTTGTAATGCTCAGATTATTTATATTCTGATTTCTGTTTTTATTTCGCCGGAACAACTGTAATTTCAGTTGTGACTTACTCAGTCTAGCAAAAATTTTAAAATCTACCTATTAAAATCATATTCTTCTGAACGTTTTTATACAAATTGAGAAATATTGTTCCAACTATACTATTAATAGGATTTCATGGTGATAAACATCGATGAAGGAGAAAAAAAGACTGGATCGAATGAACAATATGTTCTACAGATTTGCTATTGCGAAAAACGCGTTCTCCCCTTTTGCATGTGTCCCCTTTATGTTCATGCGTTTCAACGGCATTACCACTGGGTTAATCTTCAAAGATAGTACGTCATGAATGAATGAAAATGAATCTGAGTTGAACTATACTTTATGGATTTGTTTGATTATCCTTCCAGGAAGAATACACTAAAGTCTCGTGAAACATCTACGCACCACTGTCATCTGCAGTACAAATATTATTAGGGGGCGGTTGGCTAAAACGCTGCCAACAATGATCAATAAAATGCTCTTAAATTATTGTCAAATTGCCCTAAAATCAAAGAACAATGACGTAAACAATGTGATCAAAACCAGTTTGGATGAATAACTCAAGCTATTGGATCGTTACTGATATAATCGAGGCTTCAATTCGTTGAAGTGAACTCAGCTTTCAAATGTTTGGTTAGAACTGTACTTTAGCACGAAATATCTGTCTTTAGTTATTCGAAAGTAAGCTGGACCAACAATGGCGCTGATGGGCCTCACAACAACCTTAGATTTCATATTTACAACAGCTGACATTAAAATTCCTGAGCGAAGAAATCGAATAGGCTTCTCAGGAATTCTGTGGAGAACATTCGTTGCATCTCGTAAATATTATTTGATTATTTGATTTTTTTATATATGTACCATTAACATGATATTAAAAATGGATAAAATCAGTGAAAATGCATTAAAAATGACGGAAAAAGATAAAAATGATTTATGAGTCGAAAATGAAAAATGCAAACAAAAAATATAAAAATTAGTCAATTCCTTTTGTCATAACATTAAACTAATTTCTATACTAAACGGGATTGTTCTAAAGTAAAAAGAAAAAAATGACATTTTATTAAAATCTACCGCCTAGTTATTATGAAATTCACGCTATTTTAATACGTGGGCCGGAAGGCGTGGGGCACCGCACGTGGAATAGGATCCCATTGGCCACGTGGCCGCTACGAGGGGCATAAAACCCGGCGCCCTCGCAGACGCGCCCCGCCGCGCCGCGGCGTCTCCGGAGCGATCATATCACCGTGATGGTATCGAGCCCTCGCCCTCCCAAGGGCCGGCGGCCCCGCCGCCGACCGGCCCTCTGACCCGGCGGCGCACCCACGTCTTAACAGGTGCAGTAAAAGTCTATTTGGGGCCAAAACGCCGCCCGCCGCGCCGGCCCTACCGCCCGCTCGCTCGCCGCCCGCTCTCCGACGTGTATCGACTTCGGCCGCCGCCGCCGCCGCTCAGTCGTGTGGGATTCCGCGGTGCGCGGGTGCGAGTTCGGGCCCTTGCTTGCGACGGCGATCGGAACGGTGGTGACGGCAAGAATTCCACGTCATGCACCCCCTCACGGACTTCTCTCCGCGCCACAGGGTTCGGCCCCAAAAGTACGTATGGCTCAGCTGCGTGCCCCGCTCACACGGAAGTGTTTCATTTCGTGTTTGCTAGTGGACCCAGGAATGCTTCGCAATTGCTGTGCATTACTCACCACTCACTGCTGGTCACGTGGTTGTTATGCTACGCTGTGCAAAACTTGTTATAGACGAAAAACTTTCTCGCAATTTGGTCTATGTCCTGGCTTGGGCATGGTTGTCAAGTATCATATTGTCAAATATCGCATGCGTTCGTTATGACACTGATGAAATGTGATTTACTTGTCCGAATTTCAAGTAATAATTCCGGCCGATATTTCAAAATCACGGGGGTAGAATACTTGTGTGCAGTAATTCTTGACTGTGTGGCTGGTTGAGTTCTGGGGCGAATTATTTCATGGGCATTAACGAATAAATAATTAATAACGTCCCCACATGTCCGATTTAACTCAAACCACTCTTTAAACACTCCCATTACTGGTAGTAACAAAGTGTGAAAATTGCAGCGAAATCGGTTGAGTAATTTTTGCTCTAAGTGCGACACACATACGCACATTCTCTTTTATATAATAGATATCCTAGGCGAAAGCCCTTATTCGGTTTGTGGTAACATCGACGTTGTAGACGTTTTGTACGCTAGTCACTGAAATCAATTATCATCTTCTTGCCAGGGCCGAATGTTTACTATCATGCTTCTAAATAGTATGTAACATTTATTCAATGCTCTGTGCACATGCCATTTGAAAAAAGACAACGAAAACTAAACGTGATTCATCATGATTAGAATCATTCTACAAAACGACAAATAGGACCCTGCAAGTATTTAGCAATCTAGAGTGGCAACGCTAACAGAAAAAGAAACAGAACGGAAATATTGAATGTAGCAGCGTGACTGACATTGAGAGATAAGTAGCTTTTAGGTAGGTCGTTGACGTGGGTCTCGCTCTCTTCTTTTGAGGGTGACCAATCAACGGTTGTAACAATTGGTACTATTGTAAGAAGAATATGTTAGCGGAAATAGCAATGAATGAAGTATTTATCGTAGATTCTTTAGACATATGAGTAGTTTCCTTATTGATGTTCAACTTTAAATAAGTGCAATTGAAATTACAGCCGCTTTCAAGATATAATAATATATTGTCAAATTAAATATGAATCCTATCATGAAAATTAGTTCTATGAATGCACTAAATAAAATTGAGGATTTCTAACGGACTCTCTTTGAAATGAATAATAATATCCTAAAGTAGTAAAGGTTCCGGAAATTGCGTCTAGAATTTGGGATGGGTGTGTATGTGTTGCCGCGCTTACTAAAAAAAATCTTTCACTTCTATTATTCTAATTTAAATTTTAATATTACAATCGGATGTCTTTACAGTTTCATTTTAAAATTTCAGTTCTGCTAAATATATTTTATTCTTCTAAGCTTGAAGTTGCTCTCTAAAGACTTTTTTATTAATCCATCGTCAAACGTTTAATGCGTTATTCTGATATACAAAAGAAGTGAATACACAGATAAACAATCAAATGAAAGTAAATGTGATGCAAAAAATTTTTTTTCAGTTTTTTGTACATGTAATTTCGAATATTGCTTATAATTTTATGATATTAAACGCGTAAACCACAAAAATGAATTTACGGAACACACGAATGTTCGTAGCATTGGTGCATGAGGCGCTAGAAACTCTTTGACATGAAAGAGTATAAACAGTGAATTCATCAATATTATTTATTTAAGGGTTATACCTTGAAACAGTCTTTCCAGAGCCATCTTGCATTCTCATCGCACACGTGTAGATCACGTGATCACTGAAAGGCTTTTCCATTCAGTGACTTTCTCCTACTCACCGATCTTCTAAATAAGACTAACAAACGTCTGTAATCAAGTTTTTTGACATGATGACATTATTTTTACATGAAAAGTTAATTTATTTTTGTGGCGCGTAAAAACGATTAGAAATATTAATGGAAAGATGTGAGGCGGATTAAGATACCAATTGCATCAACAATAGATTTTCAAACCATTACCTGAAATATAGTGAATAGATACTCGTTAATTGTGCATGGAATGCCTATTAACTGTAGATATTCCGATAGAGTATTGTTCTTTTATTGATTTTAGGGTAGGCAGGAAAGGGTAGCAAAATCTGTGATGTTGCGTGAATTACTTAAGAACTACAGAATTGCAGTTTCATTCTCCACTTATTCACAAAGATTTTGTCATACTTTCTAATAATGTAAGAAAGTAGCCCTTTCCGGTATGGGTGCATACTTTTCAAAAAGTGAGGCATATTAACCTGACATTTTAACATTTTATAACTTCTGTATATCTTTCGCATATTCGTAGATGTATGCGTCATAGAAATACAAGAGAAAATTTGCAAATAAAATCGTGTTGCTACTTTGACCACGTCTACTTCTGTCACCCATCACCATTTAAGTTTCGCCGTAATGTGTCGTGAACTCACCTTGAAATTACAATTATTGTGCTACAAACGTTCTTATATTACCGTAAACTAATCATCACCATGTCCAAGTCTAAGAACAATTCAACAGGCGTATCAAGTTGTAGGTATTACAGTGTAAGGCATACACGTGAACTTTTTTATTAAAGAAGATGTGTTTAATATAAATTGCTTTACATAACAAGTTATTAAAAATGAAAAATAAAGCAAGGCAATGAATGCATTCATTAATCGGCATATTCATTAATAATAAATAATAAAACTATACATCTATATAAATTCAACTCTAATGATTGCCAAAAATAATTTTCTCATTTTCTCTTTTTCCTTTCCGCATGCATTCAACAAACTGCCATTAAAATTCTCGGCATGTCGCAGTTACACCGTCATTTATTTATTATGCATTCTGATATAAAATTCGTCGTCCATTTGAATTAGAAATGGGATTATATTACGGATAATTTGATTACCTCCAATGTTTAATCATTTAGCGACGCGATGTGAATTGAGAATTACACTGAAATATTCGCTGCCCGTTCGGTATTTTCCATATTATTAGCATGTTCTTCATTACATTGGATAAGCTGCCTATTTACCAAGACAGTCTTCTCCGGAAATTTTCAAATTTGTTCATTTAAATCAATGTGTACGTATGATGTCTATGGAATCCAAACTAAGCTTATCAAGTTGAGTTATACTCAGATACCTTTATTTAAAAATTCTAATTATTTTTAAGACACCTCATGAAGTACCTACGTCAACAGAGAGAAAATAAATATATATTGGTTAGTTTTGATTTTATTAGTAATTTTATTGCCAATATAGAAATATTGAAATATAATGAAACTTTTGATTTTGATGACTGAACAATTCAAATATTTGTTTATATTATCCCGTCTGCTCCCATATGAGGTGAACCGATTGAACATTTTTTTATATTCTTGGTATGTAAATAACTGTTGTACTGGATTAATTCTATCCTATAATATTTCAGAATTCGTGAACAGGTTCGTGAACATTTATTGCGTAATATTTCAGAATTCGTGAACATTTATTGCAGTGTTATTTGAGAATATTTCATGGGTTGTTCTTGAACACTGCCCGTACAATGTTTTCGAAAACCTTTTTGTGTGGCTTTGTTCATGAGAATTTTAATTTCTTGCTTGCCACTACCGCAATAGAGAGAAAGTTATGAAATGCTGCGCACAAAAATGGGGAATTTTCGGCAGAAAAACTCTTGTTACAGGGTCCTAGCAACGAAAACGTGGATAAATCCAGATGTTAAAATTAGAAAAAATTCCTCCAACACGTGGTCTACCCACAATCCATATTTTGTGGGCCCTTGATACTGAAAAATCGACTGACAGCCAAACGTCAGTCCGTCTGCTCGTCTTAAATTTTGTTGTTGGATAGTCTAAAAGACGCTGAATAAACGGTGCAGGTATCATGTTGGTTGAAAACTCAAATTTTTCGAAAATTAAAAAACTCAAATTTTTTCGGCGCCTTCCTGCAACTATAATCATGAAGATACAATAATTTTTAAATGAAGTGAGTTCATCAAAAACAGATCTGCAAATATGGTCATGTTAAATTTTTTTAAATATTAGTATTTTTTGTGTAATTTGACGACAAACATAAGTCGCCCGCTGCCAATTTACTGCGCAAATGAATGATGGTGCTAGGCAGTTAAATGTTACGTAAGTTAGAATTTATGTATTATTTCATATTTAATTTTATGTTATTCATTGTTGTTATATTGTTCAAAATGTCTTTAAGTTGTAAATTAGATTGTTAAATCATTAATCTAACGAAAATGACGATGTGAAGTTGAAGGACAAGAGATATATCGTGAATAAAAATATGAGGAATACAATTTTGTTTACAAGGAAAATATATTAAAATTGAAAAGCAATATTGCATGCTTGTAAAAATATTTGTTTAGAAGCCTAAAGATGAGAATATTGTAACTACAAACCAACAACTAGGAGGGAAAATAAATCCAATATGGAAAACATGAAACAAGAGGGAGGTTGTAATTCTATATCCCGAGACATTTCGAAGAAGTGGTACTTCCAGGATTTACATAAAAAAGTATTTAAGTTTCAGTAAAGCGTAATAATCGCAAGAATGAGTCAACTTTAATGAGCAGTTTCCTCGAAGAAGGATTTAAGAGTAAGAGTAGACTGCTTCTTAACGAAAATATGCTAATTTAATTTATACTTTAGATTTATATTTTAGATGATACGTTTTGTTTAAAAGTAAGAAGAACTTCTATACAAGTTTCGTTTCTGTTTTTCATTTCTTAATAAATTAATATGACGAAAAGAATTATGTAAGGAATTTCAAAAGCCGAATCAACTTCCAGAACTTCTGGCCCTAGACACTTCGCTCTTTAAGTCGTTCAATATTGAGTAGTTTGAAGGGATTCTTTCTGTTACGTGAGCACAATTTTTTATTACCTCAACTTGAAATTAAAATTATCTCTGCTGAGTATCACGCAAGTTGTTTGTAGGTCTGGTCATGGCCTATTGCATAGGCGTGCGTCAGAAAATTATTTGAATCTGTATTAGTTTCTTGCAGAGCAATGCATTGATTATTTGCATTATAGCACTACTATCAATATTTTCGTAATGAGTGCAAGAAATAGACAAAGTATCATATAAATTGCAAATTACTTTATCTGATAGTTTTCATTTTCTAAAACATTCATAGTAGAGAGTAATTTTCTAAAAATATTTTTTAATATTATTTATTTCCTGTTCAATTTTATACACATTTTTCAAGAATTCAGAAACACGTAGTAATTGGTTCGATGTCGAATAATGAGATCGAAACCCAAATTGGTTATTTGAAATTGCTTGTATAGTGGAAATATCGGATGATAATCAAGAGTGTAATAGTTTTAAAAAAATTTGAAACAATGAAGATAAGAGACTAATAGGTCTGTAGTTTAAGGCAAGGTGGGGATCCTTTGTAACGGAATCTGTGGCCCTCCTTATCATATTATTTTATATCAACCATGAGCTTAGGATATCCTTTATATTGCTCAAAAAATGTTTTTTTTTTCATTTTTGGGGGGTTCACCCCCTAAATATTTTCCATTGGGTCAAATTTACTCGAAAATAAAATTCCATTTCAATATATTGATATTAACTTGTGCCGACTTGAGCGCAAAATTTGAATGTTAGGGATCAGTGATTTGTTGGGTTAAATCAGTGGAAAACCACTGAAACATATTTAATATATAATTTTATAATACAATTTAATTCATTTTCAATATTTAGACTGACCGGGAGAGATGGCTTCGTGCATCAACCTCATGTCATTGCAGTCCTTCTGACCGGGAGGTCCTAGTTTTGAGTCCCGGCGGCGGCAGGATTTTCGACACTAGCTTATCAGCTAGGACGAATTCAGTCGATGTCTAGAGGAGAATTCTAGCGGCCGGCTGTTCTGATCGTTAGTTTTCCGTGGTTTCTCCGATCAACACCAGGCGAATGCCGGAGCAGTACCCTAACAAACGGGCCACGGACCGCGCGCGATCTTTCCTTCCTCTTCCTTGTCCTATCCTCTCCTCTTAAACACACACATACACTAACATGCACTACACTACCACACATGCCGGGAGACCGGTCGGGAGCTAACAGCTTGTCCCGGCTGGGGTAGTGGCGGTGAAAAGATCACCGGCACCTCCCGAGAAAAAAACGCACTACAATTACCGGACTAATGACCTGAGTAGTTGACGCGCCTGGAAACACGAATCAATCAATCAATATTTAGAATGTGTTATGGTTTTAACTGTTCCTGTGGATTCTTTTTTCAGTGTTTCGTTCTTGCAATATGCGTACAGTGAACGATGTTCTTGAACAACACAACAAAAAATTGCTTTCGCCCCTCATCTATATTCAGTAGTCCATGAAAACCTCGCAATAATTCAACAGGCCTTTCAGCGCAGTCATTCACAGCTATAAACTCTATAAATGACCTTTTAGCTTCTAAATATGAAAAGTTGCTTTTCCAGTTCAAAGAACGGTTTTGAATAAAACTGGTATCCATCTTCAGTCAAGAAAATGGATATCTGCTTGTGGTTGACACAAAGTCCACTATTGTTTCCATTGAAATGAAGATTACATTGAATTAGGATATATATTGTATATTAACAAATTAATAATTAAAAACGGGCCCGTGGCCGAGATCGCTAAGCCAGTAGTGTCGTGGCGATCTCGCGCCACAGGGTCGCGGGTTCGAGTCCCGCCTCGGGTATGGGTGTATTTGTGTATGTCTCTATGTGTGTCCTTTCACCCCTCACTATCATCATCATCATCATCATTCATCTTCCATGTCCGGGGCTAACAACCCTGGGAAGTAAAAATCGGATCCAGCGTAATGCTGATCCTCCCTAAAGAATCGCATGCCCAGCAAGCCTGCGTGGTTCCTTCGTGTGTGGCCTGTTCGCAAGAAAAAATTAAAGAACGGCCATCGATATATAATTGCGCTTACCATATTATTGTCCATTCAATTCTTCAGAAAAAGAATTATAACACTCTTCCATGGGTAGATTTCCTCAGGCTAAATTCACTACCATTTTGATTTTGATTTGGAACGTCTACTTCATCATCAGAGAGTGGTACGACAGACAATTTTTTTAAGAAATACTACATACTGTGCCTACATTTTTTAAGTTGCTTTTGAAATTGTGGAATCTATTCTTTCATGTGAGTTTAGAAATTTGATAAAGCATCTTGATAAGGAGATTTTACAGCTGCACAGTCCTAAAGTCAGGGTTTGACATAAACGGTTACAATTAACAGAGAGATAGTATTTAAGGAAATTTTAATTACACAAGATAGCTGCTCTCGAATTTAATGTTTGAGATTGCTAAACCAGCTTTAAAACATTGATGTTTAAAAATATTTTTCCAACATCAATATGTTGTGGTCGATGTCGCATCACTTCTTGCCTCGTTTCTTCTTTCGACTCCTTCGGTATAATTATCGACTTGAATTAATCTAAAAGAATCGGCCAGAATCGCGCTGGGCTGTACGGCACGCGTTTGGCTGTTCAATGCTTTGTTGAATTGCCATGGATTTGATTGCTTTCGAGTAAAATGAATTGAGTGGAACGAGATTAGTTTGCAATGATTTGTATGAGGCATAGCTTAGAATAGGTTCGAATTTGAATTCCCAACGATGTATTTTGACTTTGAAGTAAAAATTAATGTAGCAACTACGACTAATTACTGCTTTTTTCTGCTATCTAAAGTTCTTCTAGTGTTCTTTCGGACTTTTTACAGTTTACATCTATATTCAATTAATTCCTTTCTCTCCATGAGTCTGCGATATTCGTTTGCCCCATTTGAAATATCTCTTATTAAATTCCCTAAGACACTTTGTGATTTTAACATGGATGCCACGGGTAGGTGAATAAATTAGAGGAAAGTAGAAGTTGCACCAAGTGCATTAATAATTAAAACTTGTACTTTGGAGATCAACAAGAAATTACACTGAAGAATTACAGTCTATTAGATTTTATAAACTTTTTCAACCAAATTTATATTTAATAGCAGAAAGTATAGAGTTCATTGGCAGTTATTAAAAGAGATACAAATCGGTCTACAGAAAAAAATCGGTAAAATGAAATGGAATAGAGTGTTATGCAGAAAGTTTCGTTGATTTGTATGCTTTCAAATAATATGAACGTGCATTACATAATTAGATTATTGCAGTTATTGCTAATAAATAGGACAGAATTCTGATTTGCGGAAGAGATGGTGGTACCTGATGATGGATATGGGGTAAGTGATATTTTAAGGAAAAGGAAAAAGATAAACAAATAAACATATTTAAGTGATTGGCAGGAAAATAATAGTGCATTAAATATTGGTTTTTAGTAATATTAGTTAAGAATGCTAGTAACATTGTCACAGCACAAATAACAGAATTAACAGAATAAAGTAAAGAAAAACAACAGAATAAAGTAAAAACAAGTTGTTTGGCATTATCAATGAACATGGTTGTTCATGATATTTGAAGATTATTCTTAATATTATTGGCTGTTGATGGTAATCCTATTTACATTCCAGTATTTCCAATGCATTGCAGTATTTTTATCGCTAAATATCTTGATTATACACAGTAGTTGCATGAAATACTAAGGTTTTCGTTTGAACCAGCAAGTGGTTGACCATTGCAAAATTCCCCTCTACATCGCGAAAAGAAATGGCGAGCACGCTAGCGCTGGCGTGGAGGGTGCGCGTATCGGAGATACCAAACACGTGCGCATCGCAGCTTAGCTCGTTTTATGTCTGGGGACGGAATGACACCGTCGCGCCGGAATGCAAGGCCGTCAGCGACGCATAAAAAGGAAATTCTTCTGATCAGATGGAGATGCAGGTGGCGAGGATTCGAGTTTACGTCCCTTCTCCCTCGCCCGCCGTCTGGACGCGCGTTCGATCGCCTCGTAAACGCGGAACGTGTTTCTTGTAGTTTCTGTCTTGTGTATTTTACTTCTGTTCGCTTTTTCGTATTTTTTCCTCTCGTAGTATTAACCCCGCTATAAACAAATAACGCGTTTGTGAAGGTATCTTCTTGTTTTTAATTCTTGAATTATTCTCCATTAATTGTGGGAAAATCATCCAGAATTTTCATGTGTTACATATTGTTGACTAAATTCATTGGTGGTAGAAGATATCTTGGGGAACTCCATGACATGAATTAAGAAATAATTAGACCACTACAATTTATCAACGTGGATCACACTAAAACAAAAGCTAGGCAATATGCTAGAGACAGGTGTGCCTTGCTGTTGTTTATGAATGTTTTAATAAGTATTAAAACTTTGAATTGTTGTGGTTTGATCATTTCTTAATTCATATAATTGTTGATTTGTAAAAATACGAGCTGTATTCTCAGAATTCTTACAATTTATATTGAGCATTATTTACAAAACAATATTTTTAAACAAGTTTCAAATTGATTCAATATATAATTGATTCAATATATTTCAGTATATTCAAATTGTTAAGGACTGTTTTGAGATGTTAACATAAAAAAGAGAGAAACTTTCAGATTTTTTAACCGCAAAATATCGTAAATACAAAGGAATAGATCATGTGGTTAATTTTTTTACATTTACGTCAATATAGCCTTCAGATAAAGATAAACCAAAATGTTTCGCAATGAATTAAAAACGTAAACTAGTGTTTTTTACAATATGTAACACGACGTAAATTAAGAACTTGATACTTGGAGTTCAACTGAAGGGGTGTTTGAATATCGTGTTCTGAATTTGTCTTTCGAATCCAACAAAATAAGTGTCGCGCCGAGTTCCGAGATACACCCGCAGTGCGTTCTTCTCGTTGCTTTGCTTTCCGCCGCGCAGCCACTGGAAACTGCGGTGCTGAGGTGCTGCTCGTCTGAGCTTGAAATGCACCGCAGTGCAAATAAAATGGAGATTAATTCCACACATTGCGGTTACCTGGGAGCTCATATTTACTCTGCACGTGGTACCCTGCCAGCGCAGCTGATTCATCCACGTCGGCGACGGAAGACCACACGCAGCCGTATGTGCTATTCTCTTCTTCGAACTGATGGACGCATAAGATATGTAGGACATTTTGTAACTTCTCTTACTGTTAAAAAAGTATATCTAGATTTGCATTGTAGAGGATATAAATTCCTAATTTCAATGCTTGTGCCTTGAGAATATGCAAATATGTATCTGACTTCGATAGTTATAATATTAATAATTATTATATGAATGTTCGGAAGGGGAGAAAGTTAATTATATGACATTTTGTTTTGAAGCAGTGGTTAGAAAGCTGTGAGATTACAATCGGCTCAGATAACTGCCACAATATTATACTCAATAATAAACAATCATATAAAAATTTCAACATACTTTCTTCAGTATTTTTCTATTTATAGATGAAATATTTTGTCATATTTAAGAGTTTTTAATTCAACATTATAAAATATCATGTTATATATCATGTTATATGTTATATAATTCAACATTATAAAATATCACGTTATATATCATGTTATATGTTATATAATTCAACATTATAAAATATCATAATATATCAACAGAAGAATGTGATCTAGGCCTAGAAACATTTTCATAAAATGGGAATATTATGGTGTACTTACTTTTTAGAGAACTGAATGTTTTTCGATATGTAGAGAGAAATGGGTGGTGGAAGGCCGTCGTCCATATCGTGTGAAGAGGCCAAGTCGTGAATGTGCTGAGTTGAATGCCATCGGAAGACACAATTTCGATGCCCTGTCGTGCGCAGAAACCATGTTATGGAAGGAGGTCGAAGGGACAAAATAGACAGGAGTAGGTCGCAGAAACTGTATGTTGAGAGGACGACACGAAAAGGGCGAATGGGGGCGGGAGATGACAAATCCGTCCCTAAAATATCAACGGAAGGGATGAATTCGAAATGCAGACTGTCAGCTTTCAATATTTGCCATCACACGTAATCACTGATTTAGCCGCACACTGGAACGTGCCAAACTTGAATGCGCTGGAGCATGGTTAAGAGATCACGCAAGGAAACAGTGGTCCTGTTTTGTTGAAAGCGTCACACTCTCTTGGGCACGGTCAGATCTGTGTTTAAACGAGAAAATAGAGTTATGTCATTGTAAGGTAACGGATATTGAACAGAGAACAAGCGGGAAAATTAGTAAATGTGGTTATTATTCAGCGAACGAACCTTCGTAGATCACCTGAATATCCTGGAACAGTTTCTTAATTGATCAGCTAAATCTCGGTCGAAACCAACCGTTGCCTGACTGATAATTGTAGATGCCTGTTCTGATCGATAGCCTCTGGGGTTTTCTCCGATCAGTTCCAAGCGACTGCCGGAAGTGTACATTAAATCAATATTTCATAGATCGCTCGCCTTCCTTCCTTAGCCTGTTTCTATTGCCATCCTTAGAAACGAGCAACGGGATAATTCTTCTTTCCCAAAAGCCCCAATTTCAGTCAGCTGTCCTCTTAACCGGGAGTGTCGAAGTAACTCACCTTCAGAGTTTTCTTTGTATTTGTAGCTCGTCGAGACAACTCGTCTTCTTGCTTCGAAAACTAAGCTGCTTTGGGTATGAGATAAGCGTATATCGTGATGTACCGCCATCGCGTTTTCATAATGTATAGGGAGGAACAAGTTAAAACGTTTACGCGTTAGTGTAGGTGATTCGCCTTGCTTTGTAATTGATAAGTAAGTACGTTTTCTTACCAAATTAATTCCCCACTCTGAAACGAATTAGGAATGCTCTGGTCGACGTGTTACAAAGACTTGTCAGTAATGCAAGAATAAAGTTGTTAGGGCAAGACTCAAATTTGTCTACAACACATTAGGGAGAACTTATTTTAAGACGGTGAGAAAAAATGCTCAGGTGAGACGAACGATGTGTTACGTGGCTCGTTATATCAAGCACATAATGACGATATAGACATATTTTCATTCTTCGCAACTGTTGAATTACATACGATAACGATTAACTTTCTATGCTAGTTATAGTGTGCGTCGAGTCTCAAACTTTTTCTAATCTTATCGATTGTTTCACGAGGTTCATAAAAAATGATTCGTTTCAAAGTTCCAAAATGCAAAGATTAGTATTGCGCATTATTTCCCAAAGATCATTGAATTTTTTACTTTACAACATTCTCCGCATTTATTTGTTTTAGGATGTTTTTGTATCGGGATTATCTGACGAGGTTATGACTTTAAAGAACTCAAAAATATTCCCTCAAATGTAAAAGAAAATGTAATCTGAGAAAAATTGGAGGCATCTGAACATTTGATCATGACTGAACCTGTTGACGAGCTTAAACTTTGTTTCGTAGGTGTGGACTAATATGCTTTATGCTCCAAGTTTGAAGCGTTCAAGGACGTTCTTGTGAATGTCGACAAAGGTTTCCTAATGTGCAATGTTAAGGCAATATACACTCACGGTTGTCCCCGAAGGAAACTCTAGAAGAATCACAGTCCGCTTTTAGAGTGTTTGCTGAAACAATTTACGACTTGTGCTCACAAGCGTACATGTGTAAGCGAGCAAACGTATGCGTTCATATGCTTGTGTTTGCGCATGTAAAACGACTTCCTTGTTTATTTAAATTCCAAGTCTTCATTTATGAAATATTCACTAAGTGAAGTGGTAAATGTTGATTATATAACATAGAAATTCACTATTTTAAAATGCATCTGACTCAAGTTGTTACGATCTTTTATTAATAAATATTTGATTTCAATTATAATGTCCTACTATTAAGTAATTTTAAAAAATAGAACAAATAAAGTTATTTGTTCATGGTTATTTTTTTAAAATTTTTATTTCTACCTGTTCAATTTTTCTAATTTTTCAGGGTTTTTAATAAAATATATATTAGCAAACTTTTTGGCAAGATGTCAGCGAGAATTCTCCTCCAGACAGCGACTAAACTCAACCTAGATGACAAGATAGTGTCGAAAATCCTGCCGCTGTGGAGAGTGTGGCCCTAGGACTTCCCAGTCCGCAGTAACATCAGTTGATGCACCGAGCCACCTCTCCCGGTGTGAATCGTAGCGAGTTCAGTGAAAGACACTGCTGCACACCACTCCATCTCATCATCCTTGATCCCATTGCGTCGTCTCGCTCCCACCTGTTCCCTCATGGCCATAATGATACTTTGATACTTGATATGATGATAGTTTGATATGAAATAATATTCATTGCAATACACGTAATTTTATGAACATTTCTAAATATGCGTACTTTCCAAGAATGAGGGTTCGTTGGAATTGTTTCGTAGCTTTGAGAACGTTCAGTTCGTGTCGAGGTTACGTGCTTTGTCGCTGTGAACTCTCGTTGAACTAAATATGCAATGAAGTATAGAATGGACCACAAATTGAGCAACGAATGTTCTGGTAGAAAATGATGAACTCTGTAAAGATTTTGCACTGGAAACTGATATAAATATCCAGCATTTTGTTTCACTATTCATTATCAGCTCTCGAAATGTTTTCATTGTTCATCAAATCCCGCTTTACATGCGAGTACAGTATACAGGTAATTAAATATTGCCTTCGATTGCTATTTCGCGATGTAATTCCTGTTTGATATTCTGTTCTTGAGAAATAGTGATCGTATTCCTACCAGCGAGGAAAATATATCAACGCATCCATTTTGATGCACACGATCAGTGTCCATCAAATCCGTGCTAAGAAGGAGAACATTCCCAGTACCCAAGTGATGACCCTGGAAAACAGCGAAGATGATGCACTTGACATTGTTTACGCAACATGCAAGTTTGATAATTACCTCCGCAGTATTTTGCACTTGGTGCCTAAATTGCCATTTGATTTTTATGCGTATTATGCGTACATTATTGTGCGGCAACATCATTTCAGCTAGATATTTCAGTCAGTACCGTATTAGGTGACACAAAGCATCAATTGACCAGTAGATTCTAGGGTTCGAGTCCCGACGGTGGCAGAATTTTCGACACTACCTATATGGAATTCAGCTGCTGTCTGGAGGAAAATTCTAACAGCCGGCTGCTCTGATTTGTAGTTTTCCGTATTTTTTTAACCAAACCAGGCGAATGCTAGAACAGTACTCTAACAAACTGGTTATGGATCCAGTGCGATCTTCCCTTCGTCTTCCTTGTTCTATCCTCACCCATTACTTACTCAAACACACACACGGGCACACATATATACTCAAAGTGATCGAAAGTATCCGGACACGTGGCTGAAAATGACTTACCAGTTCGTGGCGCCCTCCATTGGTAATGCTGGAATTCAATAGAGTGTTGACCCACCCTTAGCCTTGATGACAGCTTCCACCCTCACAGGCATACTTTCAATCAGGTGCTGGAAGGTTTATTGGGGAATGGCAGCCCATTCTTCACGGAGTGCTGCACTAAGAGGTATGGATAAAGGTCGGTAGGCCTGGCACGAAGTGTGGCGTTCCAAAACATCCCAAAAGTGTTCGATAGGATTAAAGTAAGGACCCTGTGCAGTCCATGAGAGGGATGTTATTGTCATGTGACCACTCCGCCACAGGCTGTGCAGTACGAACAGGTGCTCAATCGTGTTGAAAGACGCAATCGCCATCCCCGAATTGCTCTTCAACAGTGGGAAGCAAGAAGGTGTTTAAAACATCAACGTAGGCCTGAGCCGTGATAGTGCCACGCAAAACAACAAGGGGTGCAAGCCCCCCTCCATGAAAAACACGACCACATCATAACACCACCGCATCCGTGTCCGGATGCTTTTGATCACATAGTGAATATACATACACTGCACTACCACTCATGTCGGGAGTCTAGTCGGGTGATCAGAGCTTGTCCCGCCTCGAGTGATGCTTGCTGGTGAGAAATATCAGGACGAGGAATATCGCCATATCCCGCGATAAATAATATGCGACACTCACGGAACTAATAACCTTATCAGTTGGCGAGATCATAAACACTAATCAATCAATCAATACAGACAGTACATTCTATCGAAAACTACTTTTTCATAATTCCCTGTATTCGTTTCATCAAAATAATACGATAATTTAAAAACGGCGGTGGTTTACATGATTTTTATTCGAAAAAAATGACATCGTTATGAATAACAAAACTTCGAGAGAGTGTTTCCGAGGGCAATTTTGAAATACCCTGTTTAACGCGTGTTAATTGTGTGGATTTGACGTCGTGGAACTGGAGAAGCTATATCTCCGTGGGAGAGTTAGGGTTTTAAGGGGAACATTAAGGGTGCAGACTTTTAGATTCTGAGGTCACAAGCCACCTCTACTTTGAAGCCTCGCCTGAGATGTGTTATTGCCGACATAAAGTTTCGAAGAGCCATAAAACTACCGTAAAACATAATTTCGGCAGTAACGCTTTAATCTCTCAACAAAAGCTTTCCGTTCTATCTGGGGTTGGAAGTAATTACTGCAATTTGTCCTACGTGAGATGGTAATTTGCCTCAAAATGTAGTTCGTTTAGGAACAGTGCATTTGAGGGTCTGGAAAAATTTGTTCAATGTGAGAATGAAAGAGGAGGTGAAGAGGAATATGAAGTTGCAGGTAAGTGGGATAACAGAAAAATAATCAGATTAATTAAACGATTTGTTACTGAAGAACATAATCCCTATGTAGTAGTTGAGTTACTTCAAGTCAGTTTGTTCGACCGTGCGTCCGTCACTCACTGTTAGTCCTCTTCCAGGACACCAATCGAGACATATAAGCTGTCATGTGACGCGTCTGTCTCCTGATGATAATTTATTTTCGAGTCCGACCAGAAAATTCTACAAAAATTCCAAAAACCAATTCCAAATTGCAGAAGTAGAGGTGTACACAAATCAATCTGAGATTGTGATGTTTTAAACTCTTCAAAAAGTATGGGAGAAAAATATGGCAGTGTTAAGGAAATCTGGGGAAGAATCGAATGTAGTTGTAAAAGAGATTGCTATTGAAGTTTCGGAACGAATTAAGAATGATCTTATATTACGATTATAGAATAACGCTGAAGAACAGCTTAAGATGATCTTTTTATGCATTTTGGGCATAATAGTAGAAATAGAGAAAAAAATGTACTTGTAATAAATTCTTCCAAATCGTATCATCCATACCTGCAAGTATTTTTTACGTAAATTACAATATTGAAATTGCAATATTACCAGTTCATATCCATAATGGAGGTAATATGCAAAGCCATTGGCAGTTGGGAATATTAGAACGGAACTTTTTATTGGTATTTATATTAACGGTACGTCCAATACCAGACACTATAAGAACGTATTTCAACAAATCTATATATGACATTTAGATACCGATAGCATGCTACACCAGAATATAATTTTCTTTTTAGGCATTAACAGTTTGAGTTCCGCCTATTACTAAAACTGAAAAGTTTTCATCTTCTACTTTTACAGTTTTAAGTATCTGACAAGAATGAACAAAAATAGCTTTCCATGGATAAAAGCTTGGACGATAATTTATTGTGTAGGAATCTGGGTGATTTGCTCTTATCTATCCGCGCAAGAATTAAAAGTCGAAAGCATATATTTTCTTAAAACCAAGATTTCCTTAGGTTGTCATGTTGTTAATACAAAACAGCTGTATCATTCGGGATCACAGTCGCCACAGATTCGCACTGAAGATTACCACAGTGCGGCCTAAAACATTTTATGCACAAAAAAACGTATAAGACACAACAACGCCTTGTTATTACTTTTATACATCTTTATTTTTCCTCGCAACTAATGCCTGGGAGAACTTGCTCTTGTTACGGTAATTTGGCAGGTGCGTATTTATCGTAATTCAGAACAACTGTGGCTGGCACGTTGGGATGAGAGAAGAAGAAAAAGAAGGTGAGCTTCAGGGAATAAGCTGCAGCAACTTTCCTGTTTTTGTGTTTTTTCCATTGAAGGCTGACAGGTGCGCGATCAAGTACGCGGCTCAAGGCGGGAATCATTTCGGTCTGAGCAAAGCAGAACGGAGTGGGGTGGGTTGGTCTAGGCATAAATAAAATATCTATTTCTGAAAGTCTCTCCGGTATACTCTAGAAGCAAAACTTTGCTCTTGAAGATGCCGGGAGAAGTTACGACTGCTTTATCGATTTATTAACCGCAACGTAAGAATAATTTATTTTTAATCAAAGCTACTTAGAGGGAAATGAAAAAGATATTTTGTGAAATACCGCCACTTTATTATTTATAATTATAAATTATTTTTATTATATTTATTATTATTATTATTAATATTATTATTATTATCATTATGTACACTCATTTCCAACATACGTATTGTTCGGAGGCATAAAACCTGGAAATTAAACAAGAAAATCTTAATAAAATTAATACAAATTTTTTAATATTAATAAGTGATAAATTAATAATTATTGAAAAAATTAATGAAAATGGTCCCTGAAAATGACAATTTTTGCCGTTATTCTTCCCTAAAGTTATTTCTTACGACGATGAATTAAACGAGAAGGAATGACTACCCAGGAACATAGTAAGTGCTTTCTTCCTCCTCCAACTAAAATAGCGGCATTCCCCCACCCCGAAACCTGAGGACACACGACTGCTAGAGGATTGCTAAAGTGAAATATTCCAAAAATATTTTTCGGTTTGCCAAATTGCTACAACAAGAGCACGTGCTCCCAGTTACGGGTTGCGAGATAAAATAAAGATCCTCTTTGGTATGTAAAAGTAGTGTCTACATGTACACAATTTTACTTCAATTACATTGCAAGTTGTTCTGGGGTCCACCGTTGACCGTTATTGGCGTCCTGGTCCATTAACATCTGGAACAAGCCCCGCCACAGCCTCCTGACCTATCAACATATCCATCATTCTCCGCCATGGTTCCTGATCGATTAGCATCTCAATCAGTCAACGATATTCCAGAGCAAAATACTGCAGGAGAATTCTAGCGGCCAGCTGCTCCGATCGGTAGTTTTTCGTGGTTTTTCCGATTTAACACCAGGCGAATGCCGGAGCAGTACCCCAAGAAATGGGCCACGGACCGCGCGCGGTCTTTCCTTCCTCTTCCTTGTCCTATCCTCACCCCTTACACATACACACTTACACTAACATGCACTACACTACTATACATGCCGGGGACCAGTCTGGAGCTTAGAGCTTGTTCCGGCTGGGGCGGTGCCTCGCTAGTGGGAGATACCTGGTTGAAAGGGAAAACCCAGATAGTCGACGGTAGGTCGGCACCGGATCTCGCCATCCAGCAGGGGAAGATCACCGCCATCTCCCTAGAAAAAACACACACTACACTTACGGGACTAATATCCTCTGTAGTTAACGTGCCCGGAATCACGAAGAAGCAATCAATCAGAGCAAAATATCTTTATATGTTTCTATTCCCGTGCATTTTTATTACTCTACCAGTTTTTCTTCCATCCTGGAAGCACAGGCGATGGCGGGATCTTGGTGCGTCGACGCGCGAAGTCGAGGTGGGGGATGGGCGGCCGGAGACAGTGCCGCCCGGGGCGGGGCGTGGGGGCGGAGGGCAATTTTATGGCTCGTTTCCGCCCTCTTCGCCGCCCCGGCGCGTAAACACAGGGCCCCGCGTGTTTGATGTTCAAACAGCGCGCCGTCGCCGGTGACGGCGGCGCTTCTTCAAACAGCCCGCGCGTGTTTGAGCCCCGCGATTCAGGCGGCGGCGGCGGAGGCTGATCGAGGCGCTGACGGATCAGCAGGTCGCAGCGGAGGCTCTGCTGGAGGCTAATGGAGATGTTAATGGGTCTGGTCGCCGTGGCGGAGGCTGATCTATACACCGGTAGATCATGAGGCTGTGGCGGAGGCTGGTCGAGGCGCTGACGGATCAGCAGGTCGCGGCGGAGGCTACTTGATGCGCTGATAGGTCTGGAGGCTCTGTTGGAGGCTAATGGAGATGTTAATGGGTCTGGTCGCCGTGGCGGAGGCTGATCAATATATCGGTAGATCATGAGGTTGTGGCGTATTCTGATCGAAGTGTTGATGGATCAGCAGGTCGCGGCGGAGGCTGCTCGAAACGCTGATAGGTCTGGGGGCTCTGCTGGTGGCTAATGGAGGTGCTGAGGAGGCCGTGACGGAGGCTGATCGATACGCTGATATGTCAGAAGGCTGTGGTTGAGGCTAATAGAGACGTTAATCGATCAGAACATCATGGAGACTGAACAAAACGTCGCGAGGTCAAAAGTCTATGGCGGAGGCTAATTGAGCTCTTACTGGATTAGGGGGCCTTGTCGGAGGCTGATCAGTATGCTGCTAGGTCCAAAAGCTATGGTGGAGACTGATCAATATTCCTATAGGTCAGGATACTGTGACGGCGGCTGATCGATATGCTGATAGGTCAGGTGGCTGTCGCGTAAGCTGATCTACATGTTAATGGATCAGGACGCCGTGACGTAGGGTGATCAATATGCTGATAGGTCAGGAAGCTGTGGTGAAGGCTGATCAATATGCCGGATGGTCAGGAGGCTTGGGTCACGGGTCAGGTGATCGCTGTGGTGATAGGTCAGGAGGCTGTGGTGGAAGCTACAAGCGCTGATAATCCACGTATGACTGCCAAAAAAATCGAATGTTTTTTTATTGCATGAGTCACACGATGTGTTTATTGAGCATGAGATGCTAGACTACTGCATCCTCCCGCTTTTATTACAGGAGGTGTAGTGGCTGTTGAATGCTAGTTTTTTAGAAGGAACAGGAAACTTTGTCAAGACTGGAGATGAATATCTTTATGAGGCTTCTAGCACTGCAAACAACTCATGCTACTAAGCAAATTACTGCGTTTAATGTGAGTGGGATGGAGAGATACATGTTAATTTTCAGATATTCTTGGGATAATGAAGACATAGAAGTTTGGGGGCGAGACTGTACCTCACATTTATGTCTTCACCCAAGTTTTTATTTGATACATCAGCATATTTCGATGACTTGGATTTCGTCAAACTCTTGATATTAATGCGGAGGATAACTCAAATTAATGGCCACAACATTTCAACAGCATATGAGCACGGAAAAATGTATTCAGGAAATATAGTTCAATTCATATAAAATTGTTCGCTAGTACATAAAAAATACAATTCAATGTTAGTAGAAAAAATAAATAATGGAAGAAATGAATACTTTAATGTGGTCAGTTCAATTTCCCCGTCTACGAAGTTTATTAGGTAGCAGGAGAATCCGGGTAAAATTTGTAACCTGATTTCTCCGAATAATCCCCAAACAGTTCTATGTAATTAGATATGAAATTAATTACTTCATTTTATATTTCTTCAAGTATATGTACTTAATAGCGGAACCCGGCAGACGTTCAGCCCTTCTTCTCCCTCTTTCTCCTTCCATCTCCCTTTTCTCTGACCCTCCCTCCCTCTCTGTCTCTCCCTTCCCTCCTCTGTCTGTGTCTCTGTCTCTCCCTCCCCTCCTCTGTCTGTCTCTCAGTTTCTCTCTCTCCCTGTGTCAATTTGACTGTCTCTCTGTCTGTGTCTCAGCCTCTCTCTGTCTCTCTCATTCACATTTAGTTGCAGATTCTGCACGTCTGAACAGATCATGTAATATAGAGATGCGCCGTACCAGCAAAAATGTAAAAGAATACTCTTCAATGTCTCATCCTGTAGATAATGTGAGAAACGTTTCAAAAGTTTAGTTTTTTATGCCTTAGAACGCTTTGTTTAGGACTTATGTAACGATAGAGATTCAAAATGCTGCCGAATATATATATATATATATATATATATATATATATATATATATATATATATATATAAAGAGAGATAAATAGTGTGCCTAATTAGAAGATAATACTGCAGGGCACATTTAGACAACTCTGGTGGTTTCTCAGAAAGACAAGTATCTTTCAGCAAATGACGTCCCGAGATATTTCTGCACTGCCCTCCATTAGTTGAATCAAGGGACTTGCCCTTCCGTTTTTTCGCCACCTCCCTCAATCCACTTTCGGTGCACGCCATCATGTCATTTTCTTCTTCCTTTATCCTACGGCGTTGAAATGTATCTCCATTTTTTCTTGCCATTCCCTTTGTCTTATATTGTTTTTTTTCTTTTCCCATTTGCTTACAGAGCCCATCTTACGCGAAGAAGTTACATAGTTCTTTAGTTTTAGGTGTTTTTTTATAAATTTTATTTTACTTAAGTCTCAAATAAATGATTTTCAATTCTCCAGCTATGTACAAAAAATATCAAAGAAAAATTTTAATTTAATTATGTGCCTGAAAATTGTGCATTCAAAATAGGTATGAATCCTAGTACAATATTTTACAGGCATTAATGAGAATAGATGAGCGCCATTATGATTGGAATGTATGAATGTCTTGAGTTTTGGGTAGAAAATAGAATGATTTATCAATGCAACGGAAGTATATGAACTAATACATTTCATGATAAATGTGTACATCATTACAGAAATATAAGAACGCAATGGGAATAACAAATTATGAAAAAAAATTCTGTTGGATAGTGCATTTCAATTACTTCAGCATTCTGTGAAAATGTGTTCAGGATGAACACAAAGATGTAGAGGGTATCGTAAAAACAATCTACTTTCTCGTTGATAAGAGATGATATAGCGTTCAAATATCACATAAAGTGTTCCTAATTATCAGGGCAACGTCTCTTTATAAACCCAATCAACATAATTTATTTTTATGATTTTTTTAGTTATCGTTTTAATTGTTGTCAAATTGAAAGAAATTTCTTAACAAATTTGAAGTGTTTCGAAAATAATCCACCAGACACTAACACATTGCATGGGCTCGTCAAATTAAGTGGTCAGCAGAACGCTCTCCGAAAGTCAACACGGACGAAAAGCAAGGGAGGTTGATGGTGCACAATGGCGTCAAACCCAAGACCCAAAACACCAGAGCACTATGCGGCAGTTGCTTAAGTAGTTACAAGATGAGCGCCATTATGATTGGAATGTATGAATGTCTTGAGTTTTGGGTAGAAAATAGAATGATTTATCAATGCAACGGAAGTATATGAACTAATACATTTCATGATAAATGTGTACATCATTACAGAAATATAAGAACGCAATGGGAATAACAAATTATGAAAAAAAATTCTGTTGGATAGTGCATTTCAATTACTTCAGCATTCTGTGAAAATGTGTTCAGGATGAACACAAAGATGTAGAGGGTATCGTAAAAACAATCTACTTTCTCGTTGATAAGAGATGATATAGCGTTCAAATATCACATAAAGTGTTCCTAATTATCAGGGCAACGTCTCTTTATAAACCCAATCAACATAATTTATTTTTATGATTTTTTTAGTTATCGTTTTAATTGTTGTCAAATTGAAAGAAATTTCTTAACAAATTTGAAGTGTTTCGAAAATAATCCACCAGACACTAACACATTGCATGGGCTCGTCAAATTAAGTGGTCAGCAGAACGCTCTCCGAAAGTCAACACGGACGAAAAGCAAGGGAGGTTGATGGTGCACAATGGCGTCAAACCCAAGACCCAAAACACCAGAGCACTATGCGGCAGTTGCTTAAGTAGTTACAAGAGCCTCGTCTGGCCGAGCAAATGCTTTACTGTATGTCCTGTAGGTATGCTTTGTAATGAAGTATTGTTTTGTTTATTCGAGGCACCTCAAGCACCCTTTAACAATGATCATTTCAGCCCTAAGGAACAGCATCAGGCGGATGTGTGGGCGCTCGGCTTGACGCGCGCAGCAACGTCCTATCCACTCCCCGCCCCTTCCCCTCGTCGCCCCGCCGCGTGCACAGCGCCGCTCTGTGCAGAAAGTTAATTTGGTCGCTTTGTCTGCAGCGGGGCAGCGTTCTGGCCGTTCTGGCCGCTGCGCGAAGCCGGAGGTCGGAGGCGCGTCTGCAGCGGCGCGGCGCCAGACGTCGCCTCGGCCGTCGCCCCGCCGCCCGCGCCTCCGTTGACGACCACGCTGCAGCCGGCCGCTTCTGCCTTCGCTCTCTCTCCACTTCTCCCACCCCGCCGATACATTCGCCGGAAATGCTCCTCTGCCACCATCCCTCCTGTATCTCGTTTGACGTCTTCCCCCAGCACACCCAATGTCTCCGACGCTCATGACTGTTCCAACGCCCTCGTCGCCGTCGTCACCTCCGTCGCTCCCGTCGCCCATGTGGCCCCCTTCGCCCCCTTTGTCCTCGTCGACCCGTCGTCTCCAGTCATCTCCCATTCACTCCCGTCATCTCCCGTCGCCCCCGTCGCCCCTTCGCCACCATCGCCCCCTCGCTGCGTCGCCAAGTGATCCCCCTCGCCCCCTGCGCTCCCGTCAACTCCATACCCCTCCAACGCCCCGACACCCCAACGCCCCTCCATTCGCAACGCTCCCAACACCACCGACGCCACCGGCGCCCCGTCTTCACTCTCCCCCTTGATGTCGCCTCATTGCTCTCGTGTAGATCCCGCACCCCTCACCAAGACACCACACGTCCCTCAACCAAAACCTCCATTACTCCACCTTCGTCTGCGCCACTCCCAATCGTAGCAACCTTCTATCACCCATCCTGCATCCTACGCGACGTATCCTCCGGCAGACACTGCATACGTCTCTTCCTCTGCCATCTCCACCCCACTCTTTCTCTGCCGCATTCTTCTCCGTCTCCGGCCTCGCCGTCAACTTTGCCTTCGCCTTCACCACCTCCGCCGCCGCCTCCGTCTCCGCCTCCGCTTTCGCTTCAGCCTACACCTCAAGCTCTGCCTCCGCCTCTGCCTCCGGCTCTTGCTCCGCCCCTGCCCCCGCCTCTGCCACTGCCTCTGGCTTCGCCTCTGCCCCCGCCTCTGTCTCCGCTTTTGCCTCCGCCTCTAGCTCCGCCTCTGGCACTGCCTCTCCCTCCGCCTCTGCCTCCGTCTCCGCCTCTTTCCCCCGCCTACGCCTCTGGCTCCGCCTCCGCCTCCGCCGCCCCCTCCCCCGCCGCTGTCGCTGCATCGCCGTGCGCTGGCTTGCTCTGCCGCTCGTTACGCCGCCGTGGCGTTATTTTAAAACGCTAATGTTTATTCATCGGCGCGCGCTCCCGCCGCATTGGTGACGCCCGCTCTCTTCATATCGCTCACTCGGAGCGTCGGCGGGGGGGGGGGGCGGCGGGAGTGACCGCCCGGATGAGTTCCGATGAGTCGGACAGTTGCGGGAGCAAACCAATCAAACTGATTACACCTCTGAAAGCCTTCGTTAGAGCCTTTCCAGTTGTCGGTGAGGACCAGCCTGGAAGAGCACTATATGCGTGTAATGCCTCAGAATTAATGTTACATACTTCTACAGTAGGTAGATACGTAAAAAAACTCCTCCCTTTTGCCCAATGAAATATAATTGAAAACTGGATACAACGGAATTAGATGCATTTATGCATGCGAGATTTGCCTCTAAATTTTAGGCAATCCCATTTGCACAGATATTTGGAAGGAACATGAACTCCGTTATACACAATTTCCTGCTATGTGTTCATGGTGAAAATGTGATTATCTTAGGCCCCTCTACCTGGCCTACATATTTGTAACGTTTATTTTCACACACTTGCGAACCTTCAGATACTCGTCCCTCTTTAGAGTTGCTCCGAAAACAAATCAAGAAGAGACAATTCAATTACCTTTTTCGTTGATTCCTGTCACTGTATTTGAAATCCACAATATTTCTTATGAACACGACTACAGACACTTTATAAACTGCTTTCACCCATTGATAAAGCTCCTGTTCGTTGAGGTCCATGCTTTGAAAAGACTGTAATTTAAAAACTAATTGAACATACGCGACCGTAATTAAAGATAATGAAATTAAAGGTAATTATTTTAGAAACATATTGCCCCTGGAACGTTCGTTTTTACGTTGTGATACACCCATTTGTTAAATGTTTAACTCACAATGTCTGTCAGGCAATGAACAACAGTTAACAAGTCTGCAACTTAGGCATACGTTGAGCAATAAATTATGACTTTACAGAATGAAACATCGAAAGCAAAAGTATTCGCAATATGCAATTACTGTCCAGTATTCGTAAGTTATGTTTAGAATTGAAACAAAACTAACGTTTGGCTTTGGTGAATTTAATGAAATTTGTTTTCTAAATGCAATAGATGTCACGCGTGGATCGTAAAAACATTTATTTTATTTATTTTGCTTGATGAATACAAGCACAATTGTATTAGTATTTTGAAAATGCTTATTAAAAATTGCTAATAAAATCAAAACAATTTTCAAGAGTACTTACTATTATTGTGTTTTATTGGCTGGTTCAGTTCTTATTTTTGTATTTCTGGTGCTATATACATTTAAAAGTTACATATTGTCTTTTAAGAGATGTGTCACATCCCTGCAATAGCGACTAACTTTATCTCATTGATTCACACGAGTCTTTAATTTATATGTATGAACTCGATTTCCAGGAAAGAAATTACATATTGTCAAGAAACCTTTAAAATTCAGGGCCGCACAATAATGATTTGAATAATATCCTTTTGTTGTTCTCGCTAAAGGTAACATTAAAATCCTTCTATTCTATAAATACTAAATTTAGCCTCTAAAAATCAAATTAATACACAAACTAGATACGTTATCCACCTTGCTTTAAAATACCATTGCAGAGTGCACTCTTGCAAACAGAAACAGCAAAGAATTCTTTATCACTAGGGGTCTCGTGAGTAATTGCATTCGTGTCGTCAATAATTCAATTCACTTGCATGTGCATTTAAATCTACAATGAACTTTTCGTGAGTGTGGGATGCACCGGTCGCAACGCGAGATAGCTGCACTCTTGAAAGGTGGCCTTCATTTCAAATTTACCATGCCATCGATTGCACAAGAGCAAAGATTCTCAGACTACGCTGTGCAGTTTTCGACTGCCGCAGTATCGTAGGGGTATCGCAAAAATAGCGGCACCTAAATCTTTTATAAATTTAAAAAGTAATCCAGGAATAACGTTTGGAATAGATGTGCAGGTAGCAGAATAGTAAGTATTATTCAATGGTCGCAGAATGATAGCTATTATTTACGAGTTGATGCTTACGACACGAGCAACGTAGGAGGCAATTACGAATTTCTGCGAATAAATAATAGTCACGCTACGTGAGTGAAGACTGTACTTTCGCTACGACTTTGAAATTGATGTTTTAAAAATGTTAAATGAGCGCTTTACCCTCACAGAACAGCTACAGAAAACTCTATGTACTCTGACACTAGAAAAAGAACAACTCCCATACTGTTTCGTGGTTCACCTGTCTTTCGACAGTTGTGACCTTCTGCGGCAGAGCACGGCTTGTGGAATCGTCATCATTACTGCATTCGATAATGTGCAGAAATGTATACATTCTACAGTAGTAGTAGTAGTAGTAGTAGTAGTAGTAGTAGTAGTAGTAGTAGTAGTAGTAGTAGTAGAAGAGAAATTACGTGCCATATTGTTTGGTTTCAGTAAATACAATAAGCATGGGCGTCCCGAGAAAAGACAAGCCCGTAGATCCGTGGGAGCCCTATTTCAAACAAAAGTTCCTCCCTCGTCCAATATTAAACAAAATGCCTTTTTCTATGGAACAGAAATAGCGGTTAATTTGAACCAGAAGAATATACATTTTTAATTTATTTTGAGTTAAACAAAAGTTCTGATGCATCATTTAAGTTGGGGCTTAAGGCAAGCCCTCCCTCCCCCCCCCTACATTCTGGGCGCGCTTGGTAGTAGGTAAAAGCTCCTGCTTTATTAACAAAACGTATGTACAGTTAATGATTTTCATGCTAGAAAATTGAGTTAATTTACCTGAAACACGTGATTAATCGGTTGCACACTTTTATTTATTCTGAAAATACGCTGTTGTGGCCAATATTTGTACTAAATGGTAGTGGCGAGCGGAGATCTGCGTTCGATATGAGACAGTACGAGCACCACAAAAACACATCTCTCTCTACCTCTCTCTTTCTTTGTCCAACTTCCGGTCCCCTTTATTTATCTTTCTCGTAATGTCATATGCGTTATATTTACGACAATAAACAAAGGAAATGTGGACAGTATTTGATGTCGAATGTTTTCGCGGCCGGCGTCGTGCGTATGAACTTGGCTCCGGGTAACGCCACCTTAAAGGCTGTGATGCCAACGTTTCGACCATCTTATCGTGATCTTCCTCAGGTCTATATTTAGATTTAATTAGAGCTTCATTCGATGTGTCTACAGCTGTTACAGTGTCATCAAATCGGGAGCTTGCACGTCACCACAGTGACGTCACTATAGTGACATTCAACCTCCTGATTAGATGACACCGTAAGACCTGATTTCCGACAACTGAACCTTTGTTTAAATACAAGCATGCAAAGTGCTATGCATCATAGCATGGACGTGGCGTCATCCGAACAGCTAAGATAATTCCTGTGAGCAATGTTGAACTTAGGTTCATGAAGAAATTGAATTTATACAAATCATTTGTAATTATTTTTTAATTTAAAGTCTTTTCATTGAAAAGAGAAATACAGTTTTTGAAGATGTAGAAGCAGCTTCATATGTAGTTTATCGCTTCTGTTCAATTATACGTGGGTTTAGAGTACACGCATCAACTATATGCTCTTGAAACAAAGCAAGTCACCGCCCGTGACTCGCTATTGCTGTAGAAGATTTGCGACCCAAGGAAGCAGATGCAGAGACAAAAAAAATGCAAGAGAACAGAAGGAATTGAGGAAAAAAACTTAATAATTTGCTCTGAGAGAAAGCTGTTAACGTGACACTAATGAAGTTGGCAGTGGCCTATTAAAATAAGCTAACTTGAGTCTACAAACGTTTTATGTAATTAAATATAATTAGATATCATATATTAACGAAGTATTCACCTGTTTTAAATTTTAAAAGTTACTCAGATTAACATTATTTTCCTACTTCAGAATTCTTCGCACATGACAAAGGAGTCAATTTCTTACTTGTATGAGACAGGCAGGAAAAGAAAACCTCAAGGATCTAATGCACTTTGTTAAAGATACACGAAACTTCGTGAAGGTCTGACGTCAATCACCCAAAAGTTTCTGCTAAAGGATGAGTCTTTGCTTACAGTCCCTCCTTCTCCGCGCGTTTCTGGGAACCGTATCAAAGAGTTACGCTTTAATGCAACAAGCAGCCTCCCGCTGGGGGGCGATTTGGCCAAGAGCTACAGTGGCGCGACGCTAAGCCTGTTGTCGCGTAGAGCAGCGACGTCAAAAAGAATTTCTTCCACTTCTTCCACATTAACAGCTGTTAATTTATGGAATAGGGCCCACGCTTCTGTGACTTTCGAATGCTAACCCACATTTCTGTGACTTGTTTAGGCTAAAGGAAAATCAAACAGTCTTGTAATCAGAAGTGTTTACGTAGACATCTATTCAGTGTTTCGATCATGATGTTTGTTTTTGTGCAGACGTTTCAAAGAAACTTTTTTTCTGGATTCGTGAAATGGGAGTTGGCATTATCTTTGTTTGATCCATTCAATTATATTTTCGTCATTATTTAATTTGGATACTCTAGTAAATATTAATGGTTTTACTAGTTACCGTTTCTTAATGAAGTAATTGTGATCAAATATACTGGACGTGATTACCCATTAATCTCTGAATGATATTATTGAATCATTAAAATTAATTATATCACCGTTTCCTTAAAATGTACCTGATTACTATCCCACATTCTAATGCTTCCTAGGTTTTATCTGGATATTGCGTGAAAGGAATTGCATTTGAATCACAATAGATCAACATTAATCAATTTCAATCGTTTCAGGTTGGATGGAACGTATATTTTTAGATTTAAAAAACATGAAAACTACTTTTATTATCTAAAGTAATTTTCGTATATTAAACCCAGAATGAGATTAGCGTTGACTAATGCAAAATAATTTCTGATTTTAAAACGCTAGCAGTTGCGGCTGCTCACAGTGCATTTTGCTTGAATCATTTATCAATGCCACATCATAGCTCCACTCTCAATTTTCTGGCCGTCAAGCTATCGCTAACTCCTTCACGGCGGATGTAGCTTCTAATCACGCCCTCCCTCTGAGCGCCTGAGTTTTCTCCGTCACCGCCTCCGCCTTTGTAGACCCGTCCGCCGTGAAGCATCAGCGTCTGGAGTCGTAAAGGCTAGAGATTCCTGAGAAATGTATTTATCTTCCGACGAACCACGGCGGGCGGCGAGCGAGCTGGACGGCGAGTGAATTGAGCGGAGGGTGAATTCGGTGGAGAGTGAAGTGGGCGGAGGGTGAATTGGGCGGAGGGTGAATTGGGCGGAAGGTGAATTGGGTGGAGGGTGAATTGGGCGGAGGGTGAATTGGGCGGAGGGTGAATTGGGCGGAGGGTGAATTGGGCGGAGGGTGAATTGGGCGGAGGGTGAATTGGGCAGAGGGTGAATTGGGCGGAAGGTGAATTGGACGGAGGGTGAAGTGGGCGGAGGGTGAATTGGGCGGAGGATGAATTGGGTGGAGGTGAATTGGGTGGAGTGTGAGGTGGGTGGAGGGTGAGGGGCGGAGGACGAGACGGGCGGAGTGTGAGGGGGGCGGAGGGTGAATTGGGCGGAAGGTGAGTTGGACAGGGTGGACGGAAGGTGAAGTGGACTCAGGGTGATGTGGGCAGAGGGTGGGGCGGGCGGCAAGTGAGGCGGGCGGAGGGTGAGCAATGGTTGGGGGGAGTGTGAGGTGGCGGCGTGTGTGAGGCGAGCGGCGGCGGACGAGAGGAGGGGGAAGAAGCACCCCCAAAATCCTCGCGGCGCTTCTGAATAACTTATCTTCTCCCCCATAAATAAGGCTCCTTTCAAGACTCCGCGTCGTGGGCGCCTCCGGAGGGCATTGTCTCGCGCGCGGTGTTACGCTGCGCTCGCGACTCCTGTTTCTCCTCCCTCCCCTCCCCTCCCTTTATCTTCCTCTCTCTTCCTCTGTGTTGTTGCTTCGTTTGCTTTGGCTGGCTCTTGCCAGAGGGACTCACTTGCCGTTTGTCTTCGCCTTTCGCGCTTCTGGCTCTTACAGGCTTTGCCTTACGTGTAGATTTTCAGTTCCTCGCCCGTTGGATTTAGGAGTTTCCGAATTCTATTTTCTTCTCCACCTCTTTGGATTTTCTCTTTTTGATGCTTCCCTACAACTTAAAAGTTTGTCTCTGGTTTACGTTGTCTTTTACAATTACGATTCCTCTCTCTCTCTTCCATTTTCTTCATTGTTTTCTTCCTTCCCTTTTCTCTCTCTCTTCTTTTTTCACTTTGTGCTTTATAACGTTTTAAATTTTTATCTTGTACCTTGTTTTTATCTTACTTCTTCTATTTACCATCTTCATTTCTAGAATATTGTCCAAATCCTGACTGAAATTTTGTCTCAGTGTCTTGGTGTATCATTCGTTCTCCAGCTCTGGACCTTTCATATTTTCAATATCTCAATTAGCCATCTACCTTCATTTCCTTAGTGCTCCTTCTTGTCTCGATTTGTAGCTTTCTTCTTCTTTCTGTAACTACTACACCAATTCTCCTCCTATCCTCTTCATTCTGCCTCCGCTGCTTTCGCTGCCACCCGTGCTGTATCTCTTACACTCCGTGGCTCTCTCGCCCGCCTGTCTCCGCAGGCACTCTCTCCAGTAGTGCGCCGCAATAGCTGCCTCATTCAGTGGCACTCGCGTCGCTCTAGAGCCCATATCTCAGCCACCTACACTCGCTTCTGGGCCCGCTCGCGCCGCGTAAGTTGATTTTGCTCGCGCCTCGCCCCCTCCCCTCCCTCCCCACCTACGGCAGCGTTTTACGCGGAGGTAAGCCCTCGCAGCTGGCGCTTTGAAGCAGGCGCGGGCGGCAGGGCGGGGTGGGGCGCGGTGGGCGGCGAAGGCGGCGGGGGTGGCTCGAAGGCGAGGGCGGCAGGGCAGGGTGGGGCGCGGTGGGCGGCAAAGGCGGCGGGGGGGGGGGTCGACGGCGGTGAGGGCCGGAGGGCGGAGTGGGGCGCGGTGGGCGGCGAAGTCGGCAGGGGTTGGGGGGTCGACGGCGGGGTCTGTCGTCGTCGAGGGTGAGTATGGGATCGGCGGGGAGTCATGGGGTCGGCAGGGGCAGAAGCAGGGGCGGTGGAGGGAACGAGTCAGAGAATGACAGGGTGGGAAGGGTAGTGAAGAGAGAATAGTAGGCGTCGGGGAGTCAGGGGCGGTGGAGGGGAGGGGGAGGTGGCGGGAATGCGAGAGCGGCGAGTGTAGTGATGGCCGAGAGGGTTGCAGAGTTGGGGCTGGAAAGACGTTTCCAGTGGGGCAGGGACGGCGGGCGATGGTGGGAGTGTGGCCATGATAGTGGGAAGTGATGGTGGAGGGACAGGGGGTGGTAGCGGGGTCGGCTGATGGTACAGGCTGGTGGTGGGGCGGAGACGGCGGGGTGGGCGGGGGCTGCAAGGGTGCTGGTGGAGGCTGCGGGGAGGCAGGGACTGTGCTAGGGAGATGCCGAGGGGCGGAGTTGTGGGTAGGGTGATGAAGCGAGGGGCATGGTAGCTGGTGGGAGTGGTGAGAACTATAATAGCCGCATGGACTGCTGAGGAAGGGTGGGAGCGGCGAGGCGATGTTGTGAGTGACGGCCGAGATGGCGGGGATGGGGTTGTGGCGGGGTAGGAGTGGCTGCAGGGCAGGGATTGCGACAAAGAATGCGTAGACGGCGGGACCGCTTGTGGGTGGGACTGCTTGTGGGGACGGGGATGACGAGGAGGTGCTTGTGGGGGTGGGGGTGGGACAGGGTCGTCGACGGAGAAGGGCGAGTCAGCGGACCACCTGAGGGTGGGGGTTGGTACTGGTAGCAGGTTCGGCGGAGATGGCGGAAGACATTAGTGAGGATGGCGTTGGGGGCAGAGATGACGGCAGGGCAGGAGCGGCGACGGAGAAGGGCGAGGCAGCGGACCACCTGAGGGTGGGATGTTGGTACTAGTAGCATGTTCGGCGGGGATGGCGGGAAGACACTCGTGGGGATGGCGGTGGGGCACGGATGGCGGCAGGGCAGCGGCGACGGGGAAGGGGGAGGCGGCGGACCGCCTGAGCGTGGGGGCAGGTAGTGGGAAAGGATGGGCGGAGATGGCGGGGAGGCGCTAGTGGTGGGGTTGGCAGCGGGGCTGCGGCAGCGCGGGTGGTGGCGCCGAGCGGCATAAGTTGGTATCGAAGCGCCTCCCTGGGGCCGCTCTGGGGCGGCGTCTCGCGCTCCCCCCCGCGGCCTCGGCGGAGAGGGGCGGCGCAGGCCGCGCTTTGAATGAAGTCGCTGCAGCTTTTTGTAACTTTGCCAAAGTGCGAGATGCTATTGAGATACACCAGTATTAACTAAAAGAAGAATGTGAGCTTCTGACTACTGGAGAACACAGTTTGCGCGTTCATGGTTTTATCGTTTCATCGACTTTTAAGAGTATGCTGCGCTTAGCTAATGGTTCTCTTAAAAGAGAACAAAAGCATTAAATATTTCTATTTTATTTCATATACGAAAAACATAATTCCAAGAAGACCATTAGCGGTAGTACAAAGCTTCAAAAATGTACCTCGTAGAAATATAAAGAAGGTAGTTCTGCAGAAAATCAATCTTTACCTCATAATTCTCCACGTTTATTCGCTACCCAGATATCATGGAAACTCGAATCTTTCATCTCGAGAGGTGGTTCAGGGCATCAACTGATGACACTGCAGTGCCTCTAACCGCGAGGTCCTGGGTTCGAGTCCAAATGGTCGCAGGATTGTGGATACTAGCTTGTCAGGTCGAATTTAGACGCTATCTGGAGGAGAAATGTAATGACTGGCTGCTCTGATCGGTAGTTTTCCGTGGTTTCTCCGACGAACATTAGGCGAATGCCGGAGTAGTACTCTAAAAAAGGGGCCATGGACCGCGCGCGATCTTTCCTTCCTCTTCCTAGTCCTGTCCTCATCCCTTACACACACACACACACACACTTACACCAACATGCACTACACTACCAAACATGCCGAGAGACTGGTGGGAAGTTTAGAGCTTGTTGCCGCTGGGGCGGTTCCCCGCTGATGGACGACAACTGGTTGTGGACAAACCCCGCTAGCAGGCGGTTCGTCGGCGCTGAATCTAGCCATCCAGCAAGGCCATCACCGCCACCTTCCGGGGAGAAAACCTGCACTACACTTACGGAACTAAATACCTTTGCAGTTGTCACACATGGAATCACTAACACTCAACCATCCAATCGAATCATAGATTACTTTTCATTGACTGATCTCTGCGGACAGCACAACCACTGTGGTCAGTAGTTCCTTTAGTGTAGTAAATAGTACATCGCGGGTGGCGATATTGCTTCCCGGCTGGATGGTGGTATCCGGTGCTGACATACACTCAGCTTGCGGTGATATTCCCGCAACAGATATTTCTCCCAGCATGGCAGCGCCCCGCAGGGGACAAAGCTTAAGCTCTCATCTGGTAGTGTGGAGCGTATAAGTGTAAGCGTGAGTAAGTAAGGGGTTAGTGTTCATTTTTTAGCATCATGTCTTCAGAGTTTACTAATGTTAAAGTGTTAAATGTAAAAGATAATAATGGTAAAAGTTCAAGGATGTTTCAAAAAGCCTCTCTTCAACAAAATTTTATTTTTAATGCTTTGTTATTAAATGAGCACTTGTAAAGTAAATCTTAATATTTTAATTAATGTTAAGGGTTAGTGTTCATTTTTTAGCATCATGTCTTCAGAGTTTACTAATGTTAAAGTGTTAAATGTAAAAGATAATAATGGTAAAAGTTCGAGGATGTTTCAAAAAGCCTCTCTTCAACAAAATTTTATTTTTAATGCTTTGTTATTAAATGAGCACTTGTAAAGTAAATCTTAATATTTTAATTATTTTTCCTTCTACCAGAAATTTTATGTTTGAGAATACTTAGTAAATAGTTTAGAATTTCCTTGGTAAGTAATTCTTAATATTACTGTAGTTGTTTTTACGATTTAAGTATAAATCATACTCAATGAAGACATAAAAACTGGCAATTAACTATTTGAAATTAATACATTTATTCACACTCTCTGTAAACGAACTAAGGAATGAGTTACACATTATTTGATACGGCGGAACATGGCAACAAATTTTCAATTTTATTTTAACCGAGTGATAACCTTCTTCATGAAACCGAATTAATTTTTACACATTTTGTTTATTGCTTGTGTTTTTCGGGGTTATACTCCGATAGATGTCCTTATAAGATCTAAGTACATCACAGGTTGAAAGTAAGGCGCAATTTTAAAGTAATGCCAAAAATATCGAGTGACTGAATAAATTCTAGAAAAGAATTCATCAAAATCGGAGGTATTCTGACTAACTCTTCAATTTCTACCAGTAAAGTATTCATCAAAACATCACACTTATTCTTTACCAGTCGTAGCGTACTCTGAATACAGTTATTTTCTTGGTCGAAAATAGTAATTTAATTAATAAATAGCAATATAAATAGACATTTAAACCAGAGATAAAGATAAGAAAGGAAATACTTCCTGATATAAAAATGACTTAGTTACTTCATGCTATAAGCACAGTCGTTCATTTAACCCGGTACAACAATACAATACGAACGATCAGAGCCGGCATAACAGTTGGGCGTACATGCTAAGCACCATAGGAAAAATATTTTCAACTATTGATGTATTTCTCAACATTATAATTGCTCGGATCTAGTTTGTAATCGCAAATGTTTTAAATATACATTGGTTGCGCCACTCTTTTTCAACTACATATTCAGTCTCTCAGTAATGAGTTCCAGTAATTTTTATTCATCAATTTGACATTTATGAAAGGAGGTTATAAACCTTTTTTCCTACAACTGCGTCAAAATGTCAGATTGTCGGTCACGCTAGCTATCGTAAAAATACTTCTCGCATTGATGTGGAATTATTTTTTCACAGTTAGAACAGTGTTATTGCTTTAAATTTTATACAGAAAATATAGTCAGACAAATTTGTAAACAAAATTATTTACATTATTATCCATTTTACAATTAACTTCTTCTATAAAAAATATAAATAACATAATACTATTACAGTCGTTATTGGCATATTACCCCCGAAGAAAAGATGCTGAACGAGATTCTTGATCTAAATCGTGAATAATATTTACAGGCATATATAAAAATTAGTGAAATTAGAAATCGCATATTTTTCGTCCCTATTTAACTCCTGTAAAGTATTGCTGCTATTCTCGCTATCCATTATAATGCACATAATTTGGAAATTGGTCGTTCATTTGACTAGGAAATAATGTAACGAAATTAACATAATATTATGTATCTTTAATTACCCTCCCCCAAGTCCAATGCTATAGTCTGCCATTTCCTGAGATATTAAAAAACATATTCTAAAATAAAATCACGAAACTTTTTAATATCATTGTTTTTATTCCCTTGAAAATAAAATATGATGATAAATCTTGAGAAAAGTGGTTATGGTCATGGTCTCAATTGATTGTATTGCCACTCGGCAAAACATATCAAGCTCAGCCAGCAAAAACACTTTGCTTTCTTAATCTCAATATACTGTACTTATCGAATTATGTAGATCAGTATTCCACAGTATTCGTGAAAATTTTTATAAGATCTGATCTCAGATTTTTAGTATTTGTATTTAGTACCAAAAATGCATTAACGATGGAAAAGATGTTGTTTTAAAATGAGCTCGGTCACATGATAATGAAATTAACGAGACCTCTTCATATGATAATAACGTCACTTTCTTAAAGTAGTTTTGTGACTTCGAGTATAGACTAACATTCTGCGGCTCACAAGTACGCTATCCAAACCTACTAATACGCTTTCCGCAGCCTACTAGTATGTTAACCACAGTACACTAATATGCTCTCCGCAACCCACTGATACGTTATCCGCAGCCTACTAATACGCTATCTGCAGACCACTAATACGCTTTCCGCTGCCCACTAATACGATATCTGCAGCCCACTAATACGCTCTCCGCAGCTCACTAATAGGCTCTCCGCAGCCCACTAATACGCTTTCCGCTGCCTACTAATATGTTAACCACAGTCCACTAATATGCTCTCCGCAACCCACTGATACGTTGTCCGCAGCCTACTAATACGCTATCTGCAGACCACTAATACGCTTTCCGCTGCCCACTAATACGCTTTCCGCTGCCCACTAATATGTTATCCCCAGCCCACTAATACGCTCTCCGCAGCCCACTAATATTGTATACCTACTAATATGTTGTCCGCTGCCCACTTGCAGGCAGCGTCCCTCAAGCTGGGAACTGCTGCCCTTAGTCCTTTGTAACTTTTATTTTGAATCACTCTGTATTACACGAATACACACAATATTTTTAAAATATCGCCTCCAGAATCAGTCTTTCGCACTGTAGCGTCTCCTGGATCCGACCTTGGAAGCACGGAAACGACTGTCGGCACCGCCCCCAGCGGCAAGGGCGGCTGCGCGCACATCGCTCTGTTGCGCCGCGGCGTCTCATCTGCGGGAGTGTTTTCCGACGGTGGCGCGCCCAGCGAGGGGCGTCCCGAACTTCGCCTCACAATGCGCCGTTAATTTGTCTCGCGGGCTGCGAGATGTGGCGCCCCTGGCGGCTCCGGGGGGAACGGGAGAGAGGCATTACGGAATTGCCCGCGGATTCGCCGCTGAACTAAGGCAAGGGGAGGGCGAACGGAGGTTGGAGTTGTCCCTCGGCACGTGAGCGAGTAGACGTTAAAAAATGTCTGGCAGATTTGTTACATTTGATATTCAGCAATACTCACGTTTGTTCATTGAATAAAACATTGGTAGTCAGATAACCGGTTACTCTCAACTTAAATTTGTGTTTAAAAGCAGGATTATGAATTTCAGTGATTGTCAAATTAATTTACAGCGAGAGAGGTGGCTCAGAGTATCAGCTGATGTCACTGTCTCTAGGTTGAGGTCCGACTGTGGCAGGATTTTTGACACTAACTAGATAGCTCAATCGACTGGACTTCAGTCGGTGTCTGAGGGAGAATTCCAGCTGCCGGTTGCTCTGATCAGTAGTTTTCCGTGGTTTCTCCTTTCAAAACCAGGCGAATGCCGAAGCAATTCCCTAACAAACGAAACACAGACCGCGCGCGATCATTCCTTTCTCTTCATTGTCCTATCCTCACCCCTTTCTTACACACACACACATACAAGCACTACACTACCAAACAAATCAATTTAGTTTGGCGTTAATGAGAACCAAGATATTTGTTCACATGAATGAACCAACTGTATCATTACGAGCAATGTCAACAATTCTAGAGTAATGAAAGATATCATGAAATAATTACAAAAACATTGACAGAATAATGTAAAATAAAAGAGCGAAACTTAAAATACAGTAAATCTAGAAATAAAAGGTGAGTGGTCTGGTACTAAACTCGCATTTATTCATTTCTCCAGTCTCACACAGGAAGATGCATTTCTTCAGTGTCTGGGTCGCACGAATGTGAATCCTTTGAAAGGCAAAGTTGAAGTCGTCATCGCTGCGCGAAAGAGAGTTTCGAGATATGCTCTCCTGCACGTGAGGGAAAAGCGGAATGCGAAAAGGTTGGAGCGAAACTCGAGGGCGGAGCAAACGCGGCGCATGCTGGGAATGCAGAGATGGCGACGCGGACGCAGACTTTCTGCCCGAGTTTTGTGACCCTCCATGGACTAAAGGGTAGGAGGGTGAATTTGATGTTTCCGCCAAAGGTTATGAGTTCCATCACAGTAATTCCGTAAGGTAAGCATTAGAAATGTAAAATATGTACTGGCGATTGTGGTGACGAATGGGATGAAGGAACGGATGAAAATATTCAAATACAGGATCGAATCTACTAAGGTCGAATATGAAACGGAAAAATGCATTTTGTGCTACTTGTAATTTGTGTTGTTGCTTGAGCTTTAAATTCGTAAGCAAGAAATCACAATAATCGAAACGAGACATTATGAACAAATTTACTAGACGTATGCGGGTGATGGTAATAGTTGGTAATAGTTCTCTGACGCGTTTTAATGAATCGAGGACTGCAATGACATTTTGGCAAATCTTACCTACTTGTGTGGTCTATCTAAGTGTGATTTCTATATGTATTTCTAAGATTTACGACGCTGTACCACGGATCAGGAGAGATGTCTACAGTAAATTCCGGTAGGGAGGATTTCTCCAGCTTGTTCAAAGCGTTGCGAGAGCCTGTCACTAATTTAGCATGAATCAAGCAGTCTGCTAACATTTGCTGCTTCATGTATACTGAATTAAGAGTCGAGTATTATGGATTGTAAAATCAAGGAGGTAGCCAAACCCTTTCACGTAAAATGTTAGTAGAATTGATATTCAGGTTACCAGCTCTAAAAATATTCCTGCCGTTTTGAGGATAAGTTACTTTTATTGAGTGGCAGTGTTAAGCAGGGCCGAAAGCCCAAGAATCGAGAGAAAGTGCAAGAATGTATATATTGTGTGGTCAAAATTCACATTTATCTTCGTTTATAAATGCCAGACACAAATAATTAACTCTTTTAAAGCGGAAACTTTATATTAATACTACATTTGAACGCTTGTTGAAAGGAATGACATTTCACAAATTCCAAAGTATCCTCCACCATCTTCTCTCACATTAAATTTCTTTCAGTTTAGCCTCGGTGTCAGTGAATATTCAACCCATTTTTGAAATTTGTTTTTTCCTCCTATTTCTTATACCCCCTCTTCATACAATCTTGTAAATCCTTCAGCCATTCCATTCTTGTAGCAAAAACCAGATTGATTATATATTACGTACTTTTATTTCCCTCTTGTAACTCTTCCATACCTTCAACATCCTTTGTGATTAATTCGCCGATACCCAACACTTAAAAATATAGACCAATTGATGTTATTGCTGTACATAATTTACATGTATCTTAGTATTCAAAATCACGTGCTCACATTCATGGACGTGATCAGGTTTTGTAATCAGAAGAAGCAAAAACGGGCACAAAATGTTTTAAGTTTCAACAATACTTACATCACTTTGTAAAATAAAAACTCACATATTTATGTTTTCAAATCTTACATAGTTAAAAAAATCATAGACTTTTTAATTGATTATTTTTTTTGTTCTTCTTATCAACTTTCAGGAGAAAGTACAATGAAACTTTAGAAATTAACAATGCGTACATGCACATGGCTACGCCCATGACGCGTACAGACGTGTTCAAATTATTAGACTAAAGCATGTATTTTTAATGTTCATAAGTTTCTTAATATAAAAATTGGAGAGAAAAACTTAATACCTTATTGTTACACACACTAAGTAGTAAATGTATGAACGTAACATGGACACGGAGAATAAACACATGTAATAATAGTAGTTTATGCAATTAGTTTATAATGTTATGCTTTATTGCATGAGTACATGTTTTGAAAACGAGCGACGTTAGGAGCGAGTTTTCAAATTTGTATGAATGCAATAAAGCAACATTATAAACGAGTTGCATACGCTATTTTTTTGTATGACAGCATTATAAATTTATAAGAGAATGAAACTTAAATTTTCCTGTGATGTCTCGGGTATTTGACGTCTGTGCGAGAAAGCTGTAGTCGGCTGTTCTATTTACCTCTACCTCCCCCTAATTCTCATGCTGCGATTGGCTGAATGTGTGATGACGCAATCATTCGAGCCATAAAATCTAATACGTCATCATTTGTGCCATAAAACGCCAGATTATGAACGATTTCTTGCAACAGAAAAGGTCATTTATAATGCTGGAATACAAAAAAGAATGACGGAAAGTCGGTGGCCTAAGAAAATTTGTAAATGGTAAACCTCAAAGAAACAGGAAATGTGGCAGACCAAGAAAAACATGCGAAAAGGAGATAGAAAAGCCAATGAAGGAACGAGATCTTTAAGAGGAAGATTGGGAAGATCAAATGACGTGGCGACTAGGATGCGAGAAGCGGCGTCAGCTGTAAACAACCTCGCTAATACTACTACTACTACTACTGCAAAAAAGGAAAATATTTTACAAAAAATATCTTTAGTCTAATAATTTGAACACGTCTGTATTTTAAAGTTCCAAGGATAATGAGATATCAACCACAATAAGGGATAAAATTTTTAATATTTAGAAAATTTCGTCATAGATATGTTTCGGGAGTGTTTTTCCCATCATCAGTGACACCAAAATAGAAAATTCAGTAAACAAGTTAGCAAAATGAAAATTACAAATAAACTTAAACCTATTCAGCTTGAAAACTAATTAAGGTACTCAAACATATGTATGACGAACTTTTCTAAATATTAAAAATTTTATTCTTCATTGTGGTTGATATCTCATTATCCTTGGAACTTTATCATGGATTACCACAAAATCTCAGTTGCCACCACAGAATTCGTCTGTATTTTCTTCTAAGAGCGGGCGATGTCCGTCGAGTAGCGAACGGAAGGCGGGCGTTGGCGCGGGGCGGGTGAAACTCGCGGCCCGGCGAGCGCTGAGGGACGGGCCCTTTGTCGCAGCCCCGGGCGAGCCGCTCTCCGTGAAGCCGTGAGAATCGCGGGGCAGGGGGGTGGGGGGGGGCGTGGTTCCTCGCGCAGGGATTATGCCGCGCACGTGCGCCGCGTCTTCCGCCTTGCGACGCGAAGCGACGGCGAGATAGGAGGAAGGTCAAGTTTGCCCTGCCAACGCCAACGACGCCCCCACCCCTTCACCTCGCGCGTGCGCTGTGAGAGGCGCTGCGCCGCTGTTTTGTTTGCGGAACCTTTGTAACTGTCGGTCGCTACTTCGACGTTACGTACGTTTTGCATACGAAATCTTTTAGTTAATCATTTACTCTATCGTTGTGTTTTGTTTATTAAAACATTTGATTTCGTGGTCTATGGTGTCTTTGCTTTTTAACATTCTAATAAAATATAAAGTAGTTATGCCTATGACAATGGTAGTCAAAATGCTGGGTAAACCTTTCGTGGAAAATACTGATGAAAATTTACATGATATTTAAAATGTGAAGGTATATTTACTGAAAAAAGAATATAAAAACTTATAGCTTGCAAACTGGAAACTGGATCATTTAATTTAAGCAATTTCCAAAAATTAAACAGTTTCATTTAAAAACTTGGATGTATTGTTGCATGTTATAAAAGAAAACAATGGTTCACAAAACGAGTTCATAGGTTAAATGTTTTTCCTAGAACAATATATTACATGTATTTTTATGTAAATAAAATTAATAATGGAAGCAACACTTTCTGCTCAATGAAAATTGATATAAATGCTAAAGTTCATTAATAATAATTAGTAATGTACTTGATCTTGTAACTCTTCACTACATCGTTGGCTTATTTTCCGACTAAAGAATCATTTGTCTATAGTTTTAAGAAACTTGGTGTAAAATTAAAGGTTACAAATAAATACTCCACCGTTTATTCACAAATCCCATTACGTGATAATTGAGAATGTTGGATGAGTAAGTCCTGTCATGTGAACGATGTTCCTTTTTAAGTATTATATGAAAGAAATGCAGCACAAGAGCCAAAAACGTAATAAAAAAAAGTGCAAGAACGGGAAGAGATTGAGAAAAGGTACAAAACGTTGCAACTAAACGTTGCAACTAGGAGTGTTTATTTCATATTATTCGCATCTTTGCCAGGCAAACTCATCTGGGCATTGTGAGAGCGAAAAAAGGTGCAGATGCCGCACCTTAAAACTCCCAGCTCTATTCATTACTATTATTCTTGCGCTGTAATCTTGTACGCAACAACTAAACGGCAGCTAAGTCATTTACACAAATATTCTCCACGTACAAACAGCGAGTAAATGCTCATCTCTTTGTACAAGTGCGTAGGAGCATTGCGAACCGACTCCAAATGAAAAGCTGGAGAGCGCGTGTGGCGGAAGTAAAACTTATCTAGCCGCGCGCGGTCTCTAGGAGAGCTCTGCTCCCTTACGGTTCCACGGCGCGCCTCCCATTGTTATTAACCTGTATTAAATTAACACCGCTGGTATTCGCGCTGAATGTAGCGGCTGCGCAGACAATGGGAGATCGCCGTGCGCCGCGCGAGGGGCGCCGTGAGTCTATTATCTTCGGCGGCGGCGGCGGAGGCGAAGGCGGAGTGCTGGTGGAGGCGGAGGAGGGTGTGCTGTTGGGGGGTGAGGTAGGAGGTTGCGGTGCGAGGATCGATGGGTGTGAATGCGGAATCGGGGTCGGTCCCGGTGATGATGAATTTGGGTGTTTTTGGGAGTGACGGCAGAGGTGCTAGTGGAGGCGCTGAGCGGGAGCAGTGGCGGGATGGGATGGGATGGCAAAGGATGGGATGGAATGGAATGGGATTTGATGTGATGGGATGAAATGGAATGGAATGGGATTTGATGGGATGGAATGGGATTTGATGGGATGGAATGGGATTTGATGTGATGGGATGGAATGGAATTTGATGAGATGGGGTAGATGGGATGGGATGGAATGAGATTTGATGGGATGGGTTGGGTTGGAATGTGATTCGATGGAATGGGATTGGATGGGATGGGGTAGAATGGGATAGGATGGAATTTGATGGGATGGGATGAAATGGGATTTTATGGGATGGAATAGAATGTGATGTGATGGGATGGAATGGGATTTGATGGGATGGAATGGGATTTGATGGGATGGGATGGGACGAGACGGGGCCGACAGAAGAGGTGCTGGTGGAGGTGCCGGCGTGGGGGTTTCCAGAGACTGTGGCGGGATAGAGATGCAGGCGGGGGTGGAGGCGAGTACTCTAGTGTGCAGGGGGAATGGCAGGGGGAATGTGCAGGGGGAATGGGGTTTGCTAGCGGACTGGCTGGGCGGGAGTGGAAGCCGCGGGCGGGGTGACCCGGGTCTGGCAGGGGAGCTGCTGGCAGAGGTGCCGACCTGGGCGATGGCGCAGGCGGAGGCGAAGGTCGTGGGGTCGGAGATGAGAGCGCAGTTGGTGAAACCAGGTCCGATGTTGGTGGAGAATGGTATACTATTGGGGGTGAGGTCGCTGGTGGTGTCGCTGGTGTCGTGGGAGGAGTCACTGTAGAAGCATGGAGAAGGCGGATGTGGTATCTAACGGCGGGTCCACTGGCGATAGCGGGAGCGGGATTGCATGCTGGGGTAGAATGGAAACGGGGCGAGGACAATGGATGGTCTGAGGTGGTAGCTGCAGTGTTAGCGGACGGGGTGAGCGGCATCGGTGACCGCAAGCGGGCGGGACTAACCCGGCAGAGGAGCTGCTGGCGGAGGCGCGGGCGTGGGCGGTGGCAGAGACGGGAGCGCATGTGGAGGTGGTGGGGTTGGAGTCCAGGGCGCAGGTTGTGGAAGCGGAGCCCATATTGGTGGAGGGATGCCGTTGGGGGTGAGGTGGAAGGCAGGAGATACCTGGGGAGTATAGGAGGCTGGCGAAGGAGGTGCGGTGATGAGAGCCGGGGACGGGGGCGCTGTTGTATTCAGGGAGGCAGAATGGAAATCGTGGGCGAGATCGTCTGGAGGTCCGACGTGACGGGAGGGGTGCTGGCGGAGGAGCTGGGCGGGGGCGGTGGTCGCGGGCGGGCTGGGCTGGGTGGTTGGGAAGATTCGGGCGGAGGCGCGGGCGTGAGCGGTGACGGAAAAGGGGGGCGGCTGGCGAGGTGGAGGCTGAATCGGTGCGGTGGGAGTCGGTGGCGCAGGTGGTGGTGGAGGCGGGTTCGCTTGGAGTGATGGGGGTGAGGTCGGCGATGAAGTGAGTGTAAGCGGTTGGCGAAGGCCGGCGCGGCGAAGAAAGCGGGGCAGGGAGGGGCGAGATGACTTCGGGAGGCAGAATGGAAATCGTGGGCGAGGACTCCGAAGTGACGGCAGTGGCGTTAGCGGCGCTGGGCGGGGCGGAGCCGATGGTGCAGATGCTGGGCGAGGCGCTGGCGAGGGCGGTGCGGGGGCGGAGGTGTATACGGACGCGGAATTGGTGCGGTGGGATTGGTGCAGCAGGTGGTGGTGGAGGCGGGTTCGCTTGGAGAGGAGAATGATGGGCGTGAGGTCGGCGATGGTCGTTGCGAGGGCAGCGAGTGTAGGAGGTTGGCGAAGGCAGGCGCGGTGGAGAAAGCGGAGCTGGGGACCCCGTTGCATTCGGGGAGGTAGAATGGAAATCGTGGGCGGACCGGGTGGCGGCAGGGGACGCCAGGGACGCTAGCGGAGCCGAGGACGGGGCGGGGGCGTATGCGGGGCGCGTTCTCAGGAAGCTGCGCCTCCGAGTGCCGGCCATCTGCCGGCGCCGCCGCCTGGCGCGCGGCCCAACGCGCTGTACCTGCGTTGCACGCGCAGGCGACCCCGCGACGCCGCGCGGCGCACAGTGGCCCGCGCCTGCCAATGCCCCGGCCAGAGCAGCTTCAGACGTACGGTCTCGAACTGGGCGATGACGACGGGCGATTTTTATAACTTTGCCACTCAATCCCTTAAGGCCACGATGGAATATCACACGTCCATTTCGCGTCTTTCTCGGTCGTGCCGCTAGAAGTCACACGATCGCTAGCACTGATTGATAGGGTCGCGATCATGCGATGTTTAGCGGCACGCCAGAGAAAGACGCGAAATACCGTGACATAATCCACAGTGAAGACGGGACTTCAGAGGCAAAGTTATAAAAATCGCACTATACTAAGTGTTGATAAAATGTCTTCTGGGTCGTAATTTCGAGTGAAATTTGTGTTGATGAAGATCTATTAGTGAAAATAGGAAATTCATTGATACATTACTTATACGTTAGCGTAAATAATGACGATACCGCAACGAACGTCCGTTGACCGCAGATTCCAGGTTCGAATCTCATTGAATATTCCTTGTGAACTGTGTATGAACGGCGCGCAGAATAACCTCGACTCTCACATGTTATTCATGAACAGAAAACTATTCCCTTCAGCTTGTTACTAAACACGTTTATAGTCTTTCTTACGGAATTTATTTGAGTGAACTGAAACTTTGCGCACTGACCAGAAATTCGTTGCCAAAAAATGTAAAATTATCATGAAATCCACCCACCAGCTACTATCACCTTTAGTGAGATATCTTTCTTTTTAAACATTTATTTCTACCTGCTCGGTATTTCTGCCTTTCAGGGATGTTCATAATACATAAATTTTACACAATAACTTTTAGGGATGGACATCAGCATGCGTTACCTCCATTCTCAGGGATCTGTTAATTCGTTTTATTGGTCAGATAATAGAAACTGCAGAGGCCAGTTTTTGAAGTTATTTGTGATAGCTGTTAAAGGGTGGTGTTAGTGGGTGGGATTTTAAGGAAGAAGCATAGGGGAAAATGGGTAAATGATTTAAGGTGCTCGAAGGGAGTCTTTAGCGTTTTGTGATCTTATTCTGTTTGGTGAACTATACGTTTTACCAAGTTGAAATATTGTTGTACTGCGCGATTGGGGGAGGGATAAAAAGAATTTATATAACCACTATGTATTTATAGTGAATAGTTCTATATATTTATATAGAAAGATTTATATAGTCGCTAATGTATGACGTATATAATTCGTTTTGTATTTGCATGTTGCTTACGAACCAAGGAGCTTTAATGGCATTTCTGAGAAACTTATTTAGATATCTTTTAGGGTGTTATATATTTGTAGTAAATACCTGTTTCAATTGGATTTATGTAGTCAGTTTCTTTAGCGAAACGTCCGGCAATCGGCTAACCGGAGCCACTGTGCACCTTGCCAGTGGGATCGCGATTCCGCTCGTAGATGCCTGACGCAGATCCCGACCTACGGGGGAAGGGGCGGGGCGACGCGCTTCACAGTCGTTCCGGTAGCGGAGAGCAAAGGGCGCTGGGATGCGAACGCGGCCGGGGGCGGCGGCGGGGGCGGGGGCGAGGACGACAATGGCGCCATCAGTTACACTCTGCCTTCCGCTGGCTGTGCCGTTCGCCGCTCGCCCGCGCGTCTGCGCCCGCCCAACCGCGTGCGTTTGCCCTTCGCCCATCCCCTGTCACGCGCCCATCACTCGGCCTTCGCTGCTTCGCGAAGCTACGGCCCTTCTGACAGCTCTCTCGCCACGAGCGGCGGTACGTCACGGACCCAGCTCTGAAGCAATCGGCTTGCGAGCATTTGCGTACTTTCTTACAGCCAGGGTTCAGCGTTGCCGCTCACTTGCACGAAGTCGCGGAAGCGATAGGTTCGGCTATGGCAAAGGTTTTGAACATGATATCAAGACGTGTCATCACCTGTCGGTAAGTGTCAATGTTTTGAGGTTTCAGTGATCTGGCATGTAGGTGGAGCCAAGTGTCTATACTTGGGTTTTTCGATCTTGGCGCACCAAGGCCACGGAAGAAAAATGGAGAGGGAAGGCTTTCTCCAATAGGGAGCTTCCACGTCACAACAGAGTAGTGAATAGCAGCTCCCTATTGGAGAAAGCCTTCCCTCTCCATTTTTCGTCCGTGGCCTTGGTGCGCCAAGAACGAAAAACCTAAGTATAGTAATGGGTGGCAACAGCGCATTGAACTGTCAGAGTCGCATATACGCTGCCGGTACTGTACTGAATAAGTGCGTTGAGACCAGGGAGAGAGAGTGGACTAAATGCCAAAAACTCCATGCACTTTCGTAGGTGGTGCTGTTTTTTCATTTTATTTTTGTACCCGAAGAGTGAATAAACACCACTTTACAGATTTAAAATAGAAAGGTTTACAATCCGCACAAAAAGAGCCAGACACAAAACGCATAATTTTTTACAATATGTAGCAGAAAACGTACGGGGTTACTTGAAAATAAACAAACTCAACATAAATAGTAGTTTATGCAGTTAATTTATAATGTTAAGCTTTATTGCATGAGTACATGTTTTGAAAACGAGCGACGTTAGGAGCGAGTTTTCAAATTTGTACGAATGCAATAAAGCAACATTATAAACGAATTGCAAAAACTATTTTTTTCTGTGACAGCATTATAAATTTCTACGAGAATCAAATGTAATTTTGCGAAAAAACTCTCCTGTGGTATCTCGGGTACTTGACATCTGTGAGAGAAAACTGTGGCCGGCTGTTCCGTTTACCTCTACCACTCCCCGATTCTCTCGCTGCGATTTGCTGAATGTGTGATGACGCAATCATTCGTGCCAAACAATGTAATACGTCATCATTTGTGCCTTAAACGCCCGATTATGAACGATTTCTTGCAACAGAAAAGGTCGTTTATAATGCTGGAATACAAAAAACATATATACGTGTGAGTAAATTACCATTAGAAACATCATTTATATGAGTTTTAGGCTCACAGCAAGGGGTGGTTCGGTTTGCATGGAAGTTACATCTCAGTGACCTGAGTGTCCTGAGGAAAGGGCAAGGGATGGTGTCCCTATCATGTCTACACATATGTTCTCGGGTGTTTGAAATGGTAAAACCTCTGATTTAGTCATCACAAAAATAACAGAGTGATAATATTTAATTTGCATCAGAAATGCTAGAGAACGAAGTTTGTTTTAATGAACTTTTGTTTACAGTAGTGAAATAACAATGTCGTTTGAATACTGTTTTGATATATTCAGAGTCTAAAATTTGTAAACTTTATCATTTGTCTGGTATAAATTACTTCTTAACTCTATTTCCCTTCAAATGTGACAAGCGCCTCTTTTAGAATTACCAATTCAAGTGGTGGGTGAGGTATAAGACTCAAGCTGCATGTTTTAAACCGAAATTCATATGGCTGGTGGGGATCTGTTCTGTGAATGAGTATGAATAGCAATTTTGTACGTTTGTTTATCTGGGATATTCAAACGTCATTTTACAGAGAATGTTTACGCTGGATATTTCTGGACCTAAACTACCAGAAATCCAATAAGTGTCAGTTTGTTCTACTCTGCTGTCCATGTTGACTGTGATTGTATATTCATTTTCTAGTACGTTCATATTTTTATTCTCTATGTCGTTTGTATCTTTTAGATGTTGCTTTTAAATTTTAAATTATATGTTCTATCACGTTTATCGTGATTTCTTTAACTCCTCAGTTTTTGTGCTACATTTTCATGCCTAGATGATTAACAAAGAAAACAAAACAGAATGAAATCGTGTTCATATGCTGCAGTGAAATGGTTTATTTTTAGATTAGATTAGATTTAACATTAATTTTCATTTAAATGTTGGAACTTGGTGTTAGAATATCTTAACTGTACATTCAAGCCTTCATTGCTCAACAATAAATTACGTTAAAATACTAATTTTTTGTTGTATTCATCCTGTGAAATTTGCGTAATTTATAAGCTATTTCATGACACTAATATGATTAGAAATGTTGGTCGATATTGGTAAACTGAGTATTAGTGTTCGAACTTGTGTGCTACTTTAACCGACACCGCCGCTGCCACGACTATCACTACCTTGATTATCACCTCTTCAGTCACACTTAACGCCAATACTGACATTTCTTTTAAAACTGTCTCTTAAGTTCTACATAACTTTCTATCAAATGGTCAACGAAATATTCAACAACCACGAAAACTAACACATCCATATATACATCAATACACATAAACACACGCACTCCATAGCCACATATTTTGTTTCGATTCAAGAGTTTCTCGCACGACTCCAGCTTCAAGTACTTACTCTACAGCGCCCTCTATCGTGCTTTCTTTATTTACTGCACGGTGCCCTTCAGTTTGTATAAAAGCTACAGAGCACAGATAAAGGCAACCGAACCCATTCTGGTTCCGACCGCTGAGCCGAGCACATCGTTATCAGCAGTCGCCTTCGTTTGCACCGGAGAGGCCGAACCAGTCTAGGCCGGGTCACTCATGTGCAAAGTGCTGTTTTGTCTTTGTGTTGACTGTGTAAACTAGTATTCTCATACTTTTTTTCTTGTGACTAGTGTCCGTGTGTAGAAAAGTGTCATAAGTATTGAAGTTAAAATAACTACTTCGGACCCTACGTCATGCAATAGCGAAGGCCAGAGCATATCGAAATCTCTGAACATCAACTGAATTCTGATTCACAAAATGAGTTGATGTCGACCAACCTACTGCAATCATCACTTGGTCATCAACAAATTTATCAGCAAAACATTAAGTCACAATACATGGATCCCCATGGAAATGGCCAACACCACGTCTCAGCAGGTGCAGAATTCTATCTACAAAGTGGAACGTCCTCCAACGGAAATTGTCTCTCAGATCCAACTGTAAGTGACGGTACATCAACTGCTCAGGCAAGTACATTCACGAATGTTCTTTTACCTATAGTTCAGTCGTCCAAGAGACCGCGTAGTAACAGTGATCCAAATGCGCCAGCGAAGAAAATTAGTCAAGATCAAAGTGTAGAATATTCAATCCCCACTAGCAATAGTTTCAGCGCCTTACAAAATCTCCAAGTCTCTGAGGAAATAAATCCTATCCCCCTAGTGTTTGTGTATAACATTGATAACCTCACAGAAATTCACGATCTCTTAAATGGTGCCCTAAAAAGTGAATTTTCTACCGAATTAAAACTTGGCGAGGTTAAAATTCAAACGGAAAACAGCGAAGACTACAGACTGTTAGTAAACATGCTAAATACTAAAAAAAAAATACTTACACACTTATGCTCACCCGTTATCAAAAAAATTATCTATTGTAATGAAAGATATTCACCAATCCTTTACTGAAGATCAAATTCTCGCAGAACTTGTATCGAAAAACTTTCAAGTTGTGAAAGTGAATAGACTACATAACGAAGAAGGTCAGCCAATTCATGTCGTTTCCGTGATAATTGTGAAAGAAAATAGATGGCAAGATATATTTAAATTAAATAGACTGTGTCATGCTGTTGTTCGTGTTGAACAGCGAAAACGTCTCCCAAGGCCAGAACAATGCTCCAGATCCCAAGATTATAATCATACCCAAAACTATTGCAATAAAACAAATTGAAATTGATGTAAATTCTTCCTGTTGATCCTGGCATAATTGGAGGTGTTGATGGTACGAATAAATATATATATTTGACCATATAGGATCAATCAAAATTGATTTCAGGAATTAAACTTTAAAAAACCTTTATTAATGGCTCAACAACGATTCGCACGTTTTGTGCGTGCCTTGTCAAGAGCAATTATGGCAACGGTTAACAATTTTATATAAATTAACATAAAACAATAGAAATTACAATTTTTGAGTTAAATATTTACATTGCTGTTACATCCACAAAAACCTTGAAGGCTTGTCAAATCAAATAGTTACATTATGCAATTTATGAGAGCAGCACATTTAGATATGTTAAGGAATAAACATTTCGAACATGTGGGATTGGCAAAAAAATAATACAATTATGGAAGTTGGTACAGCATTAACATTTTATAAATTTGGTTCAGCTTTTGTATGTCACTTTTTGTGTTCATCGTATCATTCATTTTTATATACAACATTTCGGCAATTAGCCTTTTTGATGTTTGTTTCTCATTATGTAAAATTTTGACTTTATCAAATGCAATGGAGTGGTTATGTTCCGTTCTATACTTGGTTAAAGAGGTATGCAAATCCGCGTCTTTGTTGATGTCATATTTATGCTGGTATATCCGTCTGCTAATATATTGTTTAGTCTCCCCAATGTACACCTGCTGACAATCATTGCAAGGAATGGAGTATACAACATTAGATTTATCTCCTAGTCTAAGTTTATCGTTCTGCTTGTTATAAAGATGGTTAGTTTTATTTAGATTGTAAAATACAATGTCTAAATTGTATTTTCTGAAATAGGCTTTTATTTTATCATTGACAGGTTCATAAAATGGTAAGGGTATTCATAAATTTTTATTGCTGGTAATTTCTTTGGATTTGTGTGTTAATCTTTTTTGAATATATTTATTAATAAAGAATGATGGGTAGAGATTGTTTTTCAGGATATTTTCGACTATTTTAAGATTTTGTTGTGAAATTCAGGATTAGCTAAATTTAGTGCGGAATCTACAAGATTGTAAACCATGGCTATTTTTTGATTCTTAGAATGCTTGGATAGATAATTTAAAACTCTTCCTGAAAAAGTTGGCTTTTGATACCAGTCTGTTATAATTTTATTTTGCTTAACAATTAATTTAAGATTTAAAAAACTAATTTCTCTTTTTTCGTTCTCAAATTCTGTGGTAAAGGTTAACCTGGGGTGGAATTTGTTATATATATTGACCAAAGTGTCGACATTGGATTGATGTAAACAAGTAATCAAGTCATCCATGTACCTGTAATAAAATAAGACATGGAATTGAATTTGGGAGAAGCAGAAGACCTCTATTTGTTCCATGATTAGATTGGCAAGTACAGAGGAAACAGGAGACCCCATTGCTAATCCAAAGGTTTGAAGGTAAATTTTTTTATTGAAAGAAAATGCGTTATTATTTAAACTGGCTCTTAAACCTATTAAGAATTGATCTAAGGAGATGGGAGTGTATTTACTAATGTCAGACCAATGTTCTTTAATAATATTATCAAATAATTCAATTGGGATGTTGGTATATAAAGACTTAACATCCAAAGAGCAGAGGATATATCCAGGTGGAATGGATATAGAATCAATGCATTTTTTAATTTGCAGAGCATTACTAACATGACTCGACTTTTTTCCTGTAATGTGGATTAAAATTTGAAATTGTTTGTCAAAAATGTTTTCTTTCTTTTTTAAACAGTTTTTCTATATCCAGGAACCTAATCCACCTTTCTGCATTAAAATATATACTCAACATTCGCGATGTTTTTTGGGAACCTAACTCTCGCGAATGCTGAGGGATTACTGTATGTTTTATATTTTAATTTTGTGTATCTGTATCTGATGCTTCAAAACAAGTTAGTTTATCTTTTTATATTTTCTACTATATTTCCATTTCATTTCTCATGGTAGTTATTAAAGTACTAAAAAATAATTATCTTCTTTGAATTTTGTCAGTCGAGTATTTTGTACATTTAGGATCACTTTGTTGTTTTGGAAAATGAATTTATTGGGAATATCATAATGTTTCAGTTCAGAACGCTGAGTAGGCGTTGCAGAGACTTCATTAGTCGATCTTGGTGCCCCTTCTGGCTTAGATAGGCAATCATTCTTACAGATTTGTGTTGCAGGCAGAGTATGGTCATGGTCGAGCTAAGTTTTTCCGATAATAACATAAAAAGCTTTCCTCTTTTTCTGTTGTGCATATGAAAATGAGTACGAAGTCAGTTCATGAATAACATTTATTGAACATAACATAAAACATACATGGACACGCGTGAGGCGCGGCCATATAGGAAAAACATACGAATTTGTCTTCTTTTGCCGAGAAGCGGAATCTGGAAGAGCAAGGCTGTCGGCAATTGTTCTACTGCATGTGCCTAGGGTAGGGCACAGCGATGGCTCTCCTCGTTGACCAGTGAAGCCACTTCATGCTTGTGACGCGGCCATATCCAGGTGACAGGTGGAGGGCACGGCGTCGACTCTCGGTGATGGCGTGGTCTCCACGTTGACTAGCGCTCCAGGCTTGACTGTAGGCTACGATTGCCTCTGCTCTGCGACGTCGGGTTTATAAGCGCCGCCAGCCAATGGGGAGGCCGGATGGCGACATGGTTCGCTCGGATAGAGGTAAAGATAGATAAAGAGGAAGATAGAGATAGAAGTAAAGATATAGAGAGAGATAGAGGTAAAGATGGATAAAGAGGAAGATAGAGATAGAGGTAAAGATAGAGGGAGATAGAGGTAAAGATAAATAAAAAGAGATAGAGGTAAAGATAGAGAGAGGTGGAGGTAAAGAGGTAAAGAAGTCGATAGAGAAAAATAGAGAGATAGAGGTAAAGAGAGAAACAGAGAGAGATAGACATAAAGAGTGATACAGATAAAGAGAGAGATAAAAAAAGAGAGAAAAGCTTGGTCGCCTGGACGAAGTATGGCAATGCTGCGCCCTACTGACTGTTGCCCGAATTGCTGTCGCGCGTATTTTGAAAGTCCGGCGCTTACACAGCAGTTTCTGTAAGATTATTTCATCCGCTATTGAATAGATTGTCTCAGTTCCGTGTGCTTTCGCTTCACCAAACGCCACAATTTCTTGTGGATTGCGCTTGAAACATCTTAAACAGTGAATTATTTAATTTTTTATCAGCGCCTTAATCAGTAGGAATGAAAATTATTGTTAAGCAATATTCTATTGAATTTTGCGTTATATCTCCTTCAGCTAAGGGTCATTATTTGCTCAAACACTTCAATCACACAGTTTGAATGAGTTTATATAATGTGGTATATCCATTTTGTAGAGTCATGATTTGAATATGCAGTGCGCGTGCAGTTCATGAATAATTAAATATTGTTTGAAAATATCAATATTTTAATTGTCATTATTACACATTTAACTTATCTGAAACATTTTATGTATTCTGCACAATCAATTTATGTATTATGTGTATGTATACTAATTTTTGTATTAAAGTCATTAATTTCTTTTAATTAAAGAGAAATATGTATGGCCCAAATCACACTACGAACATTTTCATTAAACAAAATATGTACACAAAGAATTTATCGCCAGTACTTAGTAATATTTCATTTAACCGGAAAATTCAATGTTTCATGCCTCGTTTAATCTAATTTTCCTTCTATCCAGCTGTTCAACAGTATTTAGTGTTGCAGCATTGAATTAATTTTCTGGATGATATTCTGTATTTTGCCGCAAAAAATGGAATCAAAACGCAGAGTCTTTTCGTTTGGTTTTCATTTTTAATTCTTGGAGTCTTATGTTTCTATCTAATAGTACTAATGTTCGAATCAGGATAGTTTATGATTTACCAGGTTAATGTTCATATTATTCAAACTGGGCACTAAAATCCGAAGTAAGAATAGAATCGAAGCATTACTTCCAACTTTAGCTGGATGAAGTTTACTTTATCCAATCCTTTATCGTTATCGTTAGGGTAGTCGGTGGCAAGGTGTAGCAGACAAATAATAAACAGGGATAAAAATGCTAGTGAGAGTGTGGCGAGCTTACAGGGATCAGAAGGCTAGTGAGAGGCAACGTGGGTAGTTCCTAGTACATCTGATGTTGTAAATTTCCATTCTAAATCTCACTTCAAATCTCAGTTAACGTTTTGCTTCGCGTTTATGAGAGGGCGATGATGCTCCAGCTTGTCACCTGCGTGATTTGCATAAGACGTCATTGACTCCAGATAGCATATACTGTCCAAAAGTTTTTTATGCCAAAATACATTTTGCAAAGTGTCTAGATCCCGCAAACTACGACAATCACTTTATTTTTATAGAACCGATTGGCTGACAACGAACAGTAGTTGGATTAAGTCCGAAATGCCTCATTCATTTTCTTTCATACAGCTTTATCCGTACCATTTAGCAAATGTGACAATTAACCAGGTATTTCTAAACTTATTTATATTTCAGTTTTATGACATGGAATATAGTCGTATATTGAGTTTCATTAGAATGACCAGTGAATGCAACTAAACATACAATTTGTCCATTTTGAAAGTAGTTAATCATTGGGTTACAATAACTTTCTATACTGTATATACTGTCTGCAAGCATGGAAGACACACGCGTTGGCAATAAAATGTCTGAGATTATTAATAATATATTTCTTTTAAAATGTGGAATTACCCATTATACGTTGCATTTTCGGAGACTCTCCATTCCATTTAAAATCACTCAACATTTTTGATAAACAACTTTCAGCACCGTTTGAAATATTCTTTTCAATCTACAACGACTCATTGCCACTCTGGCTAGCTTGACGTCCAGCACTGCATATTTTACAGTTCCACTAATATGCAACATTACGACGCGTTACAAGGGGCTCGAGCGGAACCGGAATTTTCACACGCGCCGGTCGCTGGTCAACGCCGCGCGACTGCTGTGCGTCGGGCAGTTCCGTCGCCCGCACGAATTTGCAGCTCAGCCCGGCTTGCACGCTGCGTCCGCCTCGCATGTCCAGCTCGCCCATTCCGTCCATCCCGCCCTTTCCGTCCAGCCCGCCGTTTCCGTCCAACCGGCCCATTCCGTCCAGCCCGCCCTTTTCGTCCAGCCCGCCCTTTCCGTCCAGCCCGCTTTTTCCGTCCAGCCCGCCCTTTCCGTCCAGCCCGCCCATTCCGTCCAGCCTGCCCTTTTCGTCCAGCCCGCCCTTTCCGTCCAGCCCGCTTTTGCCGTCCAGCCCGCCCTCTCCGTCCAGCCCGCCCTTTCCGTCCAACCCGCCCTTTCCTTCCAGCCCGCCCTTTCCGTTCAGCCAGCCCTTTCCGTCCAGCCCGCCCTTTCCGTCCAACCCGCCCTTTCCGTCCAGCCCGCTCTTTCCGTCCATCCCGCCCTTTCCGTCTAGCCCGCCCTTTCCGTCCAGCCCGCCCTTTCCGTCCAGCCCGCCCTTTCCTTCCAGCCCGCCCTTTCCGTCCAGCCTGCCCTTTGCCTCCAGCCCACCCTTTCCGTTCAGCCCGCCCTTTCCGTCCAGCCCGCCCTTTCCGTCCAGCCCGCCCTTTCCGTCCAGCCCGCCCTTTCCGTCCAGCCCGCCCTTTCCGTCCAGCCCGCCCTTTCCGTCCAGCCCGCCCTTTCCGTCCAGCCCGCCCTTTCCGTCCAACCCGCCCATTCCGTCCAGCCCGCCCTTTTCGTCCAGCCCGCCCTTTCCGTCCAGCCCGCTTTTTCCGTCCAGCCCGCTTTTTCCGTCCAGCCCGCCCTTTCCGTCCAGCCCGCCCATTCCGTCCAGCCTGCCCTTTTCGTCCAGCCCGCCCTTTCCGTCCAGCCCGCTTTTGCCGTCCAGCCCGCCCTCTCCGTCCAGCCCGCCCTTTCCGTCCAACCCGCCCTTTCCTTCCAGCCCGCCCTTTCCGTTCAGCCAGCCCTTTCCGTCCAGCCCGCCCTTTCCGTCCAACCCGCCCTTTCCGTCCAGCCCGCTCTTTCCGTCCATCCCGCCCTTTCCGTCTAGCCCGCCCTTTCCGTCCAGCCCGCCCTTTCCGTCCAGCCCACCCTTTCCGTCCAGCCCGCCCTTTCCGTCCAGCCCGCCCTTTCCGTCCAGCCCGCCCTTTCCCTCCAGCCCGCCCTTTCCCTCCAGCCCGCCCTTTCCGTCCAGCCCGCCCTTTCCGTCCAGCCCGCCCTTTCCGTCCGGCCCGCTTTATCAACTCCAGCCCTGCTCCGGCGCGTAACACAGTCCCCTAGAATCTAGAGTCTAGATTCATCGCAAGATGCAACATATCTAGTTGAAATGTATGAAAAAAGTAGGAACACTAGAGTACCAACAATAATAGGTTATTAAGCTTTCAGGTTTACAACAATGCCACAATCCAAATCGTCCAGTAAACAATGGCGGGGTAGACCACTCGCCTAAAGAGATAATACCAAGTCTGTAGTCGTTCGTCGTTTTACCAGGAGGTGTACAAATTCGGACCCAACGGAGCACTTGCGTCTTCAAGCGTAACGGTATCCACAACGATGATTTAAACGCACTCAAGCAGTCCAAAACCGATCCCCTCTTCTGGGCGCCTGGTCACCCGCTATAAACGTCGTCGCTGCTGGCCCAGACTCGCTACGACGCGACGACCAGCTGTTTTGTAGAGCGAACACACACCAAGGAACACACACCAAGGAACATGTTTTAATACAAATCTTACCGGTGTCTTAACGGTTTAAGTGTTCGAATACTTAAACAGGTTACCCCAAATTTGGATATATTACAAAATGTTCCTTGTTGTATGTGCACAACTAGCTTTCAAGTTTGCGCGCGTGCTCTATATTGCAGCCTACAGTTCAGCGAAGCAGTATTCTCCCGCTTTTTTATCTCCGATTTCAAAAGCGTTCGTGCAAAGTTTGAGACCAATCGTTACAGTGGTTTTGAAAAATTTTCAGAACAAAGCAACTTGCTCATATCCACTTTCATAGATTAAGAACAATATTAGTTTTTTAAATTCAAGGAATAAACTCGGATGATGTAGTAAATTTATTGAACTACCGAATTTTATTTGAAAACGAATATTAGCAGGATGACCAACATCGTTAATTCTATTAGCTGGACAATTAGAGAGAATAATAAACTCAATAATGCAATTTATTGCTTCACGTTAAGTTTTAAATTCCAGTGACATAAGCAATAGACGGGTCGATGATGCTAATCATTTAACATCAACCAGAAAAATCACAACCAAGCGAGCTGCAATAACGGCATAAATGTTGAAAATGACAAAAGTAGTAAAATACAATAACTGTGAAAACGTCATAATTTATTTTCATTTCGCTCATTTCAGTTCCCTTCGCTCCCTTTTTATTTTCGCATCTTTCCTGTTTCACTCTTCCTGTGCCTGCCTCTTTCTGCCGGACAGCTGCGAGCGCGTCGGCGCGGACTTTCAGTCCGGAGGCCTCCCTGTGTCCGAATTTAAAAGTTTAAAAAGGCAGCATTCACATGTGTCAGGAACATATGAAAGACGCGAGTGTATTTCACGAGCAACATATGTTCCCCCGACGCGCGTGTGGTCGTGTGAGGGGAGAGTTTTGTAAATCGCCGTTGGGGCGAAGGAAAAAAAGTTTGGTGTAGAATTCGAGGGAAAGCGGCGAGTATTAAAATATAAACATTTCATTCGATTTCAAAATATTTGTTAAAAGTTATTAAAGCCGATCAGTTTTTTTCTATATGATATGTTTTAGGACAGTTGTCTCCTCAGGATATTAGAGACAATTCAAACAATAATTCATTTAAACTAAATATTTTATTTTAATCAAAATCCATTAACAACTCGACGTTTTGAGACTCAATATGGCCGCATTATCAGATAGCCGTACACATAAAACCAAAAATATTTAAAAGAAAAACACTCACATTAAGACATCCACAAACTAAAAACATAGTCAAGTAAAAGCAAAAGAATAGATAATAAAAGCCTCTTAAACCATTTGTTAAAAGTAGTTCGAGAATGTAAAGATCAATGAATATTTTATTATAAATAGCTGTCTTGCATATATTTTTTTCACATTTGTGTAATCTGTCGCAGTCAGTCTGAAAGGAAGTTTGAAGTAATACAGAAATAAAATATAAATAGAAAGAACGTAATGCATAAGCAAACTCTGCTTTTCTCGGTCATTAAGTGAAGGCCGTTGTCCACTGCTTGGTCCGTGGAAAGATGTTATACCTGAAATTAAGTTTTCCTGGCACACTCTTGACACTATGGACTCGAAATATTGAATTCCTTTACGATCTCCCAAATGCGTGTCCCAAGTGTTTAGCTCCAACTACCATTCCGCGTTCAAAGTCTGTTAATTCCCGTCGCCAAAATCACGTACGAAATATTTTCATATGAATCACTTGAGTACAAATGAAAGCTCTGCACATTGCACTGCCATTTTGCACCTTTTATACACGATACTACTGCCATCTGTATGCATTAGCATACTGGTATCCCATGATTTCCGTCACCTGAGTGTATGGATACAACTGACATAACGACGAAAAGCCAAGTCGTAAACCTAATAAACTAAAATTTGATTTCAAAAGAAACAGTAATATGCATATTGTTACATATTATTAAATTGTTTCTGTTAATATTAAAAGTAGTAAAAAACACATTGTCATGCACATTTTTACATATTAATTTAACATAAAGGTAACAAAACTTGACAATTAATGTTAATTATGCTACCGTCCCTGGGTCTGGATGTAAAGTAGGAGAACAGTTATTACTTTTAAGTAGAATATGTATTCTGTATGTATTTATGTATGTTTGTTTGTATGTATGAATTTCATCACTGCAAAATATATGCGCTTTAAGTTCAATAAATTCTCCTTCTGACGCGACTACATCTACCTCAAATGATGAAACCATCATAAACTGCTCTCTACTTCGTACCTAGTAACGCAATTTCGCCGCCTTCAATAAGGCAAAACGCGCGCGCGTAAACCCGCGACAGTGTCTCATCACGAGCCGCATATTGCAGCGCGGCGCGCGGGAGCCCACATTGCAGCGCGGTGGCCGCACTGCAACGGCTGCAGGGGGCGGGGCGACAGTGGTGTGGGAGCGGGGCGAGAGTGGTGTGGAAGAGTGGGGGTGGGTGGGAGCGTGAAGGGGTGCGGGCGAGTGAAAGGAGGAAGCGGTGCGGGGACGAGGAAGCGTGGGGTGTGTGGAAGACGGGTGGAGGCGGGGAGGAGGCAAGGAGGGGCGGGGCGGAGGCGGGGCGGAGCGGGGCGAGAGTGATGTGGAAGAGGGAGGTCGGGTGGGAGCGTGAGGGGGCGGGGCGAGTGAAAGGAGGAAGCGGTGCGGGGACGAGGGAGCGCGGAGTGTGTGGAAGACGGATGGAGGCGGGGCGGAGGCGGGGCGGAGGCGGGGCGGAGGCGGGGCGGAGGCGGGGCGGAGGCGGGGGCGGAGGCGGGGCGGAGGCGGGGCGGAGGCGGGGCCGAGGCGGGGCAGAGGCGGGGAAGAGGCGGGGCGGAGGCGGGACGGAGCGGGGCGGGGCGAGAGTGATGTGGAAGAGTGGGGGGCGGGCGGGAGCGTGAAGGGGCGGGGCGAGTGAAAGAAGGAAGCGGTGCGGGGACGAGGGTGCGCGGGGTGTGTGGAAGACGGATGGAGGCGGAGAGGAGGGAAGAAGGGGCGGGGCGGAGGCGGGGTTGAGGAGGGGCGTGGGCGGGGGAGAGGTGGGGGCGGGTCTGAGGGTGGCGGAGGCGGGGAAGAGGCGAGACGGAGGTGGGGAGGAGGCGGGGAATAGTTGGGCAGGGGCGGGGGGAGGGCGAGGCGGAGGCGCGACGGTAGCAGGGGTTGACGGCGAGAGACAGGGTGGGGGCGCGGCGGAAGCGGGGCGGCGGTGGGACATTTCTGGGCGGGAAGGTGACCAAAGGGTTGTGGAGGTGGTTGAGCCGGGGGAAGAGTCGGGGGTGTTGGGGCGAGGCCGCGTGCAAATCCTCCGATGAGGCTCGAACTCGGGCCTGGGGCGGTCGACTGCCGGCGCCGCGTCGCGGATAGAGAGGGCCTGGGCATACCACTGCGGCATTGGAGCGCCGCGGGTGGACCACAGTGGGTCTCACGTCTGGAAGTAAGTGGTGTAAAATATTCAATTTTACAGCTAAGTAAATCGAAACTAAATTCGACAACATTAACGTTTTATTCTATAATGAAACACCAATATCCAATTCGCAGCCGCTAATTCTATTTCATTACTTATTAAATGTAAAAGTAGGTGAATTAACGAGTGTCAGTTTATTATTGCTCTTGGACACAAATTGGATTAAATGAATTAACAATTCGTAACGTTCATAATAAATGAGACTGTTTGCTGTAATTACATGTGCCTCACATTTTGGACAAAATAAAAATAATTGGATTATAATGCACAAAGAGGGAGAGGAACGCTATCTGTCGTCCAAGGGTGTCGAAGAATGAGAGTGTTGATATGTTTGCAGGTTCTTGGTTGGGTCATCCGTTACAAAGTCGTGTAAAACCGTGATATCACATTATTTCCCAACAAAATATCAACTATCATTATTGATACTGAAATGCCCCAAATGTGTATTAAAAAATCAAATGAACATAATTCGTTTTCCATCACATATGAATATACAGATATTTTAGTTTGGAATACAATTCTTAGACATTTCGTGTATAATTTTTCTTTCTTTTATGAACAGAACGGTGATAAATAAAATGATGTGATCTTCAAGAATAAATCAATTTAGTTTCTGTCAGTTTGCCATTGCCAAGTTGATTGTATAAGAAAAAAATTGTCTCATGCGTAAAAATATTAAAAGTATCTTCATAAACCTTAAATATTATATCCTTCAATCGTAGCGAATGCCATATTGCTCATTTTATTGTTATTGCAAAGGTTAAAAGTAATCTACTCTGAATTCTGGAGAAAAAATCTCTAAGGACTAGCCTGGATGTGAACCGGATATCTCTGACACGTACAGTGATTGGGACTCGTCTTTGATGCGTTTCTGTGATTTAGCATTCGAACCAATTATTAGCTGAATCGTAAATGACCGGTCGCACGACTATTAGAGCACCTGCAATGTCAAAACTATAGTCCGCATTTTTCATATCACAATTCGCCTCACACCCACTACCGTTATCAGTCAGCACCACTTCACTTGCGCATTTACCACAGTACTATGATGCATAACTGAAAGAACAAATTTTATTTGTAAATATATTAGGTTCATTTTATTACAAGGTTGATATATGATATACTCGTGACCATTTTCAACCACTGTTTTCGGGCTTAGCACATGGACCCAGATATGATGATGATTATGATGATGTAAGCATGACATGTGAATTGGTGAATAGCGGTCATGAAATTGAGTAGATGGTGGAATGAGAGAGAGAGCCGAAGAGGAGGAAAGAAAGCGAGAGCATCGCCAGTAACAATTGCGAATTAATTTTGTCCAGAAAATTAAAAATTCATGAGGTTCACTCGGCATTTGACCTCTGCATTCAGACGCGGAAAATCAGCACGCTTGACACTTCTATAAGTCGCCCTCAGCATTACTTGGTAGAAATATACTTCACTTTAACATTGTAAAAAATCGCGGAGTGAATAATAATTGTTTCGTAAAGACACTTTGTGAAAGTATTTGCATGAACTCTCAGTTCCTTAAATATTAATTTGCATATAAAAATTACTTTAAATTTGTTAAGAGAAACTGGAAAACGAAGAATTATTGGCAAAATAATTGTTGAAATTATATCTTTTTATGTTTTCATCCTCAAGTCTTCAAATGGACAAATATTTAAATGAAATGATATTAAGCGATACATTCAGCAACGATTTAAAATTGTAAGCTGTCTTGTCGGAAAAATAGAGTTCTTTGCTAATATTGAAACATATTTAATTCCATTTGTCCTGCACAGTGAACACTCTTTAATGCAGCTCCTTAAGAGAACATTGACTTATGTGGATACCACTCGAGTTTGTTTCGTTTACAATATAACCTATCTAAATTGATGTACACTCTCTCTCTCTCTCTAAAAATGTTTAATGATGAAATAAAGTACTCGATCCGTTTGAGTTTCAATTTACAGTTTTCAGTTTATTACTGTAATACACTTCCACATCACAAAACGTTACATTACGTCATTCAATTTACTTTCGCTATTTTAAAACATTGAAGTTACAGCACTTGATTTCCATCCAGTGGCACCGGTCCTGCAGCTGGGCGATTCATTCTCGTGTTGTGCCTGCGCAGGGCGATCGGGGCGCCCCCCGCGGCGCGGGCCGCCCACTGCGCGGGGCGGATGCGAAAGGGGCGGCCGCGACGCGGGCGCCGGCACTACGTCACGGGGCGGCGCGCGGGCAGATTGGCCCCGGTCGTATTTATGCATGGACGTCGTCCAAAGCGCTTGTCGGGGGCGGAGGCGGGAAAAATGGCCGTTGGCCCGCTGCACCGAGGCGACCCCCCCCCCCCACACACACACACCACCCGCTCCAGCTCCCTGATTTTCCCTGATCCGTCTTTCCCTCCCGCCTCTCTCGACCACTCGCCCCCCAGGCTATCACCTGTCCTCTCGCGCTCCAGCTCGCTTCTCGCCCTCCCGCCCTCTCGCTCTATCGCTCACCCTTTCGCTTGCCAATTTATTTTTCGCCTGCCCACTTTTTCGCCTACCGACCCCTTCGCTTGCCCACTTTTTCGCCTAGCGACTCCTTTGCCTGCCACTTTTCGCCTACAAACGTCTTCGCCTGCCCACTTTTTTGCCTACCGACCATTTTGTCTGCCCACTTTTTCGCCTACCGACCATTTCGCCTGCCCCACTTTTTCGCCTACTGACCTCTTCGCCATGCCCACTTTTTCGCCTACTGACCCCTTCGCTTCCCACCTTTTCGCCTACTTGTTCCCCACCACTCCTTGCCCACTTTCGCACCCACTACCCGCTTGCCGCCCACCCTCCCACCCGCCTCTCGCCCACTTACCCTCTCGCTCATTTGCACCTCACCCGCACACACGGTTATTTCGGAGTCCGCTTTCCGAAGCGGATGTGCGCAGGAGATAGCGGTTAGAGGAACCGATTGAAAAAATCGAAGGTTCTAAACATCCTGGATGAAGCCAACAGAAGCTTGAGAGACTGCCTGGTCATTTTGTTTGGTAACGGATAGATGTTGAGAAAATGTGCTGACCTGCCGCAGTTTCATCAACTAGTTTGTTCTACCTCGCTCCAGACTCGCACGTGAAGTCATGAAAGGAGTGATATATTTGTAATGCATTTCCATTTTGATGAAGTTATGATGCGCAGATTTTACCGGAGGCATAGTTTTATTGGTATAGTATATAGATTATACCATTTTTATAAACACGTCAGTCAAATAAATTAATGTCTAAATAAATAAATTATACATCTTACAAAACCATTTCATTTACTAATGTGAGATATCTTTTAATGACGGTGAAGAAAAGATTCAAAAAGCTTTAGTGTTGAATTTATTGTTTATTTGTTCTTTATTTATTTTACGCGCGTAATGACACGTTTGAAAATGTAGAAAAGGCTAAAATTCAATCGACACAGTAATTAACAGGTCACAGGTTTTTTCTTCCCAGCCTTACTTTGTAAGAAGGGAAAATATTGTAATTATGTATAGGAAATCAGCAATTTTTTGGACCGAAAAACTCTTATTAACGGGTGCTGGTAACGAAAAAAGTGGGCAAATCATGTTCTTGCACGTAGCAAATTACTTATTATAAACGTTGTGTAATCAGAATCCAGTTTTTTGTGGATTGATTCTGAAAAATCCATTGACGGTAAAACGACTGAATCTGTCCGTCCATCTGAGGATCACACGTTCGGGTTTGTGCCTAAACCATTAATACGATTTTCACCAAAATTGATATTCATCGATCGATTAGAACAAACTCTAGACTTTGTGAGCTTTGACCCTGTGAAACGGATATTTTTATTTTAGGTGGTACGAGAAAACATGAAGCTTCAACAATATTTTCTCTTAAATGGCTCCAAAAGTTCTGAGTAGACCTTGTTCTCGGATAGTGTAAAGAACTTGTGTAAAAAATAAAGGCGTGTAGAGTAAAAAATGTCGCGAGCATTATTTTCGTCGAAATCCTTGATTTTTTAAAATTAAAAATTGAAATGTTTCTTGGCGTCGTCCTACTACTACAATATTGAAGACGGAAATGTTTCCCTTAATGAAATCTGTTCTAAACAATTGGATTTTTGAAAACAGTTCTGTACAATTTTTTGAAGAAACGAGTAGTGTTCGCATATTTTCTAATTGAAGGTAAGGCAATTTATGAGAAAAAAGTTTTCTTAAGAACAGTTACAAATTTTATCTTTAAAGAGATATAGGAAGATAGAGAAAGGTACACTTAAAAATTGTGCACATTTCATTTTCATTGAACACTCCTAATTATTGAAAATTACAAAATTATAAATAATCCAAGAAAGTATGTGCTGTTGTAGCACCACTAGCTCTTCTATTGAAGATATATACCCTCTCATCTCTCTCACTCATGTCCTTTATTCTACTGGTATCGCTCTTTCCACATTCTCTTTCTCCACTTTTCATGCCTTCGATCATCCTTTTTTCCCTCCGTTCGCGCACTTTGTTCGTAAATCAGCGGCCATTGTCCCGCGGCGTCAGACAATCCACAGACGACTGAGCTCGTGAATATGCGAAGTCATGAGTGACGTGGTGCTGCGTCGATTAATCTGAGCTTTACGCGCTGCGTTGCATCGTGGAATATCGATTCCCTCGCCGACATCGGTATCATGTTACAGTCAGCTGCCTTTTGTGCCGAAGTAAACTTTCCGCTTCATTATTAGGAAAGATTTTTAATGTCTTGTGTTTGGTGCATTTTTTAAAGCGATATTGATACTTGTTTGAATGTATAATCATGAATATGTTTACGATGAACATATATTTTGAATTGATCTTTCAGTGCCATTGTGTATAACATTTCATTATTCTGCTTGTCTTCTTATATTTTGTTTTTCGTCGACAACAGAAACTATTTATTTTAGCACCACAGTTTGTAATATTTCCTTACAGAATAGAGGTAATGTAATATATTTGAAGAAAAATGAAATATACCGAAATAAAAAAATCATTTTTAGAAAACAAATTGTTGCGATCCTTTGGAAGAGCATCAAATTAAAATCCAGATCTTAGTACTAGAAGATAAACGAAAGAAACGTTAAATTGTTGAGAGCGTTTTTTTCTATTTCGTATTTGCGTGAGAAAATAGATTAGTTACATCCTATAGTGTAGTTTATTGATCCAGTTCATTCATTCATTACTAGTTCTTTAGAGTGTCAACCCTTATCCCGTGGCAACCCTTGTCGATTGAAGTTGACCGAAGTCAACTGCGATACTTTAGTCTCTTCAAGAGACAAAGAGATTATTTGCTGCACCTCTTTTTGTCCTCTGCAATTTCTGTTTTTGCCTATAAAGAACTGTTCAAGCCTCCTATCTTTACTCTGGACCACTTGAGTTGACATCATTGTCGTGAGAAACGTTTGTATAATGTGGCCAAAAGTTCTCTTATCTCTTTGCTCCTTCTTCTGACTTTCACTCCATAACCTGTCGGGATGAGTCAAAAAGTTGTTAAACGTTTGAGTGTCGTTGTGGAGAATTTATTGGCATTTTAATACTTACGTACAAGTTGTTGTTATTGAGCTAGGGATGCTTGATCATATTTTCAACAGTCGGAAAGGCCTATTTAAACTTCCCCTTTAAAGTGTAATTTTATTCGGAATTAATGTTGTTAAATGAAAAGTGTCTGGAACGAGAATGCAAATCAGAAGTGAGTAAATTACAGAAATACGAATGATCAAGCACGCCAGACCTATATTTAACAATGCAAATTACAGCGAAATTACTCGTAGATGGTAAGTAGTGAGTCAAAATCACGTCTGCTTAAGTAAATAAAGTAAAAGTGAATTCAAATGCGAGAAATAATTTGGAATATTCATATCAAACCATTTTATCGTAAATATTTTGTTCTCTCCTTTAGAAGGTTCAAGCGGTGACTTGTTAAATTCCCAGCTGAACTTGGCTCTTCATGCTTTTATTAATGTATTAGAAACCATCGAAAATTGCATGCATTGTTGGCCATTCTTATCAGTATTACGTTATTCCGAAGTATGTGTGAACAAGAAGTACAAACACAAAGTATCAAATACTGAAAACTTAATTTGCTTTAGATTTAGATTTAGATTAGATTTCTTAAATGTAAAGTGGATTGAATTGCAGTATTAGTCAACAATTTTACGTCAACGTTCGTGTCAATCTTCATGTACAGGAGAATAGCGCATTCAGGGCATCTAGCATTTCCCTTATCTAGTTTGTAAAAGTAGTAATCTCAATAGGGATATTGGCAACTGCCTGATTGTGTTAGTTCTCTAGGCGTATACATAGACATCGATGCTGATAATTTGGTTCCAAAACAGTTTCATGTAAAGAATCGATTCGCTACGGCAACCTTTGAACAAATTTCATATTTTCTATTTTTGTGGGTAAAGAGAATCATATAGTTATGTATGTAATCAAAAATAATCATGAACGTGCTTACAAGGACTTAAGATTGTAGAGTGCAAAAAAAAATATTTTATACTGTTTTCCTTCAGAATCTACAATTGTCAATCCTCAAGATCAATTTCTTGGAGACTTTGCGTTGATAATGGTCACAAACAACAGTAGAAAGGAAAAAGGAAGAATAGGTACAAATGTTTGGAACCTAGAAGATAAGATTCTTGTCTGTGAACTTAACTTTTTGTCGGGCACTGTAATTGTTTTGTTGAAGGAAATTGTGATTAATAATTGGTGACACAAATAACACAAACGAATTCTATAGTGTTACGTTTCTATGCAAAGCAAGTATTAGTATTTAGGTTGTCACATCTTAATAGTCACCGTTTATTAATAAAAACACGTTTATTAATAAAAACATAATTCTTTGAGTGTCATATTTAAAGTATTTTGCGGAGGCTTTACACGTTTATTGAAGCACTAACGTTTTATTTATAAAAAGATAGTTCTGGTAACAAAACGGGATGCACGTTATCCAAAATCCATCAAGTTTTAATTAACTCTATCATAAATTAAACTCACTGTAATGAAAATGTATCACAGACCAGTACTCAAGCTTCGAATCACTTCCTTTATATCCATGAAATCCTTTAAAACTCACAGTGGAGAATACCAAATCTAATTGATATTTATTGTTTTGTGCATGTTTTTTATATGAAGCTCTGCATGAATATGGAAGCGTTTTTATTGACCAGATTTCCATTGACTACGCACATTCGTTTTTCTTTCCATAAAATGTTTCGTATTCCATTGTCACTTTCAAAGCTTTAATCCATTTTTAAGCCCGTGAAAAAATTTACGATTCAATCTCGTTTATATGATGTTGTTTCCTTGTATCGAAAAGGAAGCGGTACAAAGTTCATATAATATTTACAATTGTTGCAGAGTAAAGTTAATTCAGAAAGCTCACCTCCCCGGAACGGAAGGACGGTCGCGTCTCTGCAAAAAACTTGTCCAAAAACTGCTTTACTAAAATATACGCGCTCGACACAAAAGGCCAACAAAAGGAATTTTTTCTTTCGTTTTTTAAATGTGCTTAACTTTGTTTGCCGGCTACAAAGTTTCGAGATCTCGGGAGCATGATCAATCACGGAAAGCAACAAAGCGGCAACCGTGGGAATGCACAGGCGCGGAAACAACGACGCAGCGGAGAGCGTCGTGGTGGGGGAGGGGGAGGGGAAGGGGGAGGAGACGGACTGGGAGGCAGAAGGAGCAGATGCGTCTTCTGCCTTGTCGCCTCTACCTCTGTTTCGCTCGGATTCTGCTTTCCCTGCTGCTTGTCTCAAGTTCGTCGCTTTGACTGCTTCGTGTTCTGGCAAACAGATGTTTCTTCGTTAAGCGCTCCCATTATGATCCATTAGGCGTTCAAGTGCTGAGGGAGATAGGGTTCGCTGTTTCTTTCTTTCTCTGCCATTAAGTAAACACGAAGCGACAATAGATTCCAGCTGTGATTTCCATTATCTAAATTCAACATTATTTTTCTTAGGCAGCGAAAAACGATTATGATACAAATGAGTAGTTAATGAACGCTGATGGAATAGTTGAATTATTGAAACATATTGCAAGTGGTTTAAAATGTTAACTCCTCTTTAAGTGTTCTTAAATATCTCTACATTTATTAAAAAGCAGACATTTGCTAATGTTACCTGCCTTAAAATAGAGTAATGGCTTTAATCGTTTTTGCTGAGTTACATAGATTTGCTACCAGCTGTCTGAGTCAATCCAAGGAATCTACATTTGTTAGCCAAGTATTTTAAACGTCATTTCGAATTCACTGAACATTTGCGGCTCAAATGAACTACTTCGGGAGAAAATACTTCAGAATTTACAACTCAGCGGTGCCTGGCGCCAGCAATCGTCAGTGCAAACGCGCTTGAGGCCAAAATCTGTGCGTGAAAGAGATAAAAAGAAAAGGAACACGGGAGAAGAGATTCGATGTAGTTGATGCAATAACAGAAACATATCCATGTTATCAGGCACCGTCATCAGCATACGATTTTGTCTGTTGTGATGTAGACGTCTAACTGAAAAAGGTAGCTTATGACTGGAAGTCTCACAAAACAGTTTTATCGTGCAAACGGTCGCCACCGCATGCAATATGTTCCGCGCCTTATTGCACGTGGCCAAGTCACGGCACGACCTGCAATTGTCAGTCCTAAAGATAAATCTCCCAGCTCGACCACACTATACACGACGTCATTTTACCTTCCTCTATTATGCGTATACGGCACAAACGACCCCCTTAACGTATGTACTTGCGAGAACGATGTCGTAGCTTCTAAGGTCCTAGATTAAATTCATGACCGTGCACGTAATTTTTACAAATCTGTTCAATGAAGCCTTATTTTAAGGGGCGAGACTCAGGCCATCAGACCTGTTCGTCCCACTGCCCACAGAAATTTCGCTACGCTTCTTTTATTATTTAGCGGAAAAAGAAGGTAACTAAACATGCATTTTAAATTTAGCCCAGAGGCTTCTTTTAGGCTTGAGGATCTTTTACATGCAGTAAATCTATAACAGGGGAGAGGCGTCTTTACGTGCTTTCTCTAAAGGCAGGCTAACGAAGGAATTTTTTGCCTTTAAAAATCCACGTTTGAACCCGCAAACTTGAATATAGCAGACCGATGTGCTAACCATTGTACCACCCAAGTGGCAATAAGAAACAGTCACAATTAATTAATAGTTGAGAAAACCAGAAACAATGCTTTTGAAAGATAGGAAAAATGAAATAACTCTATGTCTATAAACTGTAATAAACGTTGTTTTTCAGAATGTATCTTAGAAACTTCTAGGGCCTGTCGACAAGACGAAGTGTATAACTTTTCGCCATAAACATGTGGCGAGAAATTTCATGCATATGTGACATTTACCTCCTGATTGGTAGGCAACCCATCACACACTGGTGTTTAGCAGACCGCTTTCTGACGCAGTCAAAGATATGTGTTATCAAAACATAAGTACATGTCAATCATTCATCTATCAACCATGGGACTTCAGACTTGGTAATCAAAAATACTTATCCAATGGATAAAAATACGTATCCAGTGGGTGCAAAATAAACATTTTATTCAGAAATAGAAAGTACTTAATCTAAACTATTTGCAATAATGAAAATATAAAACATCACATCACTTCCTACTTAATATTTTACTGCAACTACACGATTCTAAATTCAAGAGCGGACATAGTAAAGGGTGTAATGCCAATAGTGAGACACTTAGGTTTCAAGAGGACGGTCAGATTATTCACGTACATACCGAAAACTTACAAAACTTAATGCATGGTTAAATTCCTTACTATTGCAAAGGCATATGAACGTACATCCTTTTCCATGTGAAAAGTGAACATGTCATTTTGTGTCACTTATACCCTTTCCCATGTCTGCCCTTGAATTATCAAACCAAACCTTCAAAAAGTGAAAAACATACACAACTAACGGTCTTAACACTTCTGAAACACAACGAGCACAGTATATCAAGTTACACAAAGTTCGATCTTAGATACAGCGCCATCAACAAGATAGAGAAATCAACCACAGTAAATCACCCACCCCGACTCCACATTACCTTTTTTCCACTGTGCGTATACTGCCCTACTTCCTTCCCAGCATCTGATCGCAGCTCCTTAGAAGCCACACAAAGGCGTGGGGGCGGTTGGTCAAGGACAAACCGTTCGATATTCTTAAGCGCACAGTCGGATAAGCACGCACTGTGCGTTGGTGGATTACCTTGAACCAGCGCAGCGCAATAAGATCTGCACTGAAACAAATGACGTGCTTCCCTTGCAAGAACTACGCATCTATAAAAAGAACCGAATAAAGAACTACAGAGGAGGCCAAATTATTACGGTAGAGTTAATGAATGAGATGTATTGTATTTGTAACCATAGATCTTGACAATAAACTGTGTGTACATGTTTCTAATGCTTTATAAACATAATTCATATTCATGATTAACATTTGTTATTAGTTTGTTTAAAATCATTTTGTAATCTTTTCTTTCAATTTCAGAGTATTTTTGCCTGATATAAATAAGTTATTTTATGAGCCAGTTTGTGCGATCTTCTTTTCCTCAGTTTCTTTTAACTATTTTGGATCGTACATTTTCTATGGGATTCATGACAGAGTTACCCACTGGCGCACAGACTGATCAATTTCTTACATTTTCCAACTTCCGTCCCTGTTGTAGCATGGAGCGCATTCGTGCTTGAATACGCATGGATTTTTTCCAAACCACTAATTTGTTTGAGGGGTTCTTTACGACCTAAATGTATTGGTCCTGACCCGTTATACCATTAAATGGTGTGTATATTTCCAGTACCATTAGATGATGTTACACTTCAAACAATTTCCTTTTTCATTAGCTTCCCAAGAAACATTGCAATATGTTAAGTCAAAGAAACATATTTACTTTGGCCACCTCTGTAATTTATTAAAGTTGCTCGTAGTGTATCTGATTGATGTAGGCTTTGGATATTTTCAATGGCCTATGCAACGCACAAAAATATTTGGATTTGTAACGATTTCCGCCAATTTGTTGTTTCCTACGAGCCCCCAATCACAGAATGTTTAATGAAAGAAACGTGATTATGGTCGATTATGCGCAAACACTGCAAAGAATGTTTCATTTCTTTTATAAGTTCCAAACTTTTAAAAATAAAATTGAATATGTCGGTAGTCCGAAGTCATCGAACAAAAACACACTCCTTAAATTACGCTTTTCGTTTGTCGACGGAGAGGAATATTACAAGAACCAATTGAAGCACATTTTGTTGGAATAAAAATTAAACACCATTGTAATAGATATTACTGAAACAAGTGTGAAATAAACAAAGAATTAAAATGTTATTGCTTGTGTTCCGAGAACGTTTGATGAGTGATGCAAGAGCAATATTGTATTTTATCATATGTAGTCACATATAATTTGTTTAATATATTTGTTGTTTTTACAAGGTCTCCACATTGTTTTCTGCATAGATCGTTCGTTGAGTTCCGCACACGTGTGATTGTTTTAAACAATCATTTGTTCTTTATTGATAATATAGTTTAAAATGGCTTGTTTTTGCTGTTTTGGGGTTTTTCCTTTTCCAAACAAACCTTAATGACATTTTATCGTATGCAGACGAAATGGTAGGAAGCGTCATGACTAAGATCTTAAGGGCAAATATATTTATGATCAACGATATACAACCTGAAAAATTGATTCAAGTACAAGGAAATCTAATTTTGTTATTTTATATGAAAAACATTAAAACTATAAGTTGTACTGCTTAGAAGTAAAGCCAAGTGTGCCTTTATTGAAAGAAAAAATGACGAAAATTTGAATAGAGATTTACAGTAAAATTGTGTTTTTATTAGTGGTATTTTCATTGCATGGTCTAAATTTGTTCCATTTTTATTTCAATATCTTAGCTATGACATTAAAGTTACTCATGCAAACAAAACGTTTCTTTCGTCTACTATAAATTGTATTACACTGATGTTATGACACTGTGCTTCTATAATAAATCCATTAAAATTTGTGGGACTTCACAATAAAAATTACAATACAGTACATTCATAAGGGTGGTAATCAAACATTATCCTACAGTCGTAAAAAAAACCTTTTTGTACACCTTCGTTATAAATGATCTTTTCCGATGTACTAAATCATTTATAACATTAAATGTAAAAGCATATATCATAACTCATGGCTTTTTTGCACAAAATATAACATTATAGCTGTCACGTGATGCATTTGCACTCATGAGTATGTTAACGACATGTGAATAATAACTACTATTAATCGTATTAAGACAAATAAATAAGTTATGACAAGACTAACCTGCCAAACAATAGTGATGGTTTAAATACGACATATTTTTTCAACCAAATATAACGCATTCTAACTACGTAACACGTGTTTGATATAAATAAACATCCTGCTGTGGTACCTGGTTACACAAGTACAAGTATAGGGTTACCAGCGGTCACGATTATTAAGTGTTTGATACAATTAAATTTGTACAGTAATTCATATAGTTAACGATATATCTGAGATTAAATATTATTTCTTGTGACTGATACCGCCATTAGTTCAGTAGTTACAACTAATACAATTTAAAGATGTCAACCTGTGTGGGAGATCGATCGAGAGAAAATCCCCCAATTATTTTTTTAATTTTTTTTCTATTTTGCCATTTATTCTGAGATACTCCGCCATTACCACCCCCGGCCCTATGTGTTCTCCAGGTGCCCTAATGACAAATGCATGGGTCTGTTTGTAAACTTATAATAACGTTATACGAAAAATATTGTTTTCAACTCATTTATAACAATGTTTAGTTGCACTAATAAATACGTACTAGTTCAACATTATAAAGTGCAGAAAAATAGTACAGTGTTTATTAGAGAACGTGATAGTTGATTATTATTGAAAATACACCTTTCTCTGCATTATTCACAGATAAGTTAAGAGCATTGACTATTATTTCTCTTGTAGAAAATATCGGGCAAAAAATACCAGTAAATGAAATGAAAAATATCGTTACAATTATTTTGATATTAATAAAATTAATTCAGAAGAGTATTTTATGTACAAAGTTTTAAAAATTGAAAGTATAGTTTCTAGATATATTCTTTGAAGCTTAACTTGAAAGTCTGTATACAGTAAGAATAACACATTTCATGTATTATTTATCTCTCATATTCTGTTGCAGATGGAATTTGATAATTTCATTTGCAAAGTGTGAATGGAGAATAAATTGACGCGACTGCATAAAAGATACTGAGATTGAATTTTTGTGTTCCTATTAGCTATTGAATCCTATCAGTAAAGCCATTAGTAGAAATTTCCATGTGACAATTAGTCATATGCAACTGTGTATACTTCAGTTCTTGTACGAGTAATTTACATACCATATGGAGAAATTTAATGAGATCATTGTTGGTTGATGAAATTGTCGTTTTTATCCGCTGGCCACCTCTGAATTAATTCCGAATACAAAAATAAAAGGGGGAATGAATATGACATTGAAATGAAGTTAAATGAAAAGTAATTACCTACAAATTATTTTTCTTTCATAAGTACTGCACTACGTGAGTCATATCAGGCGATGAAAAAATGTATTTCCTAATTATCCTTGTTTAGAAGAACAACTGTATTTTAATGAGAAAAGCTTGTACGTTGATGATTTATCATCTTCTCTAGGGTCCAAAAGTTTGTACTTATTGTGAATAGAAGTTCTCGGATTAGTTCTAAGTGTTGCTGAAGAAAAAATGTACTTTTTGTGAACCCCAAGAATGAAAACCCATCTTTGATATTGTAGCTGCAGGAAGACGCTGAAAAGAAATTTGAAATTTTGCAATTTCCGAAAATTCATAGATTTCTACGAAAGTAATAGGGCTATTTTTTAGAGTTCTTTATGCTATTTGAAGAAAAAGTTTAATCAACAAATTTTGAACCTTATAAAAGAATTGAAAATGGTGTTGAAGCTTCATGAAAAAATACCCTTAAAACAAATATCCGTTTCAAACTTGCAGGGTCTCAAGTTTTTTCTCGCGGGTTGCGGAATATGCATTTTGGAGTAAATTCTCAGAACTGTTTAGGCGATAATGTTCACCACAGACAGACGTTTTTAATTTATCGATTTTTCGGTATCAAGGGCCCACAAAGCTTGGATTTTGATTACACAACGTTCCATGAATTGCAAATTCCTCCTACGACCGAGCGAAGTAGATCAATGCGTAGCGCTGGATTTGCAATTCGGGAGGTCAGGGTTCGATCCCGGGACCGGCCATCCTCACTGGGGTTTTCGTGGGTTCCCTTGCTCATAAACTGGGAATAATTCTGGGATGGTTGCAAAACTCCATGTACACCTCCCACTACCTCACCTAACACCTCCCTAGTCCTTTCACCCCTCATCATCACTCTATATGATAATAATAATAATAATAATAATAATAATAATAATAATAACTCCATCTAGGGAGTACACGACCTTGCAGTTGGTGGTGGAGCTTGAGTACCCCCATGAGCCTTAAAGCTATGTCAGTGGTAGCCTAGCTACCGATGGGGCCTCCTTGCTGAATGGGTTGAAGGTGAGGGGTCAGACGAAGAAGTACTCCATTTTGAGGAGAGTGGGAAGTAAGTAGAGAGGGAAGGGTCATGAACTTTTGGACTTCCTGTTGTCGGCCCATAGAGGGTACAGGAGAGAAACTGGTTTGGCACACCAGGCCACTGATTAGAGTGGAGGCCCGAACCTTGCATTAGCCAGCGAAGGAGGCTGCCTTCAGCAGTCAGTGAAAATCCCGTAGGGTTTAGTAATGCCGACTGGCGATCGGAGGGACCCCTTGCTGGGCCCTGCGGGGGGATGCCCGAGGCCACTGTGGGTCGCAGTAACGGATGGCAGGAAACACCCGAGGGTTAAGTGTGATCTGTGAACTCGAACTTGCGTCCTGCGAATCTTCAATTCAAACCAATGAGCAAAATGGATAGAACAAGCAATGTAATGAATCTTAACGTGCCTTGTTCTACCAATGTCCCATACCTGCTCAGAAACCGAGCTAATGTCACCTTGTCGACGTCTGGCCATCCCACGGATGCTAGTCCCAGGGACCCAGAGCCGGCAGTAGCTCGAAGCCATCGTCAGAGATGGACCCGGGATGAATTAAAGGAGGTGATGTGGGTGCTTTTACTACGCAAAAGCGAAAAAATGGGGGCTCTGAAATAGAAGTTTTCAAGGTATGGAGAGAGCGGAACCCAGATATGAGACCTACCCTAGACTCAAAGAAGCTTGCCAGTCAACGACGATACATACTCAGCAGTGGAAAATTCACAGCAGATCAACTTGCTGACATTGAGAGAAATGCGGAATATGTACTTCGCTCGAACAATCCACATGACGAACATGTAGAACTTGAAAATGATGATCCCGTGGAAGGTTCATCGCTTTCCAGTGGAAACACACGTCAGTGGTGAAAACTCATCTGGCAATGAATTACACGATAAGGACATGATGCGAATCTCCTTCGGCGCGAGATAGAAAGAGTTAGTCAACTTCCGTTTGAATCTCGCGAACCGTTGAGGAGAATATACGAAAATGCCAAAGCTAAAAGAGTGATAGAAACAGTTAATTCTGTCTTAAATGAGGTGGTGGAGACCCCAGGCAGAGATCTAGATATTACTGAAATCAATCACATCATATATGCAACTGGATATCTAGTATCTCAGATAATTTTGGGGCCAGCCAAGAACCACCGACGGCCGACACCAAAACAGAGTAAACAGCTCTGTACCCCCATGGATGAACAGAATTATGAAACGGATAGCGACACCCGGCGTGAAATATCATTCTTAGCTGAGGCATCTTCTAAATCAACGCACACCTCTAAAGTTCAACGAAAAATATTCAATGTTGAACAAAAATACCAAATTGAAAATGACACCAGCAGGCTAATGGTAGTTGAGAAGCTAAAAGAGAAAATTCAAGCATGGGCTCAACGAATAAGAAGGTACAAACGTAGAATAGATTTCCGTGTACAGAACCGGTTGTTTGAAACAGACGCGAAGAGATTCTATCGCAACCTGACTCAAAAACCGAATGGCAAAGCTGTTACTCCTTCAAAAGATGACGTCGAAGCATTTTGGACAGGAATCTGGAAGAGAGCAGATCCTACAACAAAGAACGCATCTTGGCTTCAATCTGAAGTTGATGCTGCCGATGAACTTGTAGAAACAGTGGAAGATGTTCACCAATTCTCGGAAGAGGACCTCTTCCAAGCAATTAAGAACATGGGAAACTGGAAGTCCCCGGGATTGATAAGATCCAGATTTATTGGATTAAGAAATTAACAGCAATACATTCTCATCTAGCAAAGGCTGTTAATAAAATTTTTGAAAACCCAAAGGAAAATCCCGGAATGGCTCACACGCGGCATCACGTATTTGCTACCCAAAGCGGGAGAGACAGCTCTTTGCGGAGAACTACAGGCAATTACTTGTCTGCCAGTACTGTACAAAGTTATAACTTCAGCTATAGCTGACAAAATGTATAGACATCTAGATAAGAATCATCTAATGCCAGCTGAACAAAAAGGATGTCGTAAAGGCTCTTATGGGTGTAAGGAAATCTTGCTACTGAATAAAGTCATCTTGAATGATGTAAAGAAACGCAAACGTAATTTGAGCATGGCTTGGATTGACTACCAAAGGCCTTTGATAGTGTACCACACGATTGTGATTTTGAAGACCCTGGAGATCTATCGATTTCATCCTAGACTTGTTGAGTTTTGCAAGGCTAGTATGAAGTCGTGGAGTACCAGGTTACTAATCCACAGCGGAAAGGAAGCAGTAGAAACCAGAAATATTCAGATTAACAGGGGTATTTTTCAGGAGATTCACTATCCCCTCTGCTGTTTTGCATTAGTTTGATCCCACTATCGAGACAGTTGTCGCAAGCTGACTTTGGTTTTAAGCTCCATGGTGATGAAAGGCCAGTATCACATTTGTTTTACATGGATGATCTGAAAGTGTTTGCCAAGAATGAAGCGATTCTCTCCCAAATGCTGTCTGTCGTGAATGACTTTAGCAATGACATCTGCATGAAGTTTGGTCTTGACAAGTGTGCAAAAATCAATTTAAAAAGAGGGAAACTCACAACGTCTGAGAACATTGAAATTGATACGCACACTGTGATTCAAGATCTTGAGCCAGGTAAAACTTACAAATATCTGGGCATTGAAGAATGTGAAACCATCTCGAATGACAGAATGAAAGAGAGAATTCGTAGGGAGTATTATAGAAGAGTGAGACTGGTCCTGCAGTCCGCTCTGAATTCCAGGAATAAAATATCTGCAATAGGTAGTTTGGCGGTACCTGTAGCCGAATATAGTTTTGGACTAGTGGACTGGACTGAGCAAGAAATTCGCACCATGGATCGAAAAACCAGAAAACTGCTGACAATGCATCATGTTTCCCACCCTCGAGCTGATATACATAGACTTTATGTGTCACGTAAGGAAGGAGGAAGAGGCCTCAGACAAATTGAGGCCTCCTGGCACAACGCAATAGTCAGGTTGGGTAAGTATGTAGTCAGCCATCAAGACGACCCTCTAATGAGGCAGGTCATGAAATCTGACCGAAGAATGGGAAACAGAGGCATTGTTAGTGTAGCAAGAAACATTGCGAAGAAAACTAGGCAAGACACGTCGAATAACACAGACACTGAACTTCTGATGCTGCTAAACATGAAGTGTGAGACACAAAAAATGTTAAAGAAATCGTGGAGAGACAAACCACTCCACGGTCAATACCTAAAAAGAATGGACAAGGTGCAGATCAATAAAGATCAATCATTTATGTGGCTTAAAAGGGGAAGGATGAAGCCAGAATCGGAAGCACTTGTAATAGCTGCCCAAGATCAGGCCTTGAGAACACGACATTATGATAAAGCGGTTCTCAAAATTTCCCAAGATGACAAATGCCGCATTTGCCTGGAGCAAGTAGAAACCATTGATCATATTGTCTCAGCTTGTCCAATCCTAGCAAAGACCGAATACCTTAAAAGACATGACAGGGTGTGTAGCTACCTCCACTGGCAGATCTGTACCGCCCTCGAAGTTCCAAACACATGCCCCAAGTGGTACGAACACTCACCGAAACCGGTGACGTCTGTTGGATTGTGTACCATATTGTACGACCAACAAATTCAAACTGATCGCACGATAGCGGCAAACAAACCGGATATAGTTATCCGGGATTTGGCCAAAAAATCGTGTTTACTTGTCGATGTTGCTGTACCTTGCGATCAAAACGTCGTTACCAAGGAGGCAGAGAAACGTCTTAAATACAAGAGTTTGGAAATCGAGATCAGCCGAATGTGGGGCGTAAAAGCACAGGTCGTCCCGATAGTTATCGGAGCTCTGGGATTTGTTCCGCAAAATTTGAGTAAGAACTTGTCTAAACTCCCAGGTAATTCAAAAGACTGGGAAGTGCAAGAAATTGCTTTATTTGGAACAGCCCACATTTTGCGTAAAGTATTGTAGAGGCACTGATAGTCACCGAATCTGCTCCTTAGGTAGCTGGTTGCAACCTGGAGTAGATTTTATATTCAGCCGACTCATAAGATCTTTAGTCGTGATGTAATGGAATAATAATAATAATAATAATAATAATAATAAACAAGAGTTTGGAAATCGAGATCAGCCGAATGTGGGGCGTAAAAGCACAGGTCGTCCCGATAGTTATCGGAGCTCTGGGATTTGTTCCGCAAAATTTGAGTAAGAACTTGTCTAAACTCCCCGTTAATTCAAAAGACTGGGAAGTGCTAGAAATTGCTTTATTTGGCACACCCCACATTTTGCGCAAAGTATTGTAGAGGCACTGACAGTCACCGGATCTGCTCCTTAGGTAGCTGGTTGCAACCTGGAATAGATTTTATATTCAACCGACTCATAAGATCTTTAGTCGTGATGTAATGAAAAAAAAATAATAATAATAACAACATCAACATCATATCATCTCATAATTGATTATTAGTTCTAACAATATTGTATTAACTAAGTGATATAGCCGAAAGTCTGATCCCCACAATTCCAAACGTTGATCTTTCCAGGATAGAATATGACTGGGCCGCAGAAGACAGAAACATGTTGCGTGGTCGGTTGTGAGGTTGTGGTCAATACGCTAATAATAATAATAATAAGAAGAAGAAGAAGAAGAAGAATATGAAATAACAAGAAATAGCTTTATTTGGAACAGCCCACATTCTGCGTAAAGTATTGTAGAGGTACTGATAGTCACCGGATCTGCTCCTTAGGTAGCTGCTTGCAACCTGGAGTAGATTGTATATTCAGCCGACTCATAACATCTTCAGTCGTGATGTAATGGAATAATAATAATAATAATAATAATAATAATAATAATAATTTCTTCTACTATTTATAAAAAATTAGTAGAAGGAAGGAATTTACTATTTATAGAAGTAAGATATTGTAACCGTACACCAAGTCTTCTGCTCTTACAAAACTCGACACCTCATGAACGACGTTTTCATTTCCACCCTATCGACTTCCTGGTCGATAGGTCTCGGCGAAACGTAGTACGCTCTCATTTATCGTCGCGTCGTCGCCATAAACAGGTGTTGAAGTTCGGAGCCAACGGCACGTGAGAGAGATGGAGTTCTATTTTGTTCCGAAACCCAGGCTGTGCTCCCACGCAACGTCGGCAGAGAATCCAGCGGTTGCAAAACTGTACGTAATTCCGAAGCAAACGTAAATAAACTTTCTGTGTAAACGGTTTGTGTGGGGCAATTATTTATACGTGAGAGCTGCCAATATTCGTACAAGGCAATGAAATGTTTCCATGTATATTTAAACTTTACACTAAGGAAAGATTTCTCTATCGACATTGTATACTTTTTTTTGTATAAAAGGTTTTCTTTTTGATTTTCAGAAGAAATATTACTGTTTAATTTTTTTGGTGTTTTTTTTTGTCAATGATAATGTAATGTTCAATTTTACTGAATCATTATCTCAGTTCAATGAGGAATGAATGTAATTATTTTAATTAGAGTCTACAAAGAGGCCCCGATGCCCGTATCCAAAAGTAGTACTCCTGTCCCCTTCTGTCCTGTACTAATCCAATTTCCGAATCCAGTAAATTCATAAAAAAGGTTTCAGTATACCCATCTTTTTCGTTACAAGGGTCCACTATTAATAAGTTATCTGTTGAAAAATCGCTGATTTCCGGAGGACAATTACATTACTTTCTCTTCTTTCGAAATAAGCCCAGAAATTAACTAGTAGATCTAAAACCATGTACTTTCTCGTCTGCATTTTCACATAAAATTACGCGAAAACTACTCACATTTTCGAAAAATTGTACTTAACCTTATTTCAAATTCTGTCTTGAAGGAACAGATTTCATTAAGGGGAAAATACTCTATATTCAGAATTGTAGTTTCAGAAAGACACCGAAAAAAATGAATATTTTCAATTATCGAAAAATCAGAGTTTTCGGGAAACATGCACAGTTCTCTTAAATGTCCTTCAGACTATACAACAACAACATTTAATTAAAATTGTTGGCGCCATTTTTTTTATAATTTTGGAAATGTCCCATGGGACTTCATGTAAGTAGCTCTCAAAATTAAAATATCGAATTCAAATTCAAGGGGCCATGACGTCAGCCAGATCGATCGGGGAATATCAATTTAGTAGAAAATTGGCTGAACGGTTTAGTCGTTAGCGTTGTTCACAGAAGGACAGATGGTCAGAGGTTTGCTTCCAATTGGTTTTCGGGGATCAAGGACCCACAAAACAGGTATTCTGGCTGCACCACGTGATAGGAGATTTTTTTCTTAATGAACTTATCCACTTTTTCGTAACCAGAGCCCTGTAATAAGAGTTTATCTGTCGCAAATACGTCGCTTTTTCGCGCAGCATTACGTAACATTGTCTGTGCTCCACAGCAAGGAAGTAAAACAGTTGTGTTGGTTGTGTGCGCAGGGCAGGTCGATGGCCGGCCGCCATGTACACGGTGGCGGCTCACCAGGGCGGCGGCGGCGAGCGCAGCCAGCGCACGCGACGCAAGCAGCAGCAGCAGCCGGACCAGAAGCAGCAGCAGCAGCAGAAGCAGCAGCAGCAACAGGAGCAGCAGCAGAAGGCGGAGCAGAAGGCGGAGCAGGCGGCGGCGGCGGGGGCGGGGGCGGGCGCGGAGGGCGGTGGCGGGGGCGGGGGAGGGGGCGAGCAGGACGCGGCCAAAGACGGCGGCGAGGCGGGCACCCGCCGCCACCACCACCACCACCACCGCTCGCGACAGTCCTTCACCGCGCGCCTCTTCAACTACATCAAGCAGCAGTTCGTCCAGGAGGAAGGTAGGCAGGCCGGCCGCACCTCGGCATCACAGTGGGACGCATTCCTTTTCGACGCCGATTCCGCTGACTGCACCCAACTGATTAAAGGATTGATTGCCGTTGCCAGGCAACTCGTTACTCCCTTTAAAGTTGTAAAGGTTTTATCCCGAGAGATGGCGGTGATTCCTTCAGCGCTGGAGGGTGAGATCCGGCACTGACCTACAAGTCGCCTTGCGATTTCCCTCTACAGGTATCTCCCACTAGCGGGACACCGCCACAGCCGGGACAAGCTCTAAGCGCCAGACTGGTCTCTTGTGTGGTAGAGGAGGACATGTAATTGTGTGTGTAAATGGGGGGAGAGAATTGGAGAAAGGAGAGGAAGGAAACATCATGCGCGGTCCGTGGCCCGTTTGTGAGGGTACTGCTCCGGCATTTGACTGATATAGATCGGATAAACCGCGGAAAACTGCCGACTATAGCAGCCTGTTGCTAGAATTCTCCTCTAAACAACTGTTGAATGCGATCTAGTGATCTTGAAAGTTCTCCACTGACCTCGACCACAAGAACCTTCCTGTTAGTGTCACTGCAGAAACAGCGGCAATCCTAGTTCTGAGCTAAGGGGAATTTCGGGACAAGATCGCACTAGGACTTGCAGGGAAGTACCAATCTACTCAAAACTAATGTTAATCTATTCGGAGCTCTCTGAAATATCGTCAATCGTTATCATTTGGCATCAACTCATGAGCGCTTGTGGTCGGGACCATAAGGTGAGCGAATTTGAAATGGCGGCAATAGTTCAGGCGGTGCTTTGAATCTAGTGACTCTGCATTGCAGTACAGTCCTTAGATACAAAGCGGCACCTCAACGGCCGCCGGCATTGAATATCCTTTTACTAGTACGCCCTGCCAAGAAGCACACGGGAGAAGAAAAGCCAACAAGATTGATCCACTTTCTCGTTACCACACTCCGGCAATAAGAGTTTGGGTAAAAAAAATCGCTGTTTCCTGGGGCCCGATAACAATACTTCCTCTTCTTACGTACATAGGGGTGAAAAAGTAACTATCGTAGGAATTACGGAGAGTTTCAAGTGTATTAATGTTGGGTTACAAACACGCACGCAATACCTCTCAGATCGATCCCTCTTAACAAATTGATATACGTAAAATGGAATCGGCGGCGTTAAGGAATGCGGAACACACTTTATCTGGAGCCTCTACTGCTCCCCTTGTTTCTGAATGTCTGCTCATATTCAGGTGTTGTTATTGAAAATATAAATAGGTGAAATGTATTATCAAGGATATTACAGGAGGTTATCATCGAGAAGAAGATTATCTAGGATGAAGATTGACACCTTTTGAAGATTGTGGAATAAAGACAACTCCTTTGCAAAGAGCATTTCTTTCTAATAATTGAATTGCTGCTGGAAATAGTTTGCTCTTCATTCGGTTAGGTGTTGTCCCACTGAAACATGAGTGATTGTCTAAAAAAACAATTCAAAATTTGTTTAAAACTTTCTATCAGGCAGCAGTGTGTCAATCGGCAGGAGAATGGAGAGCTCTGACCTGAACACTACTAGGATTGTAACACTTATTTCGATATACTGTTTTCTATGCACATTTTGTAGATTGAAAAGTTGCAAAACGAAATGTGTGTATTCAAAATCTTTTATACTTTTGAACAAAAATAAATTATAAATATTGTGAACAATAATAAGGTAAGCTTAATGTAATGAAAACACGCAATAGCACATCAGTTGACCGTAAGTTACGTAATACTTACTTGGCCGCTTGGCTTTGGCTTATTTTCACTAAATGTCGTCAAAGTTTCTATATAATTTTCGGGAAGATGTTGCTTACATTTTTTGGAGCATGAATTTTGAGAGAGTTATCATACAAACTCACAGGCGGGTGCGTAGAAGTATTGTCTTTTGCACAATTTGTGGTTGAAGCCAGGTTTCGCCAACCTCGTGTAGACTATAATTTCTACGATTTTGCTACTTTGACATCACGAAAATTGAATGTTGATGTAAGTAAAAGGCTTTTGTGTAAGGTCAAGACATATTACTGCTGTACGTTTGTTAATTTTCTGCTGATGCTGATAGAAATGATCTACTGTTCACTGCGGAGAACATTACGGAACATTTAGAACGTTACGTTCTTGCTGAGTGTGTTCTTACATTTTATTTTATCACCGCTGTCAAATATGTTATAGAACAAATAATTACGATTCGCTATGCTCAACTTGGAATTGCAAGAATTTATTATTACACATATGGCAACCTTTGGACAGCATGAAGAGTGAATCCAACAACATTTTTTAAAAAAGGGATTGCCATACTAGAAAATGTATTCTTATAATCGATTCCATCTCATAGGAATTTAGCCACTAGTTAAAATTATTATTTAAGAATATTATATATGTTTAGAAAAATATTTTACAGATCCCAGATATGTGCATACTCTTTTGAATGTGTAAGAACTGCTTAGAGTTTTTGTATTCGTTACAGGAAGAACACCTTTTTTCATTAACCTTTTTGTTTTCAATGAATCTAATTTTCATAATATATTTCTACTAGTAACTACATGTCAAACTTTGAATAAGGTTCATGAACACGAAACAACCAGTGTAATCACTCCTTTTTGTTGTTTCCTACTAAAGTAACATTTATCCATACTTCAGAAATTTCTAAATCCACTGCCTTAGTAATATTTCCATTATTAATTTCCTCTACAATGGGCTAATATCTAAATTACGTTATAAAGGTAATCGTTATTTGATGCTTCATTTCCCACTTTACTGTACCGAAATATATTCACCTCGCGCGCGTTTTTACATAATTATTTCGGCTATCCCAACGTGGGTGATTTCATTAACCCTTTAGTTTTTAACGACTCCAAACATCTCTACAGATTTTCACCTCAAGTGATCAGATCAAGCAGCTACTCTTCAAACTGTATTTAAGGTTTTTCAACTGGAAAAGGCAGGAGTAATCTCTTCTATCAACTAACGTAAGCAATTTTATCCACACATCAGAAATTTCAAAACTTAGTAATACTTCCATTAATAGTTTCCTACAACACTGGACTAATATCTAAATTACATCATAACGTTAATCGTTATTTGATGCTTCATTTCCCATTTTACTGTACCGAAATATATTCACCTCGCGCGCGCTTTTACATAATTACTTCGGCTATCGAACGTGGGTGATTTCATTAACCTTTTTGTTTTTAACGACTCCAAACATCTCTACAGATTTTCACCTCAAGTGATCAGATCAAGCAACTACTTTTCAAACTGTAATTAAGGTTTTTCAACTGGAAAGGGGCAGAGTAATCTTTTCTATCAACTAACGTAAGCAATTTTATCCACATCAGAAATTTCAAAACTTAGTAATACTTCCATTAATAGTTTCCTACAACACTGGACTAGTATCTAAATTACATCATAACGTTAATCGTTATTTGATGCTTCATTTCCCATTTTACTGAACCGAAATATATTCACCACGCGCGCGGGTTTACATAATTACTCGGGGCCGTTATTTAACTTGGTTGATGCTTCCCAGTGACTGCTGCCTGCATTCTGCGCACGCGCTGCGGGCTGACTTTCGGAGCTCCGAGGCTCCACTCGCAGATTCTGCCGAGCGCGGGCCAGCGACGCAAAGGACGGGCGAACGTTGCGTCGGAGGCCGCAACTTGGCACAAAGGCCGTCGACCTGCGCTTAATTCTTGGCTGCCTCTCTGTGCTTTGACTCGGCGCTAAGTTAGGCTGCGTCGAGGTGGCTGCGAGGCGCAGAAGGACTTGGATCAATGAACGAGGACGTGGAGGATTTTGAACACTCGTATTGATTCGCGTGTTAGCCGTCAATGATCAAAATGATAGTTTTTGATCAGGAATCGAGCTACAAAACAGAAACCGTCGGTAGCTACAATAACGAAACTGTAATAGATGTTTTGCTCCTTTCTTCAATTGCATGATATTTAATTTATTTGCTTATATTTAAGTACAGATCGTTAAATGCAATTATGCAAATTTCTTGAGATTAGTTGAAGGAGAGGACGGCAAACAATAGTACAAGAAGGCAATTCCCTGTACAGTTTGATAAATAAATACTAAAATTACTTCCAGTGCAATGTCCATAGCAATAGAATACCTGTAATAATTACTACTGTTCCGGCAACTGTCCATAAACAATTCAGATGACATTATATTGGTCCATTTATGTGCAACAAAATATTGTTGTTTACGTTTTGTGAAAAATACGTGATTATATATATTCAAACAAGCTTATTATTGCTCACGGAATGTATTTATAGGAACCTCGAATCAAAGAGCATCAGGTCTGAAAAATGATTGATCGTATTATCTCCTCTGTGTATAATACAATAAGGAATGATAACAAATTATTCCCTTTTATAAGGAATCACGCATAGAAAACCCTCATATGTGTATTATTCCTGGATATAGAATTACTTTGCATAGAAGCATCAGATTGATTTAAGACAAAAAACATAGAAGTTCGCAGATCACGGTACATTTCGATTATCACGCACACATGCAACCCGTAAAATATCGTCCATAATTCGGAAATGATGTATTCTAGGGCTTTGAAATCATTTTTTGTGTCCCTGTAAGTGACATAAGTTGGGTCGTAATCTACAAGATGGGACCTTTTTTGGACATTCTATTATTTTTTATGGTTCTGTCAACTCTGCAGCAAGAGTTACCAGAAACGCTGTAACTAGTGTATAGCTATTTTCACTTTTAAAACAATGATGTCAAAGGTTCTGTTTTTTGGTATATTGCAATTACAAATTGAAATTAAACAAACCCAACAATAATTTAGTTTACAACATTTGCGTTACGTTTGTTCGTATTGTGGACGTATTTTCCTTTCTCTCTTTGATTTGTGATACTGATTCATTTTCTATGGAAGTTGCTAATGGCATTGACAGATATTACACAAATTTAATATTAATTGAATTCGTTTACATTTTTGTATCAAACACAAGAATAAAATTGTAAACGAAAGTTCTTCATTGAAACCATTCTGTAGTTAACTGACGTAATTTATCATATTTTGTTCACGAAGCCTGCAATCTGTCTCTACAAACAATTACCTAGTTAGTACATCAAAACAAATATGAATTTGAGTTCCAATATTCAAATTTGTCTGTATTGAACAAAAAACAAAAACCACGCATGTAATCACGACTATGAATTATGAATATGAGTAACACGTCTGCACCATTCAATATGGCAAACACGCCTGTCAATTTCATCGTTGCTTTATGTCTCGATTTTATTTGTTCATAATTGCTCACGGATATTAATTTTGTATTTTAACTAAGCCATGATGGGTTGGGTCAACAAACATCGCTCAGCGCGTACTAGAGTGGTGTTTCTCGATTGTTTCCGCCTCAGACGAAACACAACCCTCCCGCTGCAAAGAGAAGCCTGAGAAATCCCAGAAAGAAAGCGGTGTATTTCGGTTATCTCGTCGACACAGAATCGAAAATAAAACGACGCGAGCCCGGCTCACAACGGGATTACAAGAAACATCACTTGCACTCTCTTGTGTTGAGTGCTTCGTCCTCTTTATAACGGTATCGGTCGAGCGCAGGATCTAGGAAAAAGAACGGAAAAGTGAGAAGGAAAAGAAAGGAGGTAAGGAAGGCGTAAGAGCGTACCGCACAGCATGATCCCTTAACGTCCAATAAACAAAAAGAGCGGAAGCGCTTTAGCCGAACGGAAGAGCCGCTGCATGGAAGCTGGCGCCCGGAAAGGATTTGGGTCTTCCCCCGCGTGGCGCGATGAGATATTTAGCTTCCGGCCGTCGACCCGGCGCGTGACGTCACGCCGGCCAGAGTGCACGTCGACTTGCAACGAATCCTCGGTAACACGTCACAGGAAGTCTCGCCAACTGCATGTAAAGAAATGTATTACTATCATAACACATCCTAGCTCAGCGTTTTGTTTCAGTCGAAATAAACGGAAAAACGTTTAACCCTTTGCACTCGTAGGGCACGTGTGACATGCCACCCTTGAATGCACTCTGCGGTCGGAGGTTTCTGACAACTGCGAGGTCCTACAACTCGTGAGGCGTATCTAAGATCACAATGGAAAATGGAGGCATATTTCGAAGCCGATACTCGGCATTCCCCTGTTCCAGCTCGTTCTCGCATTATTCCAACAATATTGTTTAAAAATAGAATAAGAGCGCGGATCAATTCAACTTTATTTAACATACCAGGAAAAAGTGGGCATCTATATCATGCCCTACGAGTTAATTTCGGATTTTGGTGTGGCATCTTAAACTGTCACATTACATAGTGATACGAGCTAGTTGCCATTATTCTCGTGGCATCTCTGACATGCCGCACGAGCTGTACGACGTGTATTATGCTCGTTGCTTACGAGTGTAAAGGGTTAACGTGAACAAAAAGCCATGTTGACCTACAAATGTTCAAGTTGGGTTGAGATAAGCTGCAATTTGCCTCGCTCGTCTAGTAAGTGCGAAATTACTTCTCGAGTTGAGTAAATGGAATGTACCAATGTCGACATTAAAAAACTGCGAAAGAAAAAATCATAATAACAACATTGATAAAAAATCAGCTGTGGCCGATAAAGTATTAAATTCGATAGAAACAATTTTACCCACAGAATGGCGCTCAAAATAATTATTTAAGAAGGAAAAAAATTGCTATCTCCAGTTGGAAAAAGTAGCAATTTTTACACGTCCATAAATGTCTCTTATATTTTTAGTCTTTTTACATTTCTTTTTACATTCATCCTTTTCATTCTTTCATTTTTTACATTCATTCTTTTTACATCTATCCTCAATAATCTTTTAATATTTAAGACAAAATACAATTTCATACACACGTTCTTATTACATTTGTTTTATGATTTCCTACGCTCACATTTGATAACACGAGTACAACTCGTACTTTTTTCAATGAAATTATTAATATTGCTTCAGATCTGTAACCGAACGATAGCTTTGCCCAATAAAAGAAACATTTCACCGAAATTGCGGCAGCCATCCAACCAGAGCGGCAAACCGTATCTGGGACGTCCACTACAAGTCAGAGCGAGACATGACGTTTGTAAAATATTTACGCCGGACTCGTCGGGTATCATAAATTGCAAGCGCGCGATAGGCAACTTTCGGCCACTCGTTTTCAATCCAGCCACCGCCTGCCCGTCACATCCGTCAGCGTGCTTGCCCGTCGCCCGTCGCCCGTCACCCGTCGCCTGCGTCACTAGGGCGAATCCCGTTGCGTTACCACTCCCGACGAACACGCGGCTGAAGAAATCTCGGTCAATGTTCCACCGCCGCGCTGTTAACCGGTGTTGTGTCACGGTTTTGCCGCCACCCCTGCGTACCGGAATAATCGCCTTTCTAAAGGTCTCCCAGAGTCAAAAAAAAAAAAAACTTCCACTGCGCAGCCCGAACGTGGCTTCCCACTCCAAAGCTACAATGATTACCCCGCCTGCCTGCGCTCTTTGTCTCAACACAGCTCCCACTCTGTCTTTCCCTCGTGGGTGGCGCGGTAATTCAACACTGTAGGTTTGGCGATAACAAACTTATGAGTGAGAAGGATCAGACGAAAGGCAGCGTACGATGTTTCTACAGAAAGGGGTTGTCCAAACGATCGACAGACATTAAGCTATGTCTTGAAAAAGGGTTTCAGTAAAAAGATAAGGTGATGTACCTGATGTATTAGTCATTTCTCTGGACACTCCTGGCAGTGCGAGTTCCTCTTCTGATGATGAGGGTAGTGATGTCCGGTGCGATCGCTCTGTCTCGCAGTCCTTATCGCCTCCGCGCTTCCTTATCGCCGAGAGGAGAAATCTCAGCTGCCGCAGTTTGGAGAAAGCTTCTGAGGTTTCCCCAAAGGGACGTCCGCCATGATGTTTATTTTGCGAGCGGTACAGCCATAGTTCCCTTCCGCGCTGCGTACCCTCGCTGTTCTCTGCGCCCTCAAATCTTTCGTTGCGCAGATTGCCTCATAGCTCTCGCCCGCTCCACTCACGCTTTACTGGCGCCTTGTACCGCCTACGTCACACACAACGCAGGCCACTCACGTGGCCTTCTACCGCCGTCATGCCCGGTTAACCTCATGTTTCCCACCACTCATGGCCACTGCATTGGCCACGAACCCCTCATCCCGTCACCGCTGTTATCGCGCTCGCCGCCCATTCATGCCGCACACAGACCTCACCGCCCGCGTTGCACCAGCCGATCACAACACTTCTGAAACTCCAGGACCGACTTCCAGAACTTGCCTCCCAATGCGCCTTCTTCTTCCAACTCACCGACTTCTCCGAGTTATCTTGTTTTTCCTCTTGAATGCCCGGACTCTTTCCGACTCTCCGAGTCTTTACCTGACATCGTTCAGAAGTATTTTCTGCATTTCAATCGTCACAGGCGTATCTCCTCCTGCTCGTGCCCAGCTTCCTCCGCGGGCTCCATCGCCACCTCTTCTTCTGTTCGAAACTTCCCAATCCCGTCCCATCCCTCCGCCCGCCGGCAGCACAGCGGCGTTGCGCGTTTGTTTATCGGGCGGTCGTGAGCGATGGCAGTCGCGGCCAAGCTGCCGCGGACGCAATAACAAAACGCGATCGCCGCGCGCATTGTCCGGCCGTCAGCCCGCGTCTGACGGATGGCTGCGCGGCGGGGACGCGCGGGCGAGGATGTGGACAAGGCACGGGGGGGGCAGGGGCGGGGACGGGGACGAGGATATGGACAGATCCGGGCGGGGTAGGGGCGGGGACGTGGAGAGGGCAGGGCGGGGTAGGGGCGGGGACGTGGACAGGGCAGGACGGGGTAGGGCGGGGACGAGGACGTGGATAGGACAGGGCGGGGTAGGGCGGGGACGTCAACAGGGCAGGGTGGGGTAGGGAGCGGGGCGGGGGCAGGGGCGGGGACGTTGACAAGACGGGGCGGGGACGTTGACAGGGCGGGGTAGGGGTGGGGGCAGGGACGGGGACGTAGAAAAGGGCGGGGCGGGGACAGAGCGGGACGGAATAGGGCGGGGACAGGGACGTGGACAGGGCGGGGCGGGGGCGGGGACGTGGACAGAGCAGGACGGAATAGGGCGGGGACAGGGACGTGGACAGGGCGGGGCGGGGACGTGGACAGAGCAGGACGGGATAGGGGCGGGGACAGGGACGTGGACAGGGCAGGGCGGGGTGGAGGCGGGGGCAGGGACGAGGACGTGGACACGGAAGGGTGGGATAGGGGTGGGGGCGGGGTTGGGGAAGGCCAGGGCAGGATGGGGGCAGGGGCAGGGGCGAGGTCGGGGACAGAGATGGCGGCTCGTGGTGACTGCCACCAGCTGCTAACGGACGAGGAAAATGTTCCCTTTCACTGCCGCTTCGGCGCCTGACGTCACGGGAGCTAACAATGCTAATTACCCAGCGACATGGCCTCGCATGTAGTGGTTACAGTACGCGTCTGCACCATCGACTGGACGAAGATTTGAGTTTATTTCCTGGTCACACTGCAATACGCGGGAGTTAGCGGCGGACGACACAGCATGAACGTGAGACGAGGATCAGGGAAAGATAAAAACATTCCTCATATTTTCAAACTATGTGTCTTACTGCTTTTATGTTTAATTCAGTTCATTTCCAGAAAAGGTCCATGAAATAATAAATTGTGTGCATTAATTTATTATTGAAGAAGGATTTTTCTATTTATACTGATTCTTGTTAGTAGTTTAGCTGTCATAAAAAGAAGAAGAAATGTTCTCCACGAAATGTAGATTAAAATATGAGGAAACAAATAATATAGTATTGATTGTTGACTATCAGTGTTTACACGATGACACTTTTATCTAGAACTTACAGGCCAAGAAAACTTAATAGAGTTAACACTTCTCGTATTTACAATCATTCCTAGTGAGAAAATGCCTCCAGTACCCTTGTCCTTTGTCAAAATATAAAATATAAAGACAGACAGTATTATAGATATTTCTAAAGCTAATGTAATATTATTCACAAAATACAAAGACTAAACCTTGCCTGAAAAACATTTGTAATTAAATTCATTTTAATCACTTAAAAACTTGGTTAGCATCTCACGAATTCCGATTTTTTCAGGCAAAAAGTTCTGTATGTGCACTCGTTAAAAGTTTTAAATACAACTGCTACATACATTAAGAATTTAAAAAAAATATTTTATAGATTTGTATCTAAAAAATGTATTCGTTTCAATTCAAGTGAAGTCTGTCTATTTCCGTCTTCACATTCTTTAAAACTAATTAATTTTGTTTGTAAAACGAGAAGCGTGCGTGCAAACTATCATAAAAACTCTGGCTGTTACAGACACAACAAAATAAATTCTTATTCTCTGGATTTGGAAAATTACTTTGGCGTGAAACGTTTTCACTTAGTTTTCTGTAGCTGAATAGTTTTAAAGATTCATTTATCCTCCATTGTAAAATGACATCATAACACGAAATTACACAATACAGATGTTTATAGACGAAAATGTATCGAATGTCGAGTTATGAGCAGGTTTCTAGAATTAGGTATTATTCAAGTACTGGGAGAAATACCTTATAATTAGACATCGGATGTTTAGGCACTAAAAAATCGCCTTTTAGGCGCCTAAAAAGGCACTGAAAATGTCATGAATAAGGAGAAAATAGGCACCGTCATAAATAACATTCACAATAAAATTAAAAATTATTTGTAAAACTCCATACATATTTGCAACTCTTCTGTATTTTATTCTTAATAGTTTTCATTGCAATATATTACCAGTAACTTTTCAAGGATCGTATTTTCAAATCTGCAACGATTGGGAGACAAAATCAGTTTGAATACAGAGAACGATTTCTGAACATCTGATGTGTTTGTCATTTATTTTAGAAGTCTAACATTAGCAACACTGAAACATTCTGGGAATTTGCATTTATTTCCACTCAAAATGTGCCCTTGGTGTATTTTTTTGTCAACCATTTTCTCAGAACATAGATAATATTTATGATAGATGGAAATTGAGAAAAATATGTTGGTATACTTTCAGAAATTCTCTCGTATTTCAAAATACAAATATGAGAATTAAAGGTTTCGTAATGAATGGTCAGGTTGGACTATGGCCATGATTTTCTGATATCTTAGCACTGTATATAAAAATAATACAGAAAAGGCAAAAATCGTGCCATAATTCTAAAGAAAAGGCATTTATGCAATAAAGGCATTAATGCTAAAATAAGCAAAAATAAGCATTATAAAACTTCGTCATATGTCATTATTTCATGATTTGTGCACATGTATTATCAGCCTTTAAATAAGTTCGCTAGAAAAAAATAGGCATTTCCCTAAACATCCGATGTCTACTTATAACAAAACCTAGCCCCATCCGAAAGAAAGGTAGACGTGAAATACATGAGTTCGCGTCCACTACCATCAGCAATCCGCTAGCACCTCGTCAATCAGAGCGTTCAACATAGTATGTATGACACGCCAATATTTCACGAACCCCATTTGCCGGAACTCTTTAACCGCGCGAGCGCGCGGGTGGTTTCCGCGCCGCAATCAGGCAGAGTCGAGGGCCGGTCCTTGTCGCGCTGGCGAGCGCGCCCTCCGGTTGACAGGCGAGCGCAGTTCGTTTCCAATCGTGTCGACTAATTGTTAGAAATGACGGAGGGTTAATCGACACAGCCGGCGAGGCGCGCCGCCGCGCCGCCCCGTGCTGATGGATCAGCTGCGGTGAGGCGCGATTGCAGCGCTGCGGGCGGCGGCGGAATGCACTGCGGCCACATCCCGAATGCAGAGCGCTGGCGTATGCACATTTGGAGGTTGACAAGATTGACGCTGGGATTGAAGATTTTTGTCACGAAATGTCCTCATCAAATTACACATGTCATATATCTTAAAAGAACAAATTTTATTATCATGTTTTTGTGTTGTTTTGGAATACTGTCGGTGAAACAGTAACATTTACTAAAACTTTGGTTTTAAAAGTAATTTACAAAGTAACATTTCACATATACCTACAATGGTAAGGATTGAAATGTTTAATATTTAAAACCTTTCAGTAATTCACTAATGTAAAGGCATGCTCAAAGGACGTTCTTGAACTATTGATTACGATACTAGACTTCAAAAGACTTTTCATTGAAGCTATTTTTTATAGTAATATAGAATATTTTTGGTCCAGAAATTAACAAAGTCTGCATGTTTTTGCATCTTAGTGCTCAGTACAAATCATATACAATTAGATATGACCAAAAATTATTATCAGTCATAACTGGGATTTGGCTTGTGTAGTAGGAACTTAATGTTTGTTTCAGCAGAAAAATGTTTTCAAAACCTCAATATAAATTATATTTTATCAGTGTTAATTATTTTCTACTCTTTCGGTGGTCAAACACAAATATATTCTGTCAATGTACAATAATTATTTACCTCTAATAAGCGGCATTCAGGCAACAAATTTATTTTGATTCTATAAGAAAATATTTGACGAGAAGAGCTTTTTTGCAAATACTTATTTTTAATGCATTTACAAAAGATTCGAAATGTTCAAACGCGTTGTTATAATTAAGTGTTATTTATTAAATTTTGCGATGTATATATTTTTGTCAATTTAATTGCGATTTAATTGTAAACATTGTTGATGTGCCAACGGTATCATAATTTCCACATAATGTTAATCACATGATTACATTCTAAACAAAACCTTTATATAAAACGTATTTGTAAGATCTGTTTTCTCTATAGTTTTCTTGTTTATTTATCCTAAAATTACGCTATAATTTACATGAAGAGATGCGGTTATTTCAAAACGTTGTAGAACTCAAATCGGACTTAAACGCAACATTTTCAGTCCATGTTTGTTTTTACGTGCTATATTTTCTTTTACGACTGAACTGGATTCAAATCTGCCTTCAAATACATGTTTTATGCAAAAAATTTCTGTTTGCTGCTACAAACTACACATAATTTGGTTGTTTAATCAGAGTTGTTGCACCAAAACAGTGGAATTTACTGTTATCAAATCGATGGCTCATAGCAGAATCAGCTGGCTCTTCCCCGGCGCTGAGCAAATATTTGGTTATTCTTCGACGGACGCGCATACACAAAAAGTGTGGAACCAGAACAGTTCCACTGCTCGCAGCAGCTGGGAATTGCAGTGCGTCGAATTTACTTTTATTACGTTTGACAACCCTGCGTCGGACAGGAGTCCATTTCGAACGCAAAGATTGGCACAAAAACCCCTGCTTGTATTGCTCGCTGATTAGGTGAATGCTGTTGCAGTACATGAAGCCAATGAGATCCAGTTGGCAAAAGCAATGTTCACTTTCCTCTCCCGTTTTCTCGCTTTCCGCTTCGTTTTCCACGTGTGTGTTGTACCTCTGGTATTGTCTTTTTCTTTCGTTTCATTTGTTTATATAGAGAACTTTGATCAAAGTTCGATTCTGGTATTTTATTTATGTGGCCGCTGTATGTTTAGGGTGCTTTAATAGTAATATGTGGCCATCTGGAATATAATTAGAATAAATCTCACTTTAATTAAGCGATATTTTAAATTAAAGAATTCTCAAGCTTGATACAGAGAGAGGGCTTAAGGTTGGCCAAGTAGCCAATGTTTGTTGCTGAAAACTCCTCTGTTGATGTCAATTTACGGAACCAGTCTTTAAGAAACAGGAGAATGTGATATCACTTGACTAATTTAGCAAAAATTAGTCTATCTCTTCAGTATGGAGTTACGTCTTAATGATCACAAGAGATAATTTTTAGGTATATTATTTCGGTATATATTACATGATTACAGAGATGTATGGTGACGTTGGGTTTTCTTTCGCCTTTGCATAGGGTCTCCTTCACCACGAATCTGATGCGACGAAGGGACACTAAGAGATAAACGCTGGAGGTCGTTAGCTTGGGTATTTGGAATATAGTGTTCGTTACCGCCTAAGGCAATGGTGTCAAGATCTTCTACTGGTAGCAGTGGCACGCGTCGTGGCACGAAGCATGCCACGAGCTTCTCTGCGCAACTAGCGTCGGAAAAGGTAACTATTACAAGTAGTAGTAACTCCGCCGTTTTACTATAGGGATGGCGTTGCCTCTGGTTGCAGAGTATTGAACTGCGTGGAGGGGCAATTTCGTCGTGGCACTCGTGCCCCTGACTCCTGGTCGTAGCATCGACCTTCACAACACTGGCCTAAGGTCTTCGTTATACTCAAATATAACCATATTATGTTTTATCGTATTTTTACAATGAACGTCCTACGAAATAAAAGTCAATAGAAATATTGAATTGAATAGGCAATAGAAATATTTTTATTTGGTTAAAAATAACGTTTCTAATACAAAATTCATTCTTGTAAACCATTTTTGTTTTTAATCAACATAATTTGCCCAATAAAGTTGCTCTGGAAACTATTCAATACGTTTGTCTCTAGGCAATAGAAGACTCTGTGTGGCTCCACTGGCTACAGAATATTCCACTGGAATGGGGGCCGGATGTCCTCATCGAACAACCCTTCCTCGCTATTCGATCTCGTGTTCCAGTTCTCCGTGGCTTGTTCGGTGTTTGTCCAATCTCGTGCGTGTTCCACCACGCAACGGGACAACAATTGCGCTAATCCCGCGATCAAAGCGCACACTCCACCGCGCGAGCAGAATTATCAGGGACACGCAGGCCACTTGCAAATCTCATTGCGCATCATTTCGATCAGAAGCACAAGTGATCTCTCAAATGGTAGAAGTGAAATATTATTTTCATGTTTTGCCTAGTTTACCTAGAGATTCAGTTTGAAGAAATAATTTGGTGCTCTTTTGTAAATTGTTTTAAAATTAAATTACCTAATCAAGTGTTTTGTCATTCATTTTCTATAAAAAATAGTTCAAAATCGTTAAGGAGCTTTCACGTGGAGAAGCCACAATATCATCATATTTCATAATACTTACAGGATGAAATTTTTTGTCCTTTTCAATTAATGTTTGAAATTTCTTGACTTTGATCGACACTAAATGTTTTGCATGATTCAGCTTCAGAGCTTCAGCTTGATAGTAGTTAATGAATGCATTAGTTGAACTCAAGCACATCTCGTTAACACATCGCAACTCTCCAGATGGTTGAGTAAATTATGCCGAATAAATGAGTATCGGTTAAATATTTTCATAAGTAAAAATACTACAAATCTTAAAATATGTATTATATTATATACTAATTTTCCGTTTTAGTGTGAAGTATGAAGACAATGTTTTGTTTAGCATTGATTTGTCTATCCCAGAACAATAATTTAGTGTTAGTGATAGTGCCATTTATTTATAACGAGTGTGAAATATATATCATACATAAAAGAATAAGTTATTTATTCCAATTGCCATTACGAATTGGAAGAAATTTCTAAAGGTCCACACAAGCCCTTCCGGCAACAATCGTGTTTCCGAATGCACGTGATGGCTGGCGCTTTGTATCCTCGCGTCGAGGGACGAAATTTCCGGGAACGACCTTGTCCGTGGCATTCCACGCTGTAACTCCGCCCCGCCCCGCCGCTATCTGCAGCGTCCAGCGCGGGCGCTTGGCCCCGGGCCGGGCGATCGTCTGCACAAGGGCGATACGGGCGAGCGAGGCGGGGCAGGGCGGGGCGGGGCGGGGCCGCAGGGCTGGGCGGGGGCGGGGCTGTGGGGGCGGGGAACTAGGAGTGACGGAAACGGGAACGAGAGCGGGATCGAAGTGGGACGGGGCAAAGCTGGTTGGGAGTGACCGAAGGTGGGAATGGCGAGGCGGGGATGGTAGGGTGAAGATGGCAGAGCGGAGTTGGAAGAGTAGAGTTGGCATGGGAGACATAATGGCAGGGCAGAAGGGGTTTGGCGGGGATGGCAGTCCAAATATGTAAGGGCGGAGATGTCAGGGCGGAAATGGCAGGTTGGAGATGGCAGACAAGCAATAACAGAATGGAGAATGGGAGAACGGGCAATCGCACGTTCTTAGAATAGCCTGGCGGGGAAGACAGGGCGGGGAAGGCAGGACGGGGAAGGCAGGGCGGGAAGGCAGGGCGGGGTATGCAGGGCGGGGATTGACAGGGCGGGAAATGGTGGGGTGAGGAAAGACAAGACAAGGGACGGTAGGGCGAGAAGTGGCGGGACAGAGTAGTCAGGACGAGGAATAGTAGGGCGGTGGAAGGCAAGATGGGGAATTGCAGGGCGGAGAACGCCAGAGGGAGGGTAGGACAGGGAATTGCAAAGCAGAGGACAGGCGCATGTGAGGAGGGGATACGCCAGAACGGAGTGGAGTTGTCCGCGGCGGGGGCGGGGCGGGGCGGGGCGCTGCGGGGCGCGGCGGGGCGCGGCGGGGCGCGGCGGGGCGCGGCGGGGCGCGCGGGGCGCGGCGGGGCGCGGCGGGGTGGAGCGGTGCGGCGAAGGACGGCGAGGCGCGGGGCGCGCCCGTAATCATCATTAGGCCCATCCTCCGATCGTCATCTCTTAATTTACAGCGCCGCGCGAATCGAGAGCGCTGCCCTATCGGCGCCGGCAATTACGCAGAATTAGCTGCGAGCGCGTTATTTATAGCGGCGGCCGCCGCCGCCGCCCGCGGCGCCACCGTCGCGCCATATGGGGGTTTCCTGCTCGTCATGATGCGTCGGGGACGCGCGCAGATCGGCGATAAAACGGCAATTCTTTTTCTGCTGGGTCGGCCATATTTCATCCGGAACAGTCTTGCCACTCTCTTTTATCTTGCTTCTGGCATCTCTTTACGTTTACGTATTTATATTGCTGTGTCTGTTTTGAGTGTGTTGTGTCAACGTTATGCTAACTTTAGTTATATTCATGATAATACAAAAAAAAGTGTAAATATAGTTTTATTTTGAAAATGAAAAAAAGATTATATGTTAATGAATTGATTTCATCAATCAGTCTCTTAATGAAAATAATAATGATCAATATTGATTGTAGATTCAATTGTTACAATATCACCATTCAATGATTCGAACGTATTTATCAATTATTCTCAAGAATGTTTCGTATGCAAAATATAAAAATCTTGAATAATACACACACACACACACACACACACACACACACACACACACACACACACACACATATATATATATATATATATATATATATATATATATATATATATATATATAATTTTATAAATTCGTTATTTTACAACAAATATGCAATTTTTTATTGAATCTAATAACTCAAGCAGTTCAATGTAATGCTAACCCTCATGTTACTGCATGTTCTGTGAATTTCACCCATTCCACCATACATATCAAAATCGAGTTAATTCTAATAAAACTTTAAATATTCTTCTCTAGCATGTGGTGATTTTCTACATTTTCCCCCCTTCAATCAAAACTTATTTAGTAATGATGCAGTTTTTGTTAATGTAAAATATTGGACACCCTACTTTTGATATACACACAACATATTGAATGTTTTTATGACCGTTTGCTTGTAGTTTCAAATATCAATCAGTATTCAGTAATTCTGATCCAAAGGGCTTACACTTTTACCTCCCTCTACCCGCTGAGAGCTTGTGTCTTCTTTTGTGTGAAAAGAATATAGTACCTCCGAAATTAAGAACGTGTCAGAATATATGTTAAAAACTAGGATATTTGGGGCTGTGGAAGAAGTTGAAGTTTTTCCCAATGAACGTGTGCTGAGAAAATGCATGTAGCGAAATTATAAGTATGACATTTGCTTCTGGTAAGCAACTCGTTCTTAACTGGTGTTTGGCGGTACATAAACTCTGCGTCAGAACTCTTCTACACAGTTGTAGGATGAGTTGCCTTCTAATCAGGGGCAAAAGCCGTCGACGTTGCCATTCCAATACCGCATACCTAAAATTTCGATAAAATTCAGATAGTTACCTAGAAATGTGCTGTATTATTTTGCGAGAGTTTGTCATTAATTTTGTAACCTATAAAAGAATTTCCATTGTCTCATATTAATTTCATATCCATTGAATTTAATATTTGACACGGATATTCGAAAAAATGTCTCTTCAGGAAAGTTTCAGATAAACGATGTTGCCAAAGCACCATCGACATGTAACTTGATTATACGATTAACATCACATGTTGAATTGTAAAAAGGGATTGCGACAACACTGCATATCCTTGAAATTTGTAATATTTATTCTGATACATCTGCAGGTGCATGACGACTGAAAATCAGATAGTACAATAGACTCTTAATTATCCAAATACCGGTTAACCGAAATTGCGGGTGAGGCAGTAATCGACAACTAAACAAAATAATATGTTCAGAAAAGGAACTCAGAAGTTAGTGAATAATAACTAATAATACTAAGTAATAAATATTTTTTGCGGTAGTAGCAGTTAGTAGCCGGCATGTGCGCTTGGCCATGATGTCACTGCTTCTAGGAATATAGATTCGTTTCTGGATTCGGTAATAAATCGAATTCGCTTGACAGTGTGTTTGTATTTTGTCATTTTCTCTCTTGGTTTCTGGTTGTCACCCTGTGACTGCAGCAAATGAATCCATTAATTTATATTGTGTTCTGTAATTTGAATTTTACATTTGATCCCTTTTCGATCATTTACGAAATTATCGAAATAAATTCCGTAATGCATACATCTGAGCTTTCTCCTAATATAAACCTTTTTGGTTTCACGCCAAACATGATCAATGAAATTATTTTCCAAATATTGAAGAACGCATGATACGCAATACTTAGTGATTGTAGATATTAGTTATAGAGTAATGTTGTTTTTCCAGTTATTGCTCTTAAAGTAGTCATCTCTGAAGTTCTTTGTAGAGCTTTAGTTCTTCTAGTATCGGCCCGCGTCTCTGCTCCATACGTCATAACTGGTCTTAGGATGGTTTTATATATTTTTACTTTACTTTCTGTATTAAGATATTTATTTCTCCAGATTACATCTTTTAGATATCCCGATATTTTAGCTCCTTTGATTACTTGCTGTTTTACTTCATTATAAGAATCCCTCGTGCTTGAATTTTCCACTCCTAAATATGTGGTTTTCATGACTTGTTCGATAAAAAAATGTAATAAATAATAATTTGAACGCACATCTCGCCTCCTTCGCAAGCTCTATCTCCTACCTCCTACCTCCTCCCCCTCCCCGCCCCATCCCCGCCCCGCCCCGCCCCCTAGAGCTGGCAGATAGCGCCCCAGCGTGGCGTCGTCGGCTGGCGGCGTCGCGGGGCGGCGGCGACGCGACCGCAGTCGTCGATGTCACCGGCAGAAGCGCTTGTCAGCGTCGACAGGCGCCGCGACGGCCCCGCTCCTTCCCCGCCCCCTCCCGTCGAGACGTCAAGGCGACGGGCGGCAGCGCGGTGACGGCGCCCGAGAAGGAAACACCTCCGACTCCGCCTACGCCGCTCCGGCCCCCGCCAGCCCCGGGCTCCGCCGCCAGCAGATGACAGTTGGCATCATAAGGGAGCACGGGAAGCACGCGGAGGGAGGGGGCACAGGAGTGGGGGCACGGGCGGATCGAGCCGAACATTTGGGGGGAGGGGCATCGTAGATTTTTGTAAAATTATAAACATATTTGTTATTATATTGTGTATTATTTATGTACTGTAGATATGATATTATACAATGTTATTGTTTAAATTATTTATTTATTAACGGACAAGTTGTGCAAGAAAATTATAGTTTAAATGAAAACAACTTAATATCACAGTACATCACACATGAAGAAGAATTAAAAAGGAACTATAGAATTATAGAATTATACAATAAATAATTACAATTAAATAATTACATAATTCGAACTTAAATATATATATTTAAATCAATTTTGCCAAGTAAAGGAAGATAAAAGAAAACTAGGCCTTTTGGGGGGGGCTCATGGCCCCCATGGGTCCCCCTGGATCCGCCAGTGGGTCACAGGGGTGGGAGGGGCACTTAGACATACCATCATCGTCGTCGTCGCCAATGAGTCGTCTGCTCTCCAGCCGCTTTATAGCAGGCTCCGTTCTTTCCAGTCCATTGCTTTTTTCTTCTGTTCCCTACGCCCTCTTCCTTCGTCAAAGAGTTCTTCTTTTGGATATTCTCGTTCGGCTCTTCTTCTTATCTCCTCTCATTTCTTCGTCCCAACCACATATGTCCTAAAAGAGGTCCTGGTTTTTTTTGTAGCTTTTACTTTTACTTTTTCGTTTTAGAACATCTTCACTAGGAGCTTACTAATATTTTATGTCCACTTGAGTCTTCGCACTTGCTAATTCATCGATTTTACTTTCTCACCTTAATTTATTAAAGAAGATAATGACCATTACGTTAGAATGATTGGACATTGAATGCGTCAGGGAAACGCAAAGGAATATTCTTCAAGAATTCCACACACTCTTCGTTAATACAATTTGCTATGATATAATGCAACTAGTTCGTAATTGAGTGCGTTTTAAAAATGTTTCTTGTTTTTTTTACTTCACCTGTACAAACTGCCGATTCCCAAACATCGATATGAACATGCAAGAATGTAATTCATTTTTATCTGGGATTAAAGGCTACAATGTATTAGCATTTGTGTCTACATAAATTTGGATAATTAAATCTACAATTATTGGGTGAAAAATTATTTATTGAGTGCAACGTGCATTAAATTTCAGTAAATATATAGTTTATATGAATAAATTAATTTTATGTTTCATGCCATAAAATGTAAGAAAATGCTGTGCAGCAATGTGTTTGATTATACTGAGGTAAGTATATTTTATTTTTACTGATTCGTGTTTGCTTGTTGCCTTCAATACGGAGCTCGATATTCACTGCACAACTTACTTGGATTGAGAGGATTGAGGTGACGAGGGAAATATGGAAACAATTCAGTGATGCCTCACGTTCTCCTACGGAGGAAATTATGAGAGGAATTGTGAGGGGAATTATGAGAGGGAATTATGAAAGGATATTATGGGAGGGAAATAAGAGAGGGAATTGGGAATTGTGAAAGGGAATTATGGGAGGAAATATGAAAATACAAACCGAGTCAAAATAACTAGTTGTAGAACTAGTTGTAGTTAATTAGTAATTACGTAAATATGAAAAATCCAAATTCGGTAAAAAATAAAATCATGAATGTAGCTCGGGTGTTCTAATGATCTAGAGCGACAGAAAAGCCTCGGACCAAAAGGCTCTCGGGCATTTTGTCGGCGCTTAATCATTAGTCTCCTTATAACGCTCTTGGTGCATAAAAAACTATAATGCATGGAAATTGTTTCTTCCCTTTTAATGGGTGGCTCTAATGTATGGAAATTGTTTTTTCCCCCTTCATTGAGGAACTGGAAACTGTTACTTTGCGTTACATATACAGTAAAAATGCGTACGTGTACCGCAAAGAAGTCATGGCCGTATAAAAGTAGGGCAACATGAATCAGCTTGGCAGCTGCCTCGCATATTACGAATGTTCCCAGGAGTTTTCTCATGTTTCTATGCATTCATACTAAAAAATATTGTATGAAATTTATACTAATTTTAAAATGCCGAACTCGGTTCCTATCGTCACCTCTCCGCCAACATTTCATTTGTATGTCAAAGACTTATTTTCTGTATTGTTTACGTAAATAACTATTTAAATTACCTTAATACAAACTCTTCACTTTAAAATTAAATAATATTTAGAGTAACACAAGTGTACGATAAGTTAATCGATTAAATTTTGTTTTTAAAAAAACTTGCTTCCACGCGGGCTCAAGTAGTTGTTTTTTTACACAATGGACCAATTATTCAACTCTTTGTGAGTCCAACACTTTTATAAGTGAGCAACTCTGAGTGCAAAAATTATTGTGATTAAGCAAAGCTTCTTCTGCATTGGAATGATAGGAGAGTTTTAGATACTTCCCAGGTAGTGTCCTAAAGCTTAGTATACTACATGCTCTTGTTTTTCTTATCACGCTGCTCTGTTCATTCATCTGCAACAACATCACGTGTTCAATTTTCAAAAGCTGTTTTTGAAAAAAACTCATATTGTTTTTTTTAGTTCTATACTTCCTCAACATTCCGCAGCATGTCATCCTATATTCCGTCATCCTACGCTCCGATAAATCGTCCAACCGACACGGCGTTGTTCTTCATTTCTCATCTCCTTCTCGTAGCGCATCCACTCGCGTTTTTCCTCCAATCGCATCTCACCTCGACGGCGGAAGAGCGCTCGAGGCCCAGCCGAGGGCCGCGCTGTCGCTCCGCCTCCGCCCGCGTCCGCCGGAAGCGCCACCGGCGCCACCAGCACTTGTCCGAGCAGCCAGCGCGCGCCGACAAACGGCGCGCGGCTGCGTCGTCCATCACTCCCACGCTCGCTGGCGGCCGAGGCGTGGGCGGCGGGGTCCTCGGGGACGGCGGGGGACGGCGGGGACGGCGGGGACGGCGGGGGCGGCGGGGGCGGCGGGGGCGGCGGGGGCGGCGGGGGCGGCGGGGGCGGCGGGGGCGGCGGGGGCGGCGGGGGCGGCGGGGGCGGCGGGGGCGCGGGGGCGGGGGCGGCGGGGGCGGGCGGGGGCGGCGGGCGGGGCGGTGGGAACGGCGGGGCGGCGGGGGCGGGGCGGGGGCGGCGAGGACGGCAGGGGCAGCGGCGACGTGGGCGGCGAGGGCGGCGGGGGCGGCGGCGGCAGCAAGGGGGAGAGTCGACAGCTCGGAGACGACGGCTGCTCGGGAGTGGTAACGACAGCAGTGGAGAGGACGGAGCGGCGACGGACGAGAAGAACGATGAATGATGGGGGCAGGGGCGATGGCAGTGGCGGGGGTGGCGAAAGCGGACGTCAGGGCGGGTGGTAACGGTGGGCGGGGACCAAGACGACGTGGGCGTGGAGGCGCGAAGACGGTGATTGTGACTGAGGGGAAGCTGAGCTGAACGGTGCCAAGACGAGAGGGCTCGCTGGCGGCGGCCGGCAAGAGGCGAGTCGGCAGCTCGGAGACGGCGGCTGCTCGGGTGTAGTAACGAGCAGCGCTGGAGAGGGCGGAGGCGGCGACGGACGTGGACAGAGAGTGACTTGTGCAGCTCGGACAGCGGATGTGGCGGGGGCACCGAGGCGGGGAGGGGATTGGGATGTTCGGTTACGGGAGGAACGATGAGGGGATGATGGGGGCGGGGAGTGATGGTATTGGGGGGACGGAATGTACGGGGTGGGAAAGCGGCAGGACGACTGGAGTGGTGAGGGCGGCAGGAAGCAAGTCGGCAAACTCATGCGATGGAAACGTCAGCGGTGGTGGGGAATGGTGCCAGAGGCGGCGGCGGTAATGCTGGATAAATACGGGTGGGCGTGGAGACGAGGAGAAGGCGGTGATTGTGACTGAGGGGAAGGTGATTTGGACGGCGGCAAGGTGAAGGGGGCGGGACGGCAGCCAGCTCTGACAGCTTCGAGAGTCGGAGGCGGGGACGGTGGCACAGAGGAGACAACGGGTTGGCGTCCAGTGGGAGTGGCGGGAGGCGTGGGTGGCTGTGATGGCGAATGGGGCAGCGGGCGGCGGCCGTTGGGGAGAGCACGGAGAGGAAGAACTCCAGCAGCAACTAGCGGTCGAGTCGGGGACGACGATGGGCTAGGTGGAGACGACGATGAGTGAGGTGGTGACGGAAGAGGAAAACGCTTGCGGTGGGGATGCAGGAGGCGTGGCGAGGGTGGTGTAGGCGGCGGAGGTAGAGACGAAGCCGCAATGAAGTGGTGTCGGGGGAGAACAGCGGCGGTCGGAACTGTGCCGCCAGGAAGCAAAGGAAACTGCAAGGCGCGGAACGGAAGGAGAGATCACGTGGGTGGCAGAGGTGACGCGCTGCCTGGGCCGGAGGGAGCGGCACCCCCAGCAGCTGCTGAAGATGGACGACGTCCAGTTTAAGAAGCAATGACGACGGCGGGAGTTGGAAGAGTAGCGGAGACGCTTGTGAAAGACTGCGTTCAAGAACAAAAAAGAAAAACAGCGGAATATTGTGAAAAAGAAAGTGTGGGCGAGGATAGAGAGGGAAAATCTAACAAACCCATTCATGATCATTATGGACTCTTCTGAAAGACATCAAAAAACTTCACTGTGCGGTTAGGTTTGGAAATATTAAATGCTGTTGAAAAATGATGAATGCGGAAATGAAAAAAAGCGAATGACGCTGAAGGGTAATGATGAAGAGTGAGCAATTTCGATGGATGGCGGAGACCGAGAACGAAAGGCGAAGAAGACGTAGGTGAAGAAGTTTAGGAGTAGAAGACAGTTTGAGAGAGGCGATAGAGGACAACGGATATATTATAAATTGTTGGTCTCTTGGTGTTGATTCATAGTACAGAGAACGTGTGAGAGATAAGTGAGTGAATGAAGGTACTATACTGCGATTCTTATAACTTTGCCCTTAAAGACCCGTCTTCACAATGAAATATGTCACGGTATTTCGCGACTTTCACAGTGGTGCTGCTAGATATCGCGACCGTATCAAGCACTGCTTGCAATAATGCGACATCTAGCGGCACGAGCGAGAAAGACGCAAACTGCCATGTGATATACCGTCGTGGCCATAGGAGCTCGAGGGGCAAAGTTACAAAAATCGCAGTGTAGAGGGTGAAGAAGCAGGGGAGAAAACAGCGGGCCAGTTGATAAGCGGCGGAGGAGGGCAAATGACGAAACGCAATGACTCCTCTAATGGCCCGGAGAGCGATGCAAATGACGCGGGGCGCACGGCGGGGCGTCCGACGGTTGCGGTTGACTGACAGCGCCACGAATGAGCGCGAGGGATGATGGGGACGGGGCGATGCAAGGGAAATGAAGTGGCGAGCTCTGTTGGCGGCGCCCCGCGACAGAACACGCGAGGCGCTGGGGAGCGCGACGCACTGCCAGTGGCAATGACAGGCGCATTGCGAGCGAGAGAGAGCGCACAGACCCAAAGGGGCAAACGCGAACATAACAAATAATAATAATAATAATAATAATAATAATAATGAATAAAACCAACTGAAAGTGAATATGTAATATTTTTAAAACACGTGAACGAGGTGAACGAGTATCAACATGTGGAAATTACAATATCAACACGTGGCCATATTTTCTATTGAAGATATTTGGATTTCTTGGATTGACAAAAGAAAATGTATCTCTACGTTACTAGCGATTGTCTCATAGGCTGACACGATGACTTTCAGAGGAAATACAAAGGAAGAGAATATTTCGTGGAAAATAGGTACGACGTATGTCTTTGAATTTTAATTTTATCCCTATATTTTACGTTTAAAATTTTTACTTTTGGTGATTTGAAATGCTAAAAAGGAAAGTGCAGAAAATAACTTTATGTTTTCGTCATTGCTATAATGTTTTGTCCCTACGCTAACAACCGCGTCTAAATAAAATAACATATTTACTGCAACATATAATTCAAGATTGGTAAGAAAGATAACTCAGAATGATCAAGAAATGTCCCCTTTCACGCTAGAACACATTTTGCTCTTAGAATGGTTTCCAAAACCTACATTTGTCCTGTCAACAACTTTTTCTGCTCGACTTCCTTTCGGCTGAACGTGTTTTGTGGTGCCTTGGCATCAGACTTTCGCCACACTGCGCGGCGCGAGCGATGGTGGCGGCGTGGCTGGGCGGAAGGCGGAACCGAAAGAGGCGGAGCAGGTGGCCGACGGTGGCCCGTACATCAAGGGCGAACGCGGTTCCGCCGCCTCTGATGGATGCCGCCGGTTATCGGCCACAAGCGCCGCCCCCCGCCACCTCCGCCTCCGCTAGCTGCTCCCTCGGCCACCGCCGCCCCCGCCCCCGCTCGCGTCGCCCCCGCCGCCCCACCTGCCCCGCAGGCCCCCGCGGCCCCGCCGCCCCTGTCGCCCCCGCCGCCCCGCCCGCCCCAAGCCGCGCCACCGCCCCGCCACCCCCCTGCCACTCCTACCGCCCCAGTCGCCTCCGCCTTCCCTGCCGCCCCCGCCGCCCCCGCCGCCCCCCGCCGCCTCCACCACCTCCACCGCCCCCGCCGCTCCCTCCGTCCCCTGCCGTTCCCCGGTCCTCGCTGCCCCTGGCACTCTCTCGCCCCGCCGCGCGCCGCCTCTATCTCCCCGGGCGCTCCCGTTCGCACGTCCCGCCGCCTCTGCAACCCGTCCCCGACCGCCCACGCCCACCGTCCCAGTCGTTCCCGCTCTCGCGGCTGCGTCCTCCGCCGGGGCCGTGGCGCCGCTCCAGCGCCAGCTTCCGCTGCTGCTGTCGTTTCACCGCTGGCTGCCCCCGCGCGATCAGCACTCTCCGCTCGCGAGAAATGCAGACGCGCACGATGCGCCAGCGCGCCCAACGACGGGCGGAGCCAAACACTGTTCGTAGCCCCGTGATATGGCCACGTGCTAGGAGGCCCACCACAAAATTACGTAACGCAAATTTTGAGTATTTTCAATACTCCCTCCCCCTTGTAACGCACTTCCTTATCTCTATGCGCTGCCTCAGACCCCCTCCCTTCCCCTTTAGCGTTACGTAATGTATGGATGACCCCTAAGTTATTTATTCTTTCACTAAATATTCTCTTCGCGGAAATGAATGTGTACGTTCCCAGAGATACTATTGACAAGCTACTAAATTATAATTATTACATTCATTTGTGTAATAATTACTTATAAAAATTGCCATAAATGTTATATTACTCAGTAGTATATACCTAACTTCAAACATGTTTTAAAATTATATTCGTTTCTCAAGAACAGTGCAATTCTCTGCTAACCCTTGAAAAAAGAGTAAAATCAATGTGTTTTTCCTAAATATTTTAATGCAAATACAAAGTTTGACGATGGCTCGTTCCAAATATTTTTTGGGAATTGTATAATATTATTTCCATTCATGTACGTATTTGAGTGTATCTGTGATTTCCAGAAGAGTATTCAAATTGCTTTCAAATTTAGAATGCGGACTTCGTACACTTTAGCTTGTCATGTGATACTGACTGTTATTATTTAACAAAAAAACTTAATTCTAATATTCATTTGTATCACGTTTTAAATTAATTATTAGTATTTCTATGCTGTTTTACATATTAAATTGGATAAAATGTATGTCTGGTTTAGCAACCAAAACATTCATATTTGAAAAAAATAACTTTTTGTAACAGAATACACAGTATCAGAGTTTACGTATTCACATTGAATGTATGCGATCTGTAAATTTGAAACCGCTACCTATTAACATACAAAGAGTGAGGAATAAAACAAGTTAATTGTTCTGTACGCGTCTGTGATAAAAGAGTTGTTAAATTCTTTTTCCATCTTACGTTTAAAATAGGGAATATCTTCTTAGGTTACTACATAACGGGAAGTTTATTCTTATCAATTCTTGCAGGATGTAACTGCCATACTTGAATTTCATGCCTTGTTTTTCTCTTTCCCATTAAATTATAATGAGAATCTTGATGCATTGATAAATAGTGGCGTGTCGTAATTTTTTTCAGAGCGAAGAATATTTCTGGATATATTTGCATGTTCATAGCTGGTGATTCAGTTACAAAAACGGACAAGACTCCAAAATTCTATACCTTCTTGAAAAATATAAAAGAAATGAAAATGAAAATTGATCATGACTGAGAAAATTAATCAAATTATATATATCGTGCTGTGGTGGGAAAATAAATGGAGTATAAAATGTAGACGTTACATATTATTAAAAAATAATTCTTAAAGAACAACAATTAATTATGAAATGGAAGTTGAAATTGGTTTCTGAGGTTATACAGTACGTGGCTCAATTTTTTACCCCAGTATGTCACATGAAAATAATATCCTTAATACAAGTACACTTGGCAGTTTCTGAAGAAAGCATGAATAACGCAATTTCCTGCGAATTGCATATTAACTTCAGTGCGTGAGTGTAAGGTGCGTGCGTGAAGTGAATGACCTCTGACGCTGACAGATTCTTAACATGCAAGCACTTACTCTGTATATCAGAGCTAATTGTTTTACCTGACATGTGCAACAGCAAAATGTACAATACGGCTAAATAATAGATGTGGTACACATTTAAAGACTTTTCAAAATATGTGAAGCTAGTTAGAAAAACACACCAGACAGCGGCACTGATTTCATGTCCGGAAAATTCGGGAATGTGTAGTCTGCTTAGATTATAGTAGCAAAATCAATAAAATATTGATGAAGCTGCAACAACGACTATTACTATTAATATTCAAATTTTTTGGAATGAAATATGAAATTGTGCTCAAATATATCGCTTTATTGTCAGTATAGTGATATCAAACCTAGTATTCCATGTAACAGTGAATTTTACAAGGTGATGCACGTTGAAATCGATTGCAGAACGAATCGTTGTAATATGCAATAAGCTTCAACTCGATCAAGTTGCATGCTTTTTTCTACGAAAAGATTCTGTTGTACGTTATGGAGATGTTGGCTTTGCGAAGTAACTGGCTCTAGTGATTAAATCCACTGGTGAATGTGGTTGATACTTACCCAAATTTATGAAGATCATGAACAGAAATAAACAATTTCGATACTCCCTGAACTATAATTTCATTTAGCAGATTAATATTAAAATTGTCACTTTGTATGCTCCATGAAGTATCATTGCATTCAGTCTGAGATCTGCATGAAAAGTTGTATTGTTTGAAGGAATACGCAAGGGCATTTAAAACAATTTGATGTGACTTCCGGGCATGCAAAGTTTCTCCATTTTTGCTTGGAGAACGTATTCGCCAGACTCTCTAATTACAAACTTCAACATTTTTAAGCACCCTCTACCCAATTTTTGTTGAAAGTAAGTGGAATGAAAGAACAACAGGCACTTTTACGATGCTAATAAGAAAGACAAATGAAATGCAATTAGCATATACTTTACATGGATTTTGTAAGAGCAAAACTGAAGGAAAGAACGCAGAGTATCCGTAGTTGCCTGGACTTACCTCACAAGTCGACTGAGGGGAAAATGCATTAATAGTGGCGGCGGTGGTGGTGGCGGTGGCGGCGGCGGCGGCGGCGGTGGTGGCGGTGGCGGTGGTGGTGGCGACGGCGGTGGTGGTGGTGGCGACGGCGGTGGTGGTGGTGGTGGCGGTGGTGGTAGCAGTGGTGGCGGTGGTGGTAGCAGTGGTGGTGGTGGTGGCGGTGGCGGCGGCGGAGGTGGCGGTGGCGGTGACGGCGGTGGTGATGTTGGTGGCTGTGGTGGTGGCGGTGGCAGTGATGGTGGTGGCGGCGGCGGCGGTGATGGTGGTGGCTGTGGTGGTGGTGGCGGTGAAGGCGGCGGCGGCGCGTAGGAATAGGTCGCGCGCGCAAGGGTAGCGTTGGCGGCGCGCGCGTATTCAAATGCGCGAGCGCGGGGCGCAATTGCAGGCGCGGGGCTGGCGGCGATAAGGCCGCGTCGCGTGCGCCGGCGGAAAGGTTAACGCGCCGCAGCACGCGCACGCGCACGCTCGCGCCGCCGCCGTCACGGCCGTGCGCGCGCGACTCCTCCGCTGGGGTCACCAAAGGGCTGCGATGTCTCGGCGGCAACTTCAGTGGCGTATATTGGGGGCTACCGGGGCTGCCGGCAGTAGCACGAGAAAATTACGAGAACAAAAATACGCCAAGATAAAACGTATTAAAAATAATTATGGCAGTGGTGTCAAGGTCTGCTGCTGGTGGCAGTGCACACTCCGGGGCACCGCAGCATGTCACGAGCTTCTCTGCGCTACGAGCGTTGGAAAAGGAAACTACGAGTATTAGTACCCTCGCCGTTTTACAATAGGGATGGCGTTTCTCTAGTGGCAGGATAATGAATTGCGTGAAGGGCGATTTCGTAATGGCACTCGTGCCACGTACTCTCGCTCGTGGCATCGACCTTGACAACACTGAATTATACGCCATACTATTTTTCAGTGACGTACATTTTTCTAGATTCTTCATAATCTGTTGTGTGGAGATCTGTAGTAAATCGCTCGGTCGTCGGCGCATCCGTCCTCTGAAGAGGCGGCGACTCAGGAAAAACCGCTCGCACTCAGCGCCATCCGCACAACGTGCGTTCGTTGCATGATTCACTCCCCCCTCCTACTGGTGAGATATATGCCAGCCAAGGACTCTGTGAGTCCATTTCCCGAGCGGTGTCTTGACACGCTCGGGCTGCGTTCGGGGCAGTTCGGAGGCAGTGGACAGTAAATGGACAGGGTAAATGTGCGCTTGTTGCATGTTATAGACGTTTGGCGATGTGTCTACATACACACAATAGAATATATTAACACATTGACTGCCATGAGGGTCACGGGTGGGCCTCACGCGGTTGACTGTGGCGCCGTGACTCTGACGCCGCGGTTGATTGTGGCGCCGCTGTGGCTCACTGGTTGGCTCCAGCAATGCTCCTGGTGAGGGCCATGAGGGTCAAGACTGGGTCTCAATCTGGTGTTTATTTCAAGGTCTGTATCTTGCCAGGGATTTCAATTTGATTTAGTTTCAACATTCTCTATTTGAGCGAAGAACAATATATTATAGAATGCTTTTAGCGTTCTAGATTACCCTTTGCAGCACCGTTATTGTATTGTATAAGATAAGTTCCATGTAGTTTGTTTCGTAGTTTTTTCCTTCAATACAGCTTCTTTTCTTACTAAAAGGCACTTAATATTTAAGTATTTGTTTTTCCTTTGAAACATTCTGAATATCATTGAATTTGATTAAATACTCTTCGTCTCTACTAACGTCAGTAGCTGACGCGTCGGGGATCACTTCCCCACGCTGCGACAGATGGGCATTCTGTAGGCAAAGAAAGTGAAGGTCTCGGGATTTATAGATAACCGAGAACATCGAAATTTTTCGGGTTACTATTTTTATTTTTTATTTAATAGGTAATTACAACACATCTATATATAATTTCAATACTTTTTTAACTATGTGGCTAGGCTGAAGGCCTTTAACCCATTACAATACCTACATCCTACCGCATTCTAACCTTTCGAATTCTGGCATTCACCCCTAATTGTCTCTTCATCGCATCAAAGCCGCGGAAACGAGACCATAAGGTACGGCTGAGGAAAAAACCCCTGAAGGGGGAAAAACCTGCCGTCAGAAGACGAGTACATGCTAAGCTACTAATTTTTTTCTAAACCATTCATTCATTTTCTGGCGTGGGAATCTTCTCCATCCAGTCTTTGGCCTCCTCAGCCTCTGAAATCAAACAGCGCCACACAAGATCGCCAGCACCACCGTCTCTCCGATCAATTTACTACTGATTAACTTAATTATTGCTTACTGATTAATTTAATTATTACTGACTAACTTACTAATTAATATTAGTGATTAGCATTAATACTAGTTAACTTAACTATCGCATACTTATTGAATTAATTATTTCATCTCTAGTCTAGGCTCCGCTCGTACTACTAACCAGTGCTGTTTTCCCACTCCATGATTACCGTTTCCCTGATAGTTCGAACCTTTCCTAAAAATGTTCCTAATTCTTTCATGAAGGGCGATCTATTATCTACTAATATGTTTTGAGCGAGCGTTATGTTATTGAATTGGAAACAATAGTTCCCCATACCCATCCATTTTCCTCTCGAAGTTTCTGTAGCGCAGCAGTTTAACAGAATGGGGATCCAATCTTCTCTATCACCGCAAAGTACACAGATTACATTGCCATTCGAATCCTTCATTCTACGTTGCATCGGCAGGCTACGTTGCGTTTCGGGTTAATATTAAAATTACTGGCTCCCGACAATTGTTGTCCGTGGAGTGTGAGTGTCAAGTAGTGCATTTCATGGTTGGCTCCCGAATATTATTTTATGTGACCCATTAAACCTCTTCACTCAAAATGTAAAAATTTATACTCTAGAAATCTTCAAATATTGACAAGAACATAAAGTAAAAAACGCTTTTAAAACTTGTAAATAATATATTTTAGTTGAACTTCTGCATCGACGGGTTTGCATCAGTGGTCTTAGTGTGTCTATTAGTGCCTCCAACTATCCCATCCATTTGAACAATCTACTCCAATTGAAATATACATATTAATATTAAAGGTTTTGTAAATTTGTGACATCTATAATTACTAGTAACTTTTTGTATGAAACGTTCTCAAAATAAACATAAATAATAGTATCAGTAAACTATTTTCAAATAATACTTCTATATTTGACGGTATTCTGTTTAGAGGTTTAAATTAAAAACCAAATAGAAAGTAATTTTGTCTAGGTAGACTTTTCATTTATCTTAATGTGAAGCTCCAGAGAAATGATCCTACGGTCCAGGCGCAGTGAAGTTTTATAGCTAAGCTGGCCTACGCCTTCGCATTGTATCTTTAATGCAAGGAGAAGCATAAAACATAGCGCTTCTTGTATAGTGCAAGCAATAAGCAGCTGGGACCCAAAAACGTGTGTGGGCCCTGAATGATTTGATGGTGATTTTGATTTAGTGAGGTTATATTTTTAAGTTATTATCTACAGGAATTAGTGAATATTCTAAATTAATAAAACGTATTCAATGTTTTTTATGAATGTCCTTTATTATCCACCATTTACACAACGATTCATAATTTGTTTTGTTACTCATCAGATTCCTTAGTGAGGAATCTATTATCCCATTTTGTTATCTGGCAAGGTTTCAACTGTAAAACACCCGAGGAGACGTTGTGAACTTGGCAACGACCACACCCAACGTGTTCCAAAAGAATATACAATTTGGAATAGACTATAGAAGAATATATTATAGAATAAACAACTTTGAAAGTTTATTTTAAAAATTTTATAAGGGATTGGTTTTTATACGGGCCATATTTCTTGCTTGATAAACTGTTTCATTTGCTAATTTAATATTGAGCGAATTTGTGTCGTTCATGCCAAGCCGTCAGTGTGACACGTGTTCTTCCCACGCGGGACGATATCTGGTGCCGACTAGATGCGCAGTGAACTCCTTCAGGTACCTGCCCTGACGGGGCAACGCCCCAGCCGGAACAAGCTCTAAGGCTCCCCACTGCTTATTCTGATCCTTCCAACTGCTGTGGACGGCAGAAATAATTATGTGATTTCACGGATAAACGATTTACGCAAACATAATTCACATGATATTAATTAGAATTGGGAGTCGACCTATACCTGACTGAAAAAGTAAACACAAAACATAATAGTTACCATCGCCTAATTGGCTGATGTCAAGTAAACATTTGTATTATTAATAACCAATCAGATGAGCTAACACAGAATTAACGATGCCACGAATACTTCACAAAACCATTTTCCTTGTTATTAAGAAGAGATAAGTAAAGATTCATAATTGATTAAAGAAATACATGTCATTTTATTTATGTCAGTATGTTGTACATGCATGGGAGACCTTATTTACCTAATGTCTGCAATATTTATGTAACACTGTAATAAACATATCGGTGCCTAAACTTCCAAGCTTTGGTACATCAAACTGCATTATTGAATGAAATATATCCATTTTCCCCACTTTGCGTATACTATTAGCTCTACTGTATTTGACATTTTTTAAAACATTTGTTTCTCATTTGACTTCAAAACTTTTAATTCAAATATCTACTACATATCCCCTTCATCATTCTTCTATTCAATTTGTTTCTGACTCTATTGAGAAAGGTCCTGAAAATTTTCTTTTCTACACAACATGTAGTTAATTATTAAAAATTAGCAATGAATTAAGAATCAATGGTTAAGGTGAGATCACTGTCACATTGCAGGTTCAATTTATAATGTCTCAAGCTCAAGCTTCATCAACATTGTAACTCCACCTTCAATTATTGTTATTTAATCTAAAATTACAAACATTTGTATAGCAAGAACTACCTTCAAGAGGACACTCACCTGATATATATTCTGTCATTAGTGTATAATATTATTTTTTATAAAACTGGAATAAATGTATTTTGTTAATGGGTCCAAAAATGGTATTGAAAATGTGGCCACACACAGTTTCTTTGTACTAACAATTTGTAAATGTCAGTTTGTAACTATTTATTATTAATCACTGAGCCTTTTCAATGATATTTTAAAATATTTAATTTGCATGCATAATTTTTTAATTATGCTTATTTTCAGCACTTTTGTTATGTTCTGTCAATTTAAAAATGTTCAGTAATTATTTACTATTGATTCTTTGGTAAGTATGTGAGGCAGAAAGCTCTGTATAAACTTTATTTCATGTAAATGTGAAATTACTTAGGAGTCTTATATTACATGTCTTAGTACTACCAATCTCTGCCAGGTGGCAGGTCTGTGCCACACACTAGAACGTAATGTATTGATATTTGTGACGTCTCTTGCAGCTTTGTTTATGAAAGCGCCTCCGTGCGAATTTTATGTGTGCGTTGCGTAGGTTGTTTCTTGCATCGCTTTACTGCCGAGCCTAGGTTAAAATTTAATCTACGACACGCATTTACAGTAGCGTTTAAACGGCATTTTCATAAAAACGGCTCCAAATTTTGAAAGAAAATTGCCGTGTAGGTGAAAGTTATAATGTTCTTTAATCTTCTTAAAATAATATTTCCCTTTTCTAATTAAGACAACAAAAATGTAAATAAAAAAATGTAGTTTGGGCGGAGATAAATGGCAGCTGGGAAGAGTATGTGCCAAGTCCGAATAGCTAGCCGAGACCCAAAGAAACAGAAAATTAATACGGGGAAAGTCTGTGCCATTAGCACCATTAGTTAAATTTTTGGTGTTTGACGGGTTTCTGAAATAAAGGATTCAAATATAGCAGTTCGTGATCTTCACTAGAAGGATACACAAACGCACATCAATTTAAATGATCAAAAAACGCATTTTTTATTGGTTCAATAGAATTGAACTTAGAATTCTGACAGCAAAAATAACCCCAATTTTCAGTTTGGTTTCTGACACCATTCAGAGTGGAGATGGAACTTTCTCTCTTATACAAGATGTAGTTAGTTGTTAAAATTTACCAATGAATTTAAGAATCAATGGTTAAGGTGAGTTAATTGTACCTGGTACACAATTATTAAAATTACAACAAATTGTATTATTACCTCAATTGTAACTAAACACATAGGTTTTTCTGTACTTAGCCAGGCACCTGAAGCAGAGAAAAAGTGCTCCTCGAAACGCAGAGATAAATAAAATTCTGAATTTAGAATAGACGGCCTTTATTAACCTTTTGATCATCAAAATATATCAGACGGTCTTAAAAAACTGGACAAAGAAATATAAATAAAATTAACACATGAATGAAATTGTTCACTACTCCTGTATTTCCCATTTTCTTAAATTGGTACGTTGACAAATATATATTGCCCCACCTTTTCCTACCCATTAGGACATTTCGACTCGTACGCAATTGCTCGGAGTCACATTCACCTTTTGTTTTACTATTGCCTTTCTGATAAATTTCATTATTGATGTACACTAGTATTGATTTTTCTGAGCACTCTTCACATCTTTAAACTCAAGAGGGAATACGTCAAAATGATTGTAAAATTATTGTATCATAGATTCGGAGGAAATGTTAGTGGCAATTGTAATTTTTTTAGGAATAAAGATACAAATTATAGGTTCATTTTCGGCACGACACAAACACCACAGTATATATTTTTAACAAAATTGTAGCACGTTTAAATTTTCTGATAATTTTATTTTTTTTAATTTTATTAACCTACAATTTCATTTTTTTAAATCTAATAGTTAATGTCAGTTCAAGCTCGCATACTATGATATTCGCAGACCATCGAACAGGTGTCTGAATATTTTTTGCAGATTCTGTAAATATTTTCTTCTCATTGGTTCATAAATTATATAATTCCTCTTTCAGAATCAGAAATAATTTACTTAGTATGTAGTGTTGTTTCTAAATTAAAATCACTGATTGGCTAGAGGAAGTAAGTACATAAATCTGCTATGAAGAAGAACCATTCACCACAATTACCGCTTGCAGTGTTGTTGCAAACGAAAGCAAAAAACAGTAAATGTAAATCCTATGTTTGCATCGTATTCGCCCTTGGGCTGTTCTGTGATCAATACAAAAAGGATTACCGCGAGAGTTGATATCTATCCACAGCAATAGTTAAATTCAGAACTAGAACAACAAACAAGAGAAAACTAACAAGACAAGATGTGAAATTTTCCTCAGATATTAGAACCGAAAAAACAATTCCGTGACTGTGTAAAATGTAAGAAAACAATAAAATGCACAACACAACAGAAAACATAGAACACACTGATTGTTTGTAAATTATTATGTGAAATAAAAAGTAATGATTTTAGGGCTTAGTAAGAGATAGTTGTTAAGGATCATATGTTAGTTCATGGTGTGAGAAGGCATTTGCACCAAATACCTTTATCTGAAATAAGTTTGTTTCCCGGCAACAAGTTACGTTCGCAGAGGCAGGCTCTCCTCGGTTAACACAGTACGTGATAACAAGTTAAGAAACGAAAAAAAAAGCATCTGGTTGGTAGCACAGTGGTAAGTTGTCTGGTAGGTGTGCGAGGTTGACGTGGTTCGAATCTCTGGCAGTGGGGGCGGAATTTTTAACGAATGTATATATGCGTAACTGTTAGTTGACTACATATAGAATAATTTCCCGATTTGCCTTCGTGCCCTGGTGGCGCATGGCTAGCACTGAGACCTAACAAAGCGGAGGATTCGGGTTCGAGGCTGGCCCGTGCTCCGGGACCTCCGCCCAGCCCTACCCCGTCTGCTCTGCTTTGGGAGGCCCCAGTGTGAAGCCATGTGAGGGCATTTTACTGAAATTTGCTATAATACTCAACAACAGATTTTGCAAAACGCCCCCCGATGGGGCCTCATGCTTTTGCTTTTCGAAGAAGATTCAGACGCGCGACGACTCCCGGCGGAGGAGTCCTTTCCCTCCGGATTCTCGCTGGAAGGGTCTCGCAACGAAACTTATAAGTTTTAAATACTTATACGTTACGAAAACTCGTCCGGGAACCTCGTAATGAAACTTGTAATATTATATTACTTTAAATTTCATTACGAGGCTCCGAAGAAAATCCGAAGGGAAAGGCGGGATTCGAACCCGCGACCTCCTCCTCCTCAATCGGCAATGCATGCACGGCCCCATCGTGACACGCGCCAGACCGCCGGAAAATTATTCTATTTTAGTTACTCTTCGACCCTATAGTATACCATGCATTCGTAAGATTTGATAGAATCAGCTAACTCCAAACTTAGAACAGATTGCCGGTGAGGTAAGCACTCTTTTGTCAACTTCTTATAATAGTACGCATTGTATGACTTTGTGTGCACACTTGAGAGAAGAAGAAGGAGCGTTCGCAAATTATTTAGTGATAAAAGATATAAATGAAACAAGATTTTAATTTCAAATTATGTTTACGATGCAAGATGAGTTGGACTGCGGGGAAAGATCTTGTTATACACTTTTTCACATTCTTCGCAAGTTCTCACAAATCTTAACATCCGTAATCAAGTTCGAGCAGTCTATATCGGCTTCGCAGCCGCAAAGGGAATGCTTGTAACGTCTTTTACGGGCAGCAGAGGTGCACTAATACCAAAAAATGAATTACCAAGGGAACTAAATGAAGAACTTCATACATTACAACTCCACAAACTGAAGTTGTAACACATTAATAGTGGGGCCCTGCACTCTTTACGCACAAGCTTTGCTACTCTTATAGATCACTACGGAATCTGTTGTGTCATAATTGTATATACGCATGTAAAGCTTTTATAGGTACAAATGGAAATATTCTGATTGGTGTATATACGCAATCAAACCATTTTTGAGTCAGCTCGGACGTTTTTTCTTAGTGTATTTACAAAGTCTTAACGTGCTGTAATCTAATATCTTCTACGACTTTGATTTTGGAAAAATGATTCGGCTTTTAGAATCGCTGTGGTTGAGAAAATATATAAAGAAAAACGTGAGGAAATTAAGGTTTACGGAACCGTGTAAATTGCTACAGGAGAAAAGGTACTTTGTGAAAAAAAATACAAATGAAATAGTATATACTAAACGTAGCAATTTATTCATTACTTAACAGCCACACAAGTTTCCTCTAAACATACAATAATTTGGGTACTTAATAATTTAGAATTACAAAATATCTTTACCTTTTTTCAAAGAGAAATAAAATGAATATTCCAATATTATTTGACAGTCTTTGGATTTTAATTATAATTTATTAGTCGAGTGTTTTTAAGACAGTCGTATATATTTTGATGATCAAAAGATTAAAAGAAATCTACATTTTGAATTTTTTGATCTCTACGTTTCGAGGAGCACTTTTCCTCTTCTTCAGAAGTCTGACTAAATACAGGAATAGTTATATAGTTTAGTTACAATTGAGGGAATAATACAATTTGTTGCAAATTTTATAATTGTGTACCAGGTACAAATGAACTCACATTAACCATTGATTCTTTAACTCATTGGTAATATTTAATAACTAACTACATCTTGTGTAGATATGAAAAGTCATGACCACTGTAAATTGTGTCAGAAGCCAACTGAATAGAATAATGGGGAAGGGGACATCCGGTAGATATTTGAATTTAAACTTTTTAATTTGAAATTAAATTTTTGAAAGTCAAATGAGAAACAAAAATATACAAAAGTTGGAATTTTTTGTGCTTCGTTCTAAATTATTTACGTTTTTCTTTTAATTTTATGTAGTACATTGTCATAAATTGTAGTAATTTGACTACATTCTACTTTGGGATCATTTTGTCATTTATTTTTGTATCCAAGTTCTCAGAAATCATTCCAGGATACCTCCTACTTTCTGACAAAATCAGGGTCTAAATGGTATAAAGAAATAATTTTATCAGCCCCAAGAACTATTTTAGATCACGGTCACCACCCACAATTTAATGAGGGACAAAATTAATCAAAATTTAATCAAATTATTCCAAGTCAAATATTCCGTGCTCTGAACAGTGCACCATAATGAAGGCATAGTCTGTCACTGACTTTAAGTGATCGAACTTCGATGCAGGGAGAAGGAAATATGGGGGGTTTGAAACTATAAACTCACGCGCCGTATCGTTAAAAGGATAGAACCACAGAAACCAAGGGAAATTTCAAACAAAAATTTTCACTTATTTTATTGACGTGTTTCAAGAACACGTAAAACATTCAATTACAACAAAGCGCAAAGGAATATGCGCTTAACACAGAACTACCAGTAATTACATTGATCATTCTCAACATAAAACAGGCCACTTTAGCCCGCTGCAAAGAACACAGAAAATCAATTATTACAATCTTCAAAATGACAAGGATGATAGTCACAAAACCCTTATTAAACAATAACACAACCTACACTGCAAATTTCGCGGAGATTTGCGTAAAAAACATACAATTGAAACAACAATAAAAAAAATTCACACACAGCGGTCGCTCATGAATCTGTTTGCACTTTCAACGATAAATGCTCTGTATCACTGCCTCAAGGCAATACTCAATGCACCTGTGATTCCGAGCTGCTCACGAGCTCTCAATTTAAAACCAAGGCTCCTCGGCCTCCAAATATGACCAGTCTCAGCGAGACTACTGGTTCAACGCACACACGTCATAATGGACCACCGATTTACACTCTGTACGGGACCCCGTGTGGTCGGTTGCTTGCAACTATGGCAAGACTTGGAATGCCCTCGCAAACAAAAGCATGGCCTTCAAACCGTGTAGTCCGCACTAACAGCTCGACTGCAAGGCTGCTCGCCCAACTAACGAAACACAAAACAGCTCACCAACTCGTGATGAGCCTACAACACCCCTCGTACTACAGACGAGCGGATACAAGCAGAACGATAGCTGCGAACATACAAACAATAGCATTAACAAGCTATTCAGAAAAGGCGGCTGGCCTGTATGGCGCACAGCCCAACTACACTAAGGAGAGAAAACACGATAAATTAATTACAGTGCACGAGTTCAAACATTAAAATTAAACATTTAGCATTTAAACAACCAACATACCACTTGGCATTCATAAAACTTTGTGCAAACCAGATTCATGAGCTTTCAAAACTATCGGTGCTCGACTTATCAGTTACGAAAGAAAATCAGATTAATAAATTTAGAACAACCACTGTAACTGATCCATAGACACATACAAGCAGCACAAACAAACCACTGTTAACCAGAACGCTAGTTTAACGACTTAGCTAGGTCGGACTCACATACAAACCACATTACACAAAAATTTACAAAGTTCCACAATCGGGAAATGTAGCTGACAAAACAAGTTAAATAGCGGTGTAATAAATTACAACCGAAATAAGCAACAATGAAGCCATGTGAACTAGAGTTAAATCAAGAAGTTACAACGCTCTAGGGGCAGCAAGACGAAAATGAACCAACAGCGTACAGCTTCTACATAATGGTAAGACCGTCAGTGCAGCTCGGAGGCTGTTTCAGGCTTTTATAGCCTCGAACAGCGCTGGTTGGACGGTGGTATACAGCTGAAGTAACACCGATAGTTCAGGCCACTGAAGTCTTAGCTCGTAAGCTTGCAAGAAAGTCTTTGCTACATGTCTGGCAAAGAGCTCTAGGTGCTTACCCTATCATCCTAGAGCAGAATTCATACTAAAACGTATCACAGAACTTAATGATAGCTGATCTAAAGAAAAACACAGTTTGCAATTTCTTACAAAGGTATGTTATTAAAGCCAGAAAGTCAAAGAATAGAATCAGCTATCATTTATTAAAGAAATGAAAGAGAAAAATAAATATATTAATAAATGTCCAAAGATAAACATGGACAAATTAATTACTCAATAACAATTATTAAAAGAAATCAATGAAACATCTTCAATTACCTCTTACAAACTAGTTGTCAGGGCCATGACTTAATAAATATAAAATATTTACAATATCAGTAGAAAAACCTTATGTGAAACATAACACTTTCATTGTCAATAATATGTACATTTTCAAAATCAAATTTGTGATCAAGTACACTTCTATGTTTGGTCAATAAATTTTGTTTGTTTGGAAGTTCTTTAATATTTTTTATGCTCGTTAATTATTTTTTCCAAATTTCTCTTTGGTTGACCAATATATGTAAGTTGGCAATCCTTACAAGAAATTTGATATACACTATTTTCCTGATCCAAATTGTTCAATTTGTTTTTAACATTTTTAACAATCTCATTCTTTTATGTATCCCAGCTTCTATTTAAGTTGATTGTCTCTAAAACTCCTAAAATTTTTGTTGGTGAAGAAGTAATGTAGGGCAGCAAAATTTATTTTCCTAAGTGGTTCATTTTTTGGTATTAGTGCCCTTCTGCTGCCCGTAAAAAGACGTTACAAAGCATTCCCTTTGCGGCTGCGAAGCCGATATAGACTGCTCGAACTTGATTACGGATGTTAAGATTTGTGAGAACTTGCAAAGAATGTGAAAAAAGTGTATAAGAAGATCTTTCCCCGCAGTTCCAACTCATCTTGCATCGTAAACATAATTTGAAATTAAAATCTTGTTTTCATTTATATCTTTTATCACTAAATAATTTGCCAACGCTCCTTCTTCTTCTCTCAAGTGTGCACACAAAGTCATACAATGCGTACTATTATAAGAAGTTGACAAAAGAGTGCTTACCTCACCGGCAATCTGTTCTAGAGTTTGGAGTTAGCTGATTCTATCAAATCTTACGAATGCATGGTATACTATAGGGTCGAAGAGTAACTAAAATAGAATAATTTTCCGGCGGTTTGGCGCGTGTCACGATGGGGCCGTGCATGCATTGCCGATTGAGGAGGAGGAGGAGGTCGCGGGTTCGATCCCGCCTTTCCCTTCGGATTTTCGTCGGAGCCTCGTAATGAAATTTAAAAGTAATTATAATATTACAAGTTTCATTACGAGGTTCCCGGACGAGTTTCGTAACGTATAAGTATTTAAATCTTATAAGTTTCGTTACGAGAGACCCTTCCAGCGAGAATCCGGAGGGAAAGGACTCCTCCGCCGGGAGTCGTCGCGCGTCTGAATCTTCTTCGAAAAGCAAAAAGCATGAGGCCCCATCGGGGGGGCGTTTTGCAAAATTATTGGCCAATATTATTGCAAATTTTTGCAAAATGCCCCACATGGCTTCACACGTGGGGCCATCCCAAAGCAGAGCAGACGGGGTAGGGCTGGGCGGAGGTCCCGGAGCACGGGCCAGCCTCGAACCCGAATCCTCCGCTTTGTTAGGTCTCAGTGCTAGCCATGCGCCACCAGGGCACGAAGGCAAATCGGGAAATTATTCTATATGTAGTCAACTAACAGTTACGCACATATACATTGGTTAAAAATTCCGCCCCCACTGCCAGAGATTCGAACCACGTCAAACCTCGCACACCTACCAGACAACTTACCACTGTGCTACCAACCAGATGCTTTTTTTTCGTTTCTTAACTTGTTATCACGTACTGTGTTAACCGAGGAGAGCCTGCCTCTGCGAACGTAACTTGTTGCCGGGAAACAAACTTATTCCAGAGAAAGGTCTTTTGTGCAAATGCCTTCTAACACCATGAACTAATATAAACTTGTATGTGATCCTTAACTGATGTCTCTTACTAAGGCCTAAAATCTTATTTTTCTTTCACACAATAATTTACACAAACAGTGAATGTGATGTGCATATTATTGTTTTATTGCACTTTATACTGTCAAGGAATTTTTTGCGGTACTAATATCAAGGAAAATTTTAACATCTTGTCTTGTTAGGTTTTTCTAGTATGTTGTTCTAGTTTTGAATTCAACTATTCCTTTGAATAGGTATCAGCTCTCGCGGCACATCCTTTTAGTAATGATCACAGAACAGTCCAAGGGCGAATACGATGCAAACATAGGATTTAAATTTACTGTGTTTTGCTTTCGTTTGCAAGCAACAGTGCAAGCGGTGATTGTAGTGAATGGTTCTTAGTCTTCTTCATAACAGATTTACGGACTTACTTCCTTTTACCAATCAGTGATTTAATACAAAAACAATACTACTTACTATTTGAATTATTTCTGATTCTGAAATATGTTCCACGGAAATTCCGTAATTCATGAAACAATAAGAAGAAAATATCTACAGAATGTGCAAAAAATATTGAGACACCTTTTTGATTGCCTGCGCGTATCATTGAATGCGAGCTTGAACTGACATCAACTATTAGATTTAAATAAAATGAAATTGTAGATTAATAGAATTTAAAAAATTAAAAATATAAATGTGCTACAATTTTCAAAAAAAGTACTATGGTGTTTTTGTATGTCGAAAATCAACCAATAAGTTGTATCTTTAAAAGTTCCATGACCACTCTCAATGGTGACAGAAACCAAACTAAAAATTGGGGTTATTTATGGTCTAGTAGACAGAGCTACTAAATTAGCAGATGCTAAATTTGATGGAAAAGGTCTGGACAAAATTCTAAGAATAACGATTGCAAAAAAAAATATTCTGCCACCTGTGCCCAAGAATATATATGAACAAAAGAATGTCTAAATTAAGGACTGATATCAAAAAAGATAAAGAAACTACAGAAGGTCCTTGTATTGTGCTGCCCAATATTCTCAAAAAACAAAAGGTTTAGGAGTTTCAGAGTCAATCAACTTAAATTACAAAATGCGATAGCGAAAAGAAATCATCTTGTTAAAAATGTTAAAGACAAATTGAACAATTTGGATC
>JAHLJT010009355.1:113365266-113446018 GCA_031308135.1 Acheta domesticus
AGTAAAGATTCATAATTGATTAAAGAAATACATGTCATTTTATTTATGTCAGTATGTTGTACATGCATGGGAGACCTTATTTAGCACCTAATGTCTGCAATATTTATGTAACACTGTAATAAACATATCGGTGCCTAAACTTCCAAGCTTTGGTACATCAAACTGCATTATTGAATGAAATATATCCATTTTCCCCACTTTGCGTATACTATTAGCTCTACTGTATTTGACATTTTTTAAAACGTTGTTTTTCTCATTTGACTTCAAAACTTTTAATTCAAATATCTACTACATATCCCCTTCATCATTCTTCTATTCCAATTTGCTTTCTGACTCTATTGAGAAAGGTCCTGACAATTTTCTTTTCTACACAACATGTAGTTAATTATTAAAAATTAGCAATGAATTTAAGAATCAATGGTTAAGGTGAATCACTGTCACAGCAGTTCAATTTATAATGTCTCAAGCTCAAGCTTCATCAACATTGTAACTCAACCTTCAATTATTGTTATTTAATCTAAAATTACAAACATTTGTATAGCAAGAACTTACCTCAAGAAGGACACTCACCTGATATATATTCTGTCATTAGTGTATAATATTATTTTTTATAAAACTGGAATAAATGTATTTGTTAATGGGTCCAAAAAATGGTAATTGAAAATGTGGCCCAACACAGTTTCTTTGTACTAACAATTTGTAAATGTCAGTTTGTACTATTTATTATTATCACTGAGCCTTTTCAATGATATTTTAAAATATTTAATTTGCATGCATAATTTTTTTAATTAGGCTTATTTTCAGCACTTTTGTTATGTTCTGGTCAATTTAAAATGTTCAGTAATTATTTACTATTGATTCTTAGTAAGTATGTGAGGCAGAAAGCTCTGTATAAACTTTATTTCATGTAAATGTGAAATAACTTAGGAGTCTTAATTACAGTCTTAGTACTACCATCTCTGCCAGGTGGCAGGTCTGCCACACACTAGAACGTAATGTATTGATATTTGTGACGTCTCTTGCAGCTTTGTTTATGAAAGCGCCTCCGTGCGAATTTATGTGTGCGTTGCGTAGGTTGTTTCTTGCATCGCTTTACTGCCGAGCCTAGGTTAAAATTTAATCTACGACAACGCATTTACAGTAGCGTTTAAACGGCATTTTTCATAAAAACGGCTCCAAATTTTTGAAAGAAAATTGCCGTGTAGGTGAAAGTTTATAATGTTCTTTAATCTTCTTAAATAATATTTCCCTTTTCTAATTAAGACAACAAAAATGTAAAATGTAAAAAAATGTAGTTTGGGCGGAGATAATGGCAGCTGGGAAGAGTATGTGCCAAGTCCGAATAGCTAGCCGAGACCCAAAGAAACAGAAAATTAATACGGGGAAAGTCTGTGCCATTAGCACATTAGTTAAATTTTTGGTGTTTGACGGTTTCTGAAATAAAGGATTCAATATAGCAGTTCGTGATCTTCACTAGAAGGATACACAACGCACATCAATTTAAATGATCAACAAACGCATTTTTTATTGGTTCAATAGAATTGAACTTAGAATTCTGACACCAAAAATAACCCCAATTTTCAGTTTTGGTTTCTGACACCATTCAGAGTGGACATGGAACTTTTCTCTCTTTTATACAAGATGTAGTTAGTTGTTAAAATTTACCAATGAATTTAAGAATCAATGGTTAAGGTGAGTTTAATTGTACCTGGTACACAATTATTAAATTACAACAAATTGTATTATTACCTCAATTGTAACTAAACACATAGTTTTTCTGTACTTAGCCAGCACCTGAAGCAGAGAAAAAGTGCTCCTCGAAACGCAGAGATAAATAAAATTCTGAATTTAGAATAGACGGCCTTTTATTAACCTTTTGATCATCAAAATATATCAGACGGTCTTAAAAAACTGGACAAAGAAATATAAATAAAATTAACACATGAATGAAATTGTTCACTACACTCCTGTATTTCCCATTTTCTTTAATTGGTACGTTGACAAATACGTGTTGCCCCACCTTTTCCTACCCATTAGGACATTTCGACTCGTATGCAATTGCTCGGAGTCACATTCACCTTTTGTTTTACCTATTGCCTTTCTGATAAATTTCATTATTGATGTACACTAGTATTGATTTTTTCTGAGCACTCTTCACATCTTTAAACTCAAGGAGGGAATACGTCAAAATGATTGTAAAATTATTGTATCATAGATTCGGGGGAAATGTTAGTGGCAATTGTAATTTTTTTAGGAATAAAGATACAAATTATCGGTTCATTTTCGGCACGACACAAACACCACAGTATATATTTTTAACAAAATTGTAGCACATTTTAAATTTTCTGATATTTTATTTTTTTTAATTTTATTAATCTACAATTTCATTTTTTTAAATCAAATAGTTTAATGTCAGTTCAAGCTCGCATACAATGATATTCGCAGGCCATCGAACAGTGTCTCAATATTTTTTGCAGATTCTGTAGATATTTTCTTCTCATTGGTTCATGAATTATATAATTCCTCTTTTCAGAATCAGAAATAATTTAATTAGTATGTAGTGTTGTTTCTAAATTAAATCACTGATTGGTAAAGGAAGTAAGTCCATAAATCTGTTATGAAGAAGACCCTTCACCACAATTACCGCTTGCAGTGTTGTTGCAACGAATCAAAAAACAGTAAATGTAAATCCTATGTTTGCATCGTATTCGCCCTTGTGCTGTTCTGTGATCAATACAAAAAGGATTGCCGCGAGAGTTGATACCTATCCACAACAATAGTTGAAATTCAGAACTAAAACAACAAACAGAGAAAACTAACAAGACAGGATGTGAAATTTTCCTCTAGATATTAGGACCGAAAACAATTCCGTGACTGTGTAAAGTGCAAGAAAACAATAAAATGCACATCACACAGAAAACATCACACTGATTTTGTAAATTATTATGTGAAATAAAAAATAATGATTTTAGGGCTTAGTAAGAGATAGTTGTTAAGGATCATATGTTAGTTCATGGTGTGAGAAGGCATTTGCACAAAATACCTTTATCTGGAAATAGTTTTTTCCCGGCAACAAGTTACGTTCGAAGAGGCAGCTCTCCTCGGTTAACACAGTACGTGATAACATTAAGAAACGAAAAAAAGCGCATCTGGTAGGTAGCACAGTGGTAAGGTGTCTGCAGGTGTGCGAGGTTGCGTGGTTCGAATCTCAGGCAGTGGGGGCGGAATTTTTAAGAATGTATATGTGCGTAACTGTTAGTTGACTTCATATAGAATAATTTCCCGATTTGCCTTCGTGCCCTGGTGGCGCATGGCTAGCACTGAGACCTACAAAGCGGAGGATTCGGGTTCGAGGCTGGCCCGTGCTCCGGGACCTCCGCCCAGCCCTACCCCGTCTGCTCTGCTTTGGGAGGCCCCAGTGTGAAGCCATGTGAGGGCATTTTGCAAAAATTTGCTATAATAATCACACAGATTTTTCAAAACGCCCCCCGATGGGGCCTCATGCTTTTGCTTTTCGAAGAAGATTCAGACGCGCGACGACTCCCGGCGGAGGAGTCCTTTCCCTCCGGATTCTCGCTGGAAGGGTCTCGTAACGAAACTTATAAGTTTTAAATACTTATACGTTACGAAACTCGTCCGGGAACCTCGTAATGAAACTTGTAATATTATATTACTTTAAATTTCATTACGAGGCTCCGACGAAAATCCGAAGGGAAAGGCGGGATTCGAACCCGCGACCTCCTCCTCCTCAATCGGCAATGCATGCACGGCCCCATCGTGACACGCGCCAACCGCCGAAAATTATTCTATTTTAGGTTACTCTTCGACCCTATAGTATACCATGCATTCTAAGATTTGTAGAATCAGCTAACTCCAAACTTAGAACAGATTGCCGGTGAGGTAAGCACTCTTTTGTCAACTTCTTATAATAGTACGCATTGTATGACTTTGTGTGCACACTTGAGAGAAGAAGAAGGAGCGTGCGCAAATTATTTAGTGATAAAAGATATAAATGAAACAAGATTTTAATTTCAAATTATGTTTACGATGCAAGATGAGTTGGACTGCGGGAAAGATCTTGTGATACACTTTTCACATTCTTCGCAAGTTCTCACAAATCTTAACATCCGTAATCAAGTTCGAGCAGTCTATATCGGCTTCGCAGCCGCAAAGGGAATGCTTGTAACGTCTTTTACGGGCAGCAGAGGGCACTAATACCAAAAAAATGACCACCAAAGGGAACTAAATGAAGAACTTCATGCATTACAACTCCACATGCTGAAGTTGAACACATTTAATAGTGGGCCCTGCACTCTTTACGCACAAGCTTTGCTACTCTTACAGATCACACGGAATCTGTTGTATCATAATTGTATATACGCATGTAAAGCTTTTATAGGTACAAATGGAAATATTCTGATTGGAGTATATACGCAATCAAACCATTTTTGAGTCAGCTCGGACGTTTTTTCTTAGTGTATTTACAAAGTCTTAACATACTGTAATCTAATATCTTCTACGACTTTGATTTTGGAAAAATGATTCGGCTTTTAGAATCGCTGTGGTTGAGAAAATATATAAAGAAAAACGTGAGGAAATTAAGGTTTACGGAACCGTGTAAATTGCTACAGGAGAAAAGGTACTTTGTGAAAAAAATACAAAGAAATAGTATATACTAAACGTAGCAATTTTATTCATTACTTACAGCCACACAAGTTTCCTCTAAACATACAATAATTTGGTAACTTAATAATTTAAATTACAAAATATCTTTACCTTTTTTCCAAAGAGAATAAAATGAATATTCCAATATTATTTGACAGTCTTTGGATTTTATTATATTTATTAGTCGAGTGTTTTTAAGACAGTGTATATATTTTGATGATCAAAAGGTTAAAAGAAATCTACATTTTGAATTTTTTTGATCTCTACGTTTCGGAGGAGCACTTTTCCTCTTCTTCAGAGTACTGACTAATACAGGAATAGTTTTATATGTTTAGTTACAATTGAGGGAATAATACAATTTGTTGCAAATTTTATAATTGTGTACCAGGTACAAATGAACTCACCTTAACCATTGATTCTTTAACTCATTGTATATTTAATAACTAACTACATCTTGTGTAGAAATGAAAAGTCATGACCACTGTAAATTGTGTCAGAAGCCAACTGAATAGAATAATGGGGAGGGGAAATCCGGTAGATATTTGAATTTAAAACTTTTTAATTTGAAATTAAATTTTTGAAAGTCAAATGAGAAACAAAAATATACAAAAGTTGGAATTTTTTGTGCTTCGTTCTAAATTATTTACGTTTTTCCTTTTAATTTTTTATGTAGTACATTGTCATAAATTGTAGTATTTGACTACATTCTACTTTGGGATCATTTTGTCATTTATTTTTGTATCAAGTTCCTCAGAAATCATTCCAGGATACCTCTACTTTCTGACAAAATCAGGGTCTAAATGGTATAAAGAAATAATTTTATCAGCCCCAAGAACTATTTTAGATCACGGTCACCACCCACAATTTAATGAGGGACAAAATTAATCAAAATTTTAATCAAATTATTCCAAGTCAATATTCCGTGCTCTGAACGTGCACCTAATGAAGGCATAGTCTGTCACTGACTTTAATGATCGAACTTCGATGGCAGGGAGAAGGAAATATGGGGTTTGAAACTATAAACTCACGCGCCGTATCGTTAAAAGATAGAACCACAGAAACCAAGGAACTTTCAAACAAAAATTTCACTTATTTTATTGACGTGTTTCAAGAACACGTAAAACATTCAATTACAAACAAAGCGCAAAGGAATATGCGCTTAACACAGAACTACCAGTAATTACTTGATCATTCTCAACATAAAACAGGCCACTTTAGGCCCGCTGCAAAGAACACAGAAAATCAATTATTACAATCTTCAAAATGACAAGGCTGACAGTCACAAAACCCTCATTAAACAATAACACAACCTACACTGCAAATTTCGCGGAGATTTGCGTAAAAAACATACAATTGAAACAACAATAAAAAAATTCACACACAGCGGTCGCTCATGAATCTGTTTGCACTTTCAACGATAAATGCTCTGCATCACTGCCTCAAGGCAATACTCAATGCACCTGTGATTCCGAGCTGCTCACGAGCTCTCAATTTAAAACCAAGGCTCCTCGGCCTCCAAATATGACCAGTCTCAGCGAGACTACTGGTTCACGCACACACGTCATAATGGACCACCGATTTACACTCTGTACGGGACCCCGTGTGGTCGGTTGCTTGCAACTATGGCAAGACTTGGAATGCCCTCGCAAACAAAAGCATGGCCTTCAAACCGTGTAGTCCGCACTAACGGCTCGACTGCAAGGCTGCTCGCCCAACTAACGAAACACAAAACAGCTCACCAACTCGTGATGAGCCTACAACACCCCTCGTACTACAGACGAGCGGATACAAGCAGAACGATAGCTGCGAACATACAAAACAATAGCATTAACAAGCTATTCAGAAAAGGCGGCTGGCCTGTATGGCGCACAGCCCAACTACACTAAAGAGAGAAACACGATAAATTAATTACAGTGCACGAGTTCAAACATTAAAATTAAACATTTAGCATTTAAACAACCAACATACCACTTGGCATTCATAAAACTTTGTGCAAACCAGATTCATGAGCTTCAAATCTATCGGTGCTCGACTTATCAGTTACGAAAAAAAATCAGATTAATAAATTTAGAACAACCACTGTAACTGATTCCTAGGACACATACAAGCAGCACAAAACAAACCACTGTTAACCAGAACGCTAGTTTAAGAACGACTTAGCTAGGTCGGACTCACATACAAACCACATTACACAAAAATTTACAAAGTTCCACAATCGGAAATGTAGCTGACAAAACAAGTGCATCTTTCTGTACCATATATTACTTAAGAGAGAATAATTTGACGGGTAGTATTAAGGAAGTTCATGGGTATTTTACTGTACCGACTGATAGTTTTATTTAGGAAAGATATATTCATTTTTTTGGGGGGGAAATATTGATATCAATCAATTTCATCTGAGATAAATCGTGTATTCATTTATCGAGAAGTCTAAATTTTGCTATTATTTATTTATTTAAGGCCGCTTTAAAAACATCTGTGGTCATTGGCGACCACTATTGATTTACACTAGAGATACATTTTTTTAAAATTTGGAGTAACCAGAAGTAATAACAATAAACTGATATGTGAAGTACAATAAATTGTGCAATTGTTAATATCATATTTTCTAAACCAGCTAAATTAATATAAGTAAAATTAATCTGGCTATTGTTAGTCTGAAAATTCAGAATATGACAGCTAGGAGAATCAATTCAAATTCCAGAGAAAATCAATAAACTGTGTGTTTTCATGAACAAATATTTCATTTCCGAAACCCTCTTTTGTTTATCACGACATTTAGAATAATCTTTATGTGGCAGTCTTAAGCCCAAGGCACTAGTACATATGAATATGTGCTAAAAATAACAATTCGAGCATTCCAGGAGATTCAATATTTTTCATAAGTGTTGGATGTGTTCATCATTTACGTTTACACCGCCGTGTACCGTGGCTATCATTCTGAACAAAACTGAATTTTCAATAAGTACATTTAAAATATTTATTAAACAGAACCTACAAACATATTATACTATTAACGTATTCTAATGTAAGCCACGCAATGCTTTCCTTAGAGAATATTACTCAACTGTTTCACCGTTTACGCGGAACGTTTACGAGGAAATGCTCCGCGCAGAAGGAGACGCCGCCGTCTGGTGTCGTAGCGGCCGGTTTGAATTTCGCGGTCCGGAAGTGATATTTAAACTCAATTTACTCAAAGACAATTTTTTTTCGGAAAAACTGGACCTGCCATTTTTCATGACGTGCAACACGGAATTTGGGGTATTTGTTTGTAACGGGAGCTTCTGGACACTCTGTATATTCCAAACAGGAAATTTCCATTTGTACCTTCAAAAGCTTACATGCGTATATACAATGATGATACCACAGATTCCGTTGTGATCCGTAACAGGAGCAAAGCTTGTGCGCAAAGAGTGCAGAGCCCACTATTAAATTGTATTACAAGTTCAGCATGTGAAGTTGTAATGCATGAAGTTGGTCACTTAGTTCCTTGGTGGGCCATTTTTTGGTATTAGTAGTGCCGTTCTTCTGCCCGTAAAAGACGTTACAGACACTCCCTTTGCGGCTGCGAACCCGATATAGACTGCTCAGACTTGATTACGGATGTTAAACTTTGTGAGAGCTTGCGAAGAATGTGAAAAAGTGTATCACAAGATTTCTCCCCGCAGTCTTCAACTCATCTTGCTCATCTCTTCTCTCATCGTAAACATGTTAAAATTTGAAATTAAAAAACTTGTTTCATTTATATCTTTTATCACTAAATAATTTGCGCACGGTCAAGCTATCGCGTCCTTATCTCGCAAGTGTGCACAACAAAGCCATACCATGCGTACTATTATAAGATGTTTAAAAAAAAGTGCTTACCTCACTGACAATCTCTGTTTTAAAACTCGATTTATAGTTCGAGTAAAACATCTCCTTTACGTCCAGATGTCGCAACTACACGCCAACATGCACTATCAACTATTTAGGAAAGTTGCAACATCTCCATGTAAGTCAATATACATTTGCAACCATATAAGTCAATAATATGTTCCTAGAGAGGTCAGACGTACCAGATTCTGAAATATTTATTACAAGTTTAATGAAGTTACCATGTACCGAGATGAAGATATCCTGGAACGTTTGAATATCAAGTTTTAAGTCTATGATAATTGATGATCAATGATTGAATATTAGTAATTTTGTATTCTATAACATGTAGCTAACACCTATATTACAAATGACTATGATATTGGTGAAAACACTGCCACAAAAACCTTACGAGTTACAAAGAATCGTCTTTTTCCAGCACTTGCTATACTAGCATGATGGAAAGATCATTTTTGTAGAAATGGGTAGAACGTCTTGGTCTTCCATTTAGTTTATCGATATAAAATGTGTCGATATTGTGTTAAGTATAAAGAGCCTCCAGTATACACTAAGAACGTAATCGAGTTATAAAACGAACAATTTCAGAATTTAAATGAATTGCCATTGGTTTCAGGAATTTTACTGAAACTACCAGGCATTTTCGAAGGTTGGTACTGGGATATACATTGAATCATCTGGCAACGCTGTATGTACCAATATATTACTCCAATACTTACAACCAATTATGAATCATAAAATTGAAAGATATTCATGAGTAATACACATTCATGCCCAAAACGCATTTTAACTAGAGCTTTCCATAAGCTTGGAAAAGTTGACGCCATCCTTCTTGTGAATGTGCACTCCAGCGCCGCCCTCCGGGGCCCGTGGCGCCGCCTGGCGAGGATTGTGAGACGTAGGCCTGGCAGCATTAGGCGGCCTCGGCCCCGCCCCCTCGCTGATTAATACGAATGGGCTACAGAGTGCTCCACACGCTGGCCCAGGCCTCGCTGTTCAGCCTCAGAACCAGGCTTTGAATATCACCCTCGTTACGTCTACTTTGATTTACGTCTTGCAAAAGAAAATTTTTTTTTCGTATTAATTCCTTCTCTTATAATGAATTTCCAGATGTTTTATTGTTTTATAAGTGAAGGGTGGATTTTAATGAAATGCCATTTTTTTATTTTTAGTTTATTTTTATTTTATTTTATTTATTTACGTCAAAAAAAATTTAAAACTGCGTTTGACGAGCTATGGAGAGAAGTGAATTTTGCGCACGTTTTCATAATTCTGTGGTCTCTATCCTAAACCATATTCTAGTCGAAATTTGAATATAGAAAAGAGAGGTTTTTTTCGAGTATTGTTGACAAAATATTCGCTCCTATACAATAAAATATATTTTCAAAGATAAATTAGCTATAAACTCCTGCCCTGAACCCTCATGTTCTTCATGAAAGAATAATAGTTTTTGACGCGATAATATGAAAAGCGATAATTTGAATAACTATATTTCCCGCTGAAATTCAGAAGACGTGCACAAATAATGAAGTTACATTTATGTCCAGAAGCAAAACAAGGGACCATCTCAGCATTTGTTTGAGGATCAGGGAAACTGGACGAAAAACCTGATCGAGATGGGGACCATTAACCCAGAAACTGTGGTACAATACTTGTTAGATTAGACAATACATGTTAGTTACTGCATTGTTTAGAACAATGCCTTTTAGTATATTCATTAATTTAATGTCATGGTGAAAGAAATCGTTTTACATTACTTTTTTTGCATTTTTTGCCTATTTCAACTAACAGGTAACTTTTTACCCTTTTTTCGGTCATTTTTTTAAATGTTTTTTTTGCTGATTTAATCAATTTTACATATCATTTTAATGGTACTTGCTTCAAATAATATTTACGAGAAACAACAAATGGTCTCCATAGAGTTTCTGAGTAGCCTATTCGATTTCTTTGCTTAGAAATTATGATGTCAGTCGTTGCATGTAATCTAAGGTTCCTGTGACGCCTATCAGCAAGCTTACCTTTACCATTATACCATTACAAATGTCTTGTCTGGAATTCATTAAGCTTAAACTGACGCTACACAAAATATGGACTATAGTTCTTTACAAAATAATAGTTAATAAAAATAATAAGTAATAATATCACCGCGGAAGCCTTAACAGTACTTGCTTCTCTTCGCTTCCCTTCACTGTATTGCATTACATTGATCTGTTTTTTTTCACATTCCGTACACTCCCCTTCATAACACATCACTGCACATAATAGAAATAATAATAATAATAATAATAAGAAGAAGAAGAAGAAGAAGAAGAAAGTTTCGGACTAGTGGACTGGACTGAGCAAGAAATTTGCGTGATGGATCGAAAAATCAGCAAACTCCTAACAATGCATCATGTTTTCCACCCTCGAGCTCATATACATAGATTTTATGTGTCACGTAAGGAAGGAGGAAGAGGCCTCAGACAAATGGAGGTCTCCTGGCACAACGCAATAGTCGGAATGGGAAAGTATGTAGTCAGCCATCAAGATGACCCTCTATTGAGGCAGGTCATGAAATCTGACCGAAGAATGGGAAACATAGGCATTGTTAGTGTAGCGAGAAGCATTGCCAACAAGACTCTGCAAGACACGCAGAACAACAGAGACACTGAACTTCTGATGCTACTGAACTTGAATATGATGCTGCTATTCTGATGCTACTCAACATGAAATGTCGCATATGCCAGGAACACGCAGAAACCATTGATCATATTGTCTCAGCTTGTCGAATCCTAGCAAAGACCGAATACTTGAAAATACACGACAGGGTGTGTAGCTACCTCCACTGGCAGATCTGTACAGCCCTCGAAGTTCCGAACACATGCCCCAAGTGGTACGAACACTCACCAAAATCGATGACGTCTGTTGGATTGTGTACGATACTGTACGAACAACAAATTCAAATTGATCGCACGATAGCGGCAAACGAACCCGATATAGTTTATAACACGATTTTTTCGCCAAATCCCGGATAACTATATTCCGTTTGTTTGCCGCTATCCTGCAATCAGTTTGTATTTGTTGGTCGTACAATATCGTACACAATCCAACAGACGTCACCGGTTTCGGTGAGTGTTCGTACCACTTGGGGCATGTGTTTGGAACTTCGAAAGCGGTACAGATCTGCCAGTGAAGGTAGCTACACACCCTGTCATGTCTTTTCAGGTATTCGGTCTTTGCTAGGATTGAACAATTGATTGGGACAATATGATCAATGGTTTCTACTTGCTCCTGGCAAATGCGGCATTTATCATCTTGGGAAATTTTGAGAACCGCTTTATCATAATGTCGTGTTCTCAACGCCTGATCTTGGGCAGCTATTACAAGTGCTTCCGATTCTGGCTCCATTCTTCACCTTTTAAGCCATATAAATGATTGATCTTTATTGATCTGCACCTTGTCCATTCTTTTTAGGTATTGTCCGTGGAGTGGTTTGTCTCTCCACGATTTCTTTAACATTTTTTGTCTCACACTTCATGTTTAGCAGCATCAAGAAGTTCAGTGTCTGTGTTATTCGACGTGTCTTGCCTAGTTTTCTTCGCAATGCTTCTTGCTACACTAACAATGCCTCTGTTTCCCATTCTTCGGTCAGATTTCATGACCTGCCTCATTAGAGGGTCATCTTGATGGCTGACTACATACTTCCCCAACCCAACTATTGCGTTGTTATTCCCTAAAGTGATTATAATAATAATAATAATTATTAGTAGTAGTATTATTATTACTATTATTATTTTACTTTTTAAATAGTGGGCAGTTTTATTTAGGAAATGGATTCAGAAATCAGTTTCGCGGAAACAGTATCTAACAAGCACCCCCTCCGAAATCCAAAGCGTTATTCTAAGTACACTCTACAATACTATAATAGTTCAGAAACGTCATTGCTTTTCTTATGTAATTCTTTATATTTGAAATAGTGTTTTTCATCAACATTAATAATTTCAGTGTTTTCCATTATTAAAATCATATAATTTTTATAACAAACTTTTTAAAAAGAGATATTCCGAAAGCATTTCAGAGACACGCGCGAAGTCAATATACCGCCTTTTCACACTCGCGGGTCGCTGCGACGCTAGATGGCAGCACGCAACACTGGGAAGCGTACGTAGTTTGTCGTGGAGCTACTAGGGCGCTCTGGCTGCGCCCTCTGTTCGAGCTGGTTGGCCGGGACCAGCTGCTCCTCGAAATAATCACTAGAGTGCTCTGAGGACCATTTCAGTAGAAATTTTTGTTTGTATTTTTAAACATCCTGATAAAAATCTGTCATCTGTAGACAATGTGTGGATAATTGAATCATTTTAAATATTTTCAATGCTTTCATTCTTTAAAATGTTCCACAAAAATTACTTGTACACTTGAGTCCTCTAGGTTCAGTTATTTATTTATTTATTTACGTCAAAAACAGTTAAAAACTGCGTATGACGAGCTATGGGGGAGAAGTGAATTTTGTGCACGTTTTCATAATTCTGTGGTCTCTATCCTAAACCATATTCTAGTCGAATTTTGAATACAGAAAAGAGAGTTTTTTTTCTAGTTTTGTTGACAAAATATTCGCTCCTATATAATAATATATATTTTCAAAGGTAAATTAGCTATAAATTCCTGCCCTGAACCCTCATGTTATTCATGAAAGAATAATACTTTTTGCCGCGATAACATGAAAAACGATAATTTGAATAACTATATTTCCCACTGAAATTCAGAAGACGTGCACAAATAATGAAGTTACATTTATGTCCAGAAGCAAAACAAGGGACCATCTCAGCATTTTGCTCAAGGATCAGGGAAACTGGACGAAAAATCTGATCGAGATGGGGGCCATCAACCCAGAGACTGTGGTACAATACTTGTTACAGGTTCTTTAGAATTATACAGTCCAAATGATAAATAATTACATTAACTATCATTGTTAAAATAAATTCTACTTTCCTTTTTGATGCTCGGTATAGTCTCGAATTGTATAGAAACAGTTATGCAGCAGAAAAGATTTTACTTGGGACTTAAACCTTCTATTGAATTTAATCGTTTTAATGTCTTGTAGTGTTAATCGTTTAATGTCGTTAAGTGTTGTAGAGTAATGTACATGAATTGTATGTGAATTTTTTGTAGTGAGCTGTTGATACTGCACCTGGTGAATATGATTACTACGTCGTGTGTTATACTTATAGACATCGGCGTTTGCTGAAAATATATTCCCGTCCTTAAGTAAGTCATTTTTGACAAAAACTACTGATTCGTAAATCAGGAGACAAGGTAATGGTAAAATTCCTAGATTAATAAAGAGTGACTTTACAAGAATCACGTGGGTTGGATTTGCTTATTATTCGTACATTCTTTTTTGTAATCTGAAAGTCTACTGAACTATAAGATGTGTTTCCCCAAAATATTATGCCTTATCTCAGGCGGGAGTGAACATTGGCAAAATATACACAACGAGCTGTATGAAGGCTGACGGAATTTGAAAGAATTCTGAACGCGTAGCATAATGAGCTTAATTTTGTGTTCAATTCATTTAAGTGGGCATTCCATTTGAGGTTTGACTGAATTGATAGACCTAAAAATTTTGTTACATTAACATCAGTCAATGGCACGCCGTTCATTTTCAATGGAGTACAGAATTTTTTATTTGATATGGAAAACTGCATTGAAACTGTTTTATTTTCATTTACTTTTAATTTGTTATTACGGAACCAATTTGAAAGTCTGATATTGTACTATTTACGGTTTCTTTGTTGCAAAGAATATTTGTATCATCCGCAAAGAGAACTGTTCTTCCGTTTCGAATCGCTTAAGATGTTTTGTCAGCGTTGCGAACTAACCACTTATATTTTACCACTTACAGTTCAGGTTTTCTTCTAATTCACTTATTATTATACAAATTAAATGTTTCAAGACAATTTACAAATTAATTTAGATAATCATTTAAATAATCAAGATAATTTACTTCAAAAAATACCCATGAAATACTTCGAATCTCTCACAAATTCATAACACGCGAGATTTTCATTCCATATTGCTCGTTTGTCAACAATCTGGGTCAGAGGCGTATCTACGGTGGCGGAAGACATGGCATCTGCCATGGGCGCCACTCACAAGGGGCGCTATTTAGAGTATACCCTCTAAAACAAATGACAACAAACCTAATTTGAAGTATTCTGATATGGGCGCAAATTCTATACTTGCCATGGGCGCCTGAATACCTAGATACGCCTCTGATCTGGGTGCCATCCTTATTGAAGAAAACTACACACTATAATATTTAATAGTGAAAATAACCATTGTTTTACCTTGAACTCTTTCACAGTCCCAATCAGCCACTACAAGAGTGTGTTTAACTGATGTAATAAATATATTAATTATTTTGTGAAGATTTTATTTTTGACTGTCATACACATATTGAAATCCAAAAGATTAATAAAAAATATAATTTAGATTGAAATTTTATTGAAATGTTCTGCTAATTATTAAAATATTTTTCATTTCTCAATGTTCCGAGGAGCACTTATCCTCTTCTTAAGGAGTCTAATTTGAATGTAAACAGAAATTATTATAAACTAAATTGAAAATTTGTAACTTTTAAGATTATAGTAAAACAAATTGGAATATATTATAATAATGTACCAGGTACAAATGAATTCACCTTAATAAATCCTGTCATTCTTTTTTAAAATCTAGTAACTTATTTTATGTAAAATGACTTCATCTTACAAGAAAGCAAGTTTAACAATAACTTCCAGTGTCAGAGACCATACTAATCAGGAGAAAGGAGGAGAGAACAAATTAGTATTGGAAGAATGTTAAGAGATGTTTGATATTTGAATTTTTAATGTGAATACAAAGTAAAATCTTTCTAAGATGGGAATTTGTATACTTTGTCTCCAAATGTCAATGTTTTATCTTTCATTTTATGAAGCACAGTGCCATAAATACTGAAAATTTGACTACATTCAACTTTCATATTAACTGTGCCATTGAACTTTACACATAAAGTTTCTGAACTCATTCTGGAATAAATCATTAGAAAACCAAAAATTAGGTTTTAAAACTGTATATGACTGTGTAAAATAAAATCTGCACAAAAAAATATAATAAAATCTTAATGACAGTCTAAGATAGTGAAATATATTAATATTGTACTGCTTGGAAGGCTATTGGGAATAATTTGACATACCAATGGAAACTGAAGTATATGTTCATCCTCATTTGAATTATTTAGCAAGTTAATGAAAAGGTTTACTGTGAAATTACTGCATGATCAGGGAGTCATTTATAGTATTGTAGTGCAAAATCATTGTGCAAATTTATATATTTACTGTGCCCTTTATATTGACAGTGTATATTCCCTTTTCAATAAATAACTTTTAAAAATCAAAAAGGGATACATTTATTACTATAAGTATCTCGATGGCATATATCACACATCATTTTAATGGAGCAGAAATAGGTATAAAGAGAAAGGCTGTCACTGGTAAGAACAGGCAAGTTACTGAAGAATACTTATATTAATGATGAATTTCTTATTTTTTAAACAATTACTTCCTTTTGAAAATAAATGAATAATTAAAAAGCTAAATAAAATTGTTGCATCTGTGTTAATATCACTGGACTGATAGAAACAATTTTTCATTAGGTAACCTAAAAATTAACACGTATATAAAAGAATAATTTTAAATAATTGTGGTATTTATTTTTCAATGTAAATCATTAACAGATGACACCATGAATATATTTATAATACTACCATCTCAAAAGCATTATTAATGCAGAAGTCAGATAACAGATAACTTATAATTTTGTCTTTTTCATCTGCTCTTGACAACACTCATCTGCACTTTAACATCTCACACATCATCTCCCACTTGTTGATAACTTAGTATATTATGATTACTTACCTATTAGCTTATTTGTTCACTTAGTTAATATTCATTTATAGATGAAAATCTTGTTTAATTCCAACGAAAAACCAGACACATTATTGAATTGTGAAATTTGAAATCGCGAGAGTGAATGTAAACAAACAAAAGAAAAGCGTGAGAGTTGATTGGAATGATAGTTTTATAAGTTGGCTATACCGACACGAAATCCTTTTAATTGGAATATAGCGATATTTAATGTTAGGCAAAATTCCTTTTCGATGATGCATCGCAATATGCCTTTAACTGGCATATTGAGATGCAATGCCATACCTAATATACGGCCTGGACTACACTGGGGTTCAATCAACGCCACATACATCGATCTAGTATTTTGGTGGTACTGGTTTAATTCTCCATTTATACGCTAAGATCGCAGCGCTAAAACACCCAAAAGCATTTTTTTATTTCTTACAATCTTATGGCCGAGTCTGAAAACAAATTATCAGTTCTCTTTCATGAGATCGAGACGCGTCGAATGACACCGCGTGTGTCTCGATTGGTGCACGGGAAGTGGCCTAACCGTGAGGCACGGAACAGTATTTTCTCCATGCACGCACGCACACGAGGAGTTTACTCAAATACTATATAGGGATTAATAACATTCTACCTGGCACTTGTAAGATCAAGTTGTAAACGACTACCATTAAAAAAAAAATTATCCCTTCTTTTCGTGAAAATATTATTTTGTACTTAAAAATAACCATGGTTTAATTTTCTTTGGATACACATAGAAGATTGAATTTGTCAGAATTGTCCTCGGCATCTGTCAGATCCCACTACCCTACTGGGTAAGTCGCAGGGATTCTCTGGTATAACATTACAAGAGACCGGAAAAATATGTACATAAATATGTAATGAAAACAGTAAGAATATGTAATAAATATGTAAAATTGGATATAATATATAATATTAAAATTCTCTAATTAAAAACCGTTTACTTAGCAAGAAATTATATTTATAAAAACTGCTCACTTTACATTATACAAATCAGCAGTAAACGCGTAATCTATTGTAATCAAGGACCGTAGTTTAGCAGCCAGACTATAAGCCAGCAATATAAGCCATCGCACAAACTGGCCACATCTTCGACCAGCAAACATACACTGAAGCATCTTCATCGAAGTGTTACACGTCGGTGGTCATAAATTTTTCTCGGAAATTACGGTCACAGATCACAAAACGTGGTGTCAATGATATTGTGGACACGCAGATTACCCCAATAATGTAGAAAAAATGCTGATTTAAAAAAAATACAGCATTAAATTGAAGAAAAAAGATAAAATAAGAAAATATATTGTGAAAATAGCAAAATATGTAACGAAAAAATTCGATATTGTGATATATGATTTACCAAGATTGCAATTTTGAGAACGATAAGTAGAAAGACAAAAAATATATAATTACATAAAAATCTGGTCTCTAAACATTACATCACACAAAGTTCCAATATCTTTGTTTTAGAATATCTGAAGTATACGAACGTAATTATTATGCTAATCAAGTTGACATAATTGTTAGATGGGCAAAAATTGAATTTTCTTTGGCTATAAAAAAATCTTTAGTAAAAATAATATACTTCTCAAAACAATGTTTATTCGGCGAAATTAAAGTTTGTTATCTCCTAGGCGTAACAGAAACACAATGAGCCTGAACTGATTCAAGGCAATAGTATGCTTCTTCAGGGAACCTCTTTGCGAACTGGAATTTGTCATAAATTTAATAGCTCAGTACAACCGCCATTACCACGGATCCAGTTAAACAGGTACCCGGAAAATCGAAATAATTTATAGGAAGAAACTGGTTCGTTAAAGTGATATTTGAAAAAATAATACTGCTAAACCAGAAAAAAAGTGAAAATTAATTTCACCCTACCACTTCGCAGCCCGTGGCATCACAAATATTCGATTAAAACATTTCGATTTTCAATGAACTTAATTTGATTAAATTCGTTAATATTTAATGTCTGATAAAGGCGGTTCTACTGCCTTATTTACCTTTTAATTTTTTTGTTAATTTATTAATTTCACTCCAGGATAGTTATAATTGGGTACAACCAGAAGTACGTTCATGTATTTACTATGTTGGCCTTATTTATTTAACAAAAAAACAATTCACTTATTACAAAAGTAATTTCTTTCCAACAAATATTAATTTGTGTGAATAGAGAAAATAATTATTTCAAAAGAATTTGTCTAATGCCTGTTGCATTTTTCATAAAGAAATCATTTGAAAATAACATTTTAAATAACAATTTCTCAGTTTCATGAAACAAAAGATTTTCTTCATTTTTTTATGTGAACAATTTAAATTTCATAAGTTAACTAAAATGCTAAGTTATAGTAAATAAAACAAGAGCGTAATTTGAAATTATTTGTAAATCACTTCAGCTAATTTCAGAAACAGCTGAACATTACTGTATACATAAAGATGTTGAATAAATTCAAAAGATTTAGATATTTATGTTTTTGTTTTACGTCATTTGAATACATTCTGAAAATGACTGAATTCTTATATTTTCAAACATTGTAGTTATGAAACTTTTGTAATTTTACAAAACACGCATAATTATGTATTATTAGATTCAAACCAGTTTGAAGTCGAAATACCCAATAATTCTGTATGAAACTAGCTTAATCATACAATCTGTTGACTCGGTTGCAGAGGAAATTTATCGACTGTTCCGACCGTGCTGGGCAGCTTCATTATTTTCGATCTGAAATTTTATTTTTCGAGCAACATCAAAGAATGGGTCTTCTATGTAGGAACATCCCAAAGGATGTATTGGAACTCTCTCTGGATATATGTTAAGCGATGTGGCTTTTCTTTATTACCATCAGCGATGGAGCTCGACTTTCAGTAATGAAATGGCCCAGGTGAACGACATCGATTACGGCTAAGGCGATCGACTAAGTAAAGCGTTCCGTTTTGTCTCTTCAAATGCAATAAGAATCGTCACTCCCCATGACTGCTGCAAAACGTCAATAACTGTATTGCTCAGATGTTGCTGCTTAGCAATACAGTCATTGACTGTTCACGTCAATGACTGTCGAAGAGAACTAAGGCAACGGCGGTCCGGGGCGTTTGCAACATCGAACCGTCTGGTATCTCGAACGCACTCGAGGCCGAAATGAGGTGAACAAAGGCGAAGGAGAGGTCATTCGACACAGAAAGAAGCCGTCCATCGGATAATGATTCCGCAGTACTTGAGGTATGAGCTCGTTGACGTGTCGACTCTTCCGAGACACAAGCCAACGCTGGGAGTCACTGGACACAGCTCGAAGCCGTCCATCCACTAATGACACCGCACCGCTCGCACCATCATTTGACTGTCAGCCGGCCAGCCATGAACGGTTCTACATCGCTGGCGATATCGAATCGTCAGGTGACTTGGACGCCGCCAGAGGCAGAGTTGAAGCCACTGAAGGTAAAGGCGATGTCAAATGACACAGAATGAAGCCTCCCAAGAGTTAATGTTTCCACATCGCTTGAGATTCGAGTCTGTTGACGTCTCGAATGCCGCCGCGGCACAACGCTGGACGTTGGGGATGTCTTGACACACTTGTCTCAGCCGCCCAGACATGAACGGTTCCACATCGCTTGTGATATCGAATCGGACGCCGACGAGGCAGAGTCGGAGCGACTGAAGTCGAAGGCCACGTCACTTGATACAAACGTTAACGATGCCACATTGCTTGAGATACGCGTCCGACCTCGTCGAGGCCCAACGCGACACTGGGCGACATTTGCCTCTCATCCGGGCAGCCACGAATGGTTCCGCATCGCTTCCGACATCGAACCGTCTGATGTCTCGGACGCCGGAGAGTCAGAGTTGGAGCGACTGAAGCAGTTCAAGTCAGAACAGAATGAAGCCTCCCAGCAGGTAACGATTCCATATCGCTTTAGAGACGAGTCCGTTGACCTATCATCGACGCTCTACGTCTCTTGACACATTCAGCAGGCCAGCCATGAACGCTTCCACATCGCTAGCGTCATCGAACCGTCGTGTGCGTTCGGTCAACGCCGCCGAGGCAGAGTTGGAGCGACTGAAGCAGTTCAATTGAGAACAGAATGAAGCCTCCCAGCAGTTGACGATTCCACATTGCTCGAGATAAGAGTCCGTTGACCTCTTGGGACATCGCTGAGCTGAACGCGACGCTGTACGTCACTCGACACTTGACACACAACCGGCCAGCCAAGAACGGTTCCGCATCGCTTGCGACATCGAACCGTCGGACGTCTTAAGACGCCGCTGAGGAAGAGTTGGAGCGACTGAACACAGAATGAAGGACACAGAATGAAGCAGTTAACGATTCCACATCGCTTGAGATAAGAGTCCGTTGACCTCTCAGAACAACGCTGAGGTAGACGCTGGGTGTCTCTTGACACATCTGACACATCTGACACACAGCCGGCCCGCCACGAGCAGTTCCCCATCGCTTGCGACATGGAACCGTCAGATGAGGTCGGTCGTCTAGGAGGCCGCCGAGGCAGAGTTGGAGCGATTGAAGCAGTTCAATTGAGAACAGAATGAAGCATCCCAGCAGTTGACGATTCCACATCGCTTTACAGTCGAGTCCGTTGATCTCTCGTCGACGCTGTAAGTCTCTTGACGCATTCAGCCGGCCAGCCACGAACAGTTCCGCATCGCTTGCGACATCGAACCGTCAGCTGAGGTCGGTCGTCTAGGAGGCGGCCGAGTCGGAGTCGGAGTGCACGAAGGCGACGGTGGCGCGCAGGGCGAGCGCCGCCACGCCCACCAGCCCCACGACGGCCGGGTCCACGGTGAGGCACTGGCGCAGCGCGTACAGCGCCACGGGCGCGTGGCTCACGGGCAGCACGGGGCCCTGCCACGCGGCGGCCGGCGGCGTGCCCGCCCCCAAGCCCGCGCCCGCGCCCGCGCCCTCGTCGCCCGCGCGCGCCGCCGCGCACGCCTCCAGCCAGCCCGTGGGCAGCGGCGCGTCGCTCTCGCCCTGCTCCGTCAGGTCGCTCTCCTCCGGCACGCTCTGCAAGCCACACCAACAAACAGCGTTCCCCTAATTGGAACGGATTGCTCACCTTAATACAGACACTAAAGTATGAAGGTCAGGCACTCCGTCACGCTCTGCAAGCAGCGATTGCAACACGAACAAATAGTCTTCCTCTAATTGAAATGGATTTCTGACTTTAATACAAAGAGACACTAAAGTATTAAGGTCAGTCGCTCCGTCACGCTCTGCAAGAAGCGATTGCAACACGAACAAATAGTATTCCTTCAATTGAAATGATTTCTGACCTTAGTACAGACACTAAAATATTAAGATCAGTCGCTCGTCACGCTCTGCAAGAAGCGATTGCAACACGAACAAATAGTATTCCTTTAATTGAAATGGATTTATGACCTTACGGGACTACGCTTACGGGACCCAACGACCTCTGTAGTTGACGCGCCGGGAATCACGAACAATCCATCAATCAACTGTGTGTGTGTGTGTGTGGGTGGGTGGGTACCTGGAGCGTGGCGAAGTAGAGCAGGCCGTGGCAGCGCATGGCCAACCACGTAGAGGCGGCCCAGCGCCTCCTGCACGCACACGTACTTGCGCTGCGCGCGCAGCGCCCGCATGGCGATCTGGTGCACCGCCTCGCGGCCCCGCACCGTCTGCGCGCCGTGCTCCTGCGCAGTCGTCAACCCGCGCGCGCCCTCCGGTCAGCGGGAGGGGCGGTAAAGGATGGGGTGAAATTATCTAATACTCCACAACTACCGTTTTGAGATACTACGTAATATTCCACAACTACCGATTTGATCTACGTAATATTCCACAACTACTGATTTGAATTACGTAATATAACACAATTACTATTTTGAACTACGTAATATTTCACAATTAACCATTTTTGAGCAACGTAATACTCACTAATTACTATTTTGAAATACGTAATATTCCACAGGCATGGTTTTGAAACAAGTAATACTCTACAACAACTGTTTTGAAATGCTAATACTCCACAACTTGTCTAAATAATTACTAATACCACAACATTAAAAATAAGACTTATTTCTAGCTTAAGTAAGAGTCCGTAAATGAAATGGAAACCATTCCCATCAACAGGGGAAATACCAATTTCTATCCTTTGTACGCAATCATAACGTAGTAATACGTAACATGGGTTAAAATAATACAAATAATACAGACAAAGCGAAGATTGGATTTCCAAACACCTTCAAATCACTACAAATAATTGTTACGAAATCTGAAGAAAATGGTTAAAATCTTTGGATTATAAGTTACGCAAAACAAAATTTTAGGTATAGCGATGTTAAATTTATAATAATTGTTTGAAGTTAATTAAGAATATTTCCTTGAATCTTCTCTCCAACGAACTAAACATAAATGCAACATCGTTTGAGTAACGAAACGGTTGAGAAACAAAAATTATTGCATTGAACATGACTCAGGAATTAAATATGCACTGGTGACACACATGCACTTATCTAGACAACAACGTATCACGTTGCGACCATAAATTGTTGGTCCCAATTTTACTAATTTTGAGCTGGCATGATGAAATTATTTATTTTGAAATTAAATGTTTAGTTGGAGGTTTTCTAAGTGACAATCTTCAACGAAAACCGTGCGTGCTCGTTGCAAAATAAGTGTCAGACGATACAATTTCTATGCAAATTTTGGTACGTGGTAAATTTTGAGTGGATTTTTTTAAATTTTACTAAGTTGATAATTAGCGCCGTTTAAAAGTTTGAGAATGTATATTCCGCTAAATTTCGGTTTTCTCAAATGCCGTACGTGTTCGTCGCAAAATAAGTGTCAGACGTTTACAATGTCTATGCAAATTTTGGTACGTGCTAAATTTTGTATTGAATTCTTTTCTTTAATTTGACTAATTTGGTAATTAGCGCCGTTTAAAAGTTTGGAGAATGTAGATTCCGCTAAATTGCGGTTATCCCGACTGCCAGGCGCGAAGCGAGATCAAAGCTGAAGGAAGCAGGCCGAATCGTCGCCGGGGGAGGAGGAAGGCGGGGAGAGGAAGTCGACGCGGACGCCGACGACGGCGGTGGCGGAGGCGGAGGCGGAGGCGGCGGCGGCGGCGGCGGCCGCGGGCGTCAGTACCTCGCGCAGATGCGGCGCCAGTTCGCGCAGCAGGCCGCCCCACGCGCAGCCGAAACAGCGGGCACTCTGCGTCCTGCAAGCAGCACACACCCTCTCACTTGGGCGAAACGAAACAGCCTTCGATTCATCAGGGCCTCGCAACAACAAGGCTCTAACTCCACTTTTGGCAGAAAAAAGATCTGAGACTTTTGGCAAAAAGCTCTAACTGGGACTTTTGGCAAAAAAAGCTCTGACACTTTTGGCAAAAAAAAAGAGGTCTTGACATGTTGAAACACTCTATTGCAGTGGTGTCAAGATCTTCTACTGGTGCTTGTGGCGCGCGGCGTGGCACTGTAGCATACCACGAGCTTCTCTGCGCAACTAGCGTCGGGAAAGGGAACTATTAGTAACCCCGCCGTTTTACAATTGGGATGGAGTTGTCTCTTGCGGCGGGGTGATGAACTGCGTGGAGGGGGCGATTTCGTCGTGGCACTCGTGCCACTGACTCCCGCTCGTGGCATCGACCTTGACAACGCTGCTCTATTGTCACATCTGCATCATTTTAAAATGGTATGCAAAGGCTTTAAGAAAATATTCTATGAACCATTTGGCAGGTATTATTTTAGACAACTTCAAAACCCCTGAAGACTCCAAGTCTAAATTGTATTTAAGACTCTTCCAAAAACTCAAAATGCTCAAAAAATTTTTAAAAATATAAAATTGCCCGTACGTCAGGTAGAACCTTGTAATTCTGAGGCCGTGACATCTGTAGAAATGGCCATCCCTACACATCATATTAATTTTAAGTTACTTTTTAAACTGTTAAAAACTTCATTGAAAACTTAATTAACACTCAGCCCTACGTTCACGAGCCTAGCACTCACAACAATAAAATTAAAATCAATAAGCGTCACTTTCAGGGTTATAAGTTATAGTAATGACAATACTAGCTTCATTTCGTTACAATAGATCACTGCATTCTGATACCAGTGTCAATACTAACAGTAATACGATACAAACTCAATTTCGTCTCAATTAAATTATCCCAAAATGCAGAAGTGAGTTGTGGACAACAGAATTATGATCAACACTAAATTTATTGCCTTTGGTGTAGGATCAGCAGCGCCATTGTGCTGCATGCTCAGGAGGGCTAACGCTACTGCAGCAACTGATTTACACACTCCTGCGACTCGTTTCCGAATGTGTTTCTTTTTTTTTTTAACGAGGTTTGCCTCGGCCCTCTGATAATAGAGTTCTAGTGTACGTCTATTCCAGGGCTGTCCAATTGCGTCCAGCGGGCCACATGCGGCCCGCCGGACCTTTTTGTGCGGCCCGTGACTGCTTTGAAAAATTTTATGATACCAACAAATACAATGCTTTTTTAGTTAATCTATTATACATTTTCATAATTACAAAACTGTAATTATAAATGTGAAATACGTACATTAACTATTAAGTATGTTGAATAAAAGTCATATCTAATATTTGTTTCGTTATAATCTCAGTAATTAGGGTAAAAATCATCTTAAATCACGGTGCGGCCTGCGTCTTAATTAGAATTTGATGTGTGGCCCACAAACCCTTCAAAGCTGGACAGCCCTTTCCTATTATAATCAGGGGCGCACAGAAAAAGCGAATTTACGGCAGAAAATCTCTTATTGCCTAGTACTGGTAACGAAAAATGGATAAATCCAGTTGATACATTTTTACATAACATAAGTGGTGTAACCATAATAATCCATGTTTTGTGTGTCCTTGACACCCAAAACTTCGATTGGCGGCAAGCCAGTCTGTCCTCCCGCCTGCCCGTCCAGTCCGTCCGTCCACCCGCCCGTCAAGTCCGTCCGTCAGCCCGCCCGCCCGCCCCGTCAAGTCCGTCTGCCTGCCCGCCCGTCAAGCCACTTCAGCTGCATACTAAACCACGCGTAGGATTTTTTTCCACAAACGGATGGGCGACGGGAGTATGTGGGCGTGTCGCACCTGGAAGAGGCACTGGCTCTCGTGGCGGAGCGCGTGCGGGGGCGCGGGGAGTGGGGCGGGGAGGGGCGTGTAGGCGTGTCGCACCTGGAAGAGGCACTCACTCTCGTGGCGCGAGGTGTGGTGGCGGGGAAGGGGCGTGGGGGGCGGGGAGGGAGCGTGGGCGCGTGTCGCACCTGGAAGAGGCACTCGCTCTCGTGGCGGAGCGCGTGCCGGGGCGCGGGGAGTGAGGGCGGGGAGTGAGGGCGGGGAGTGAGGGCGGGGAGTGAGGGCGGGGAGTGATGGCGGGCAGTGGGGGCGGGGAGGGAGCGTGGGCGCGTGTCGCACCTGGAAGAGGCACTCGCTCTCGTGGCGCAGCGCGTGCGGGGGCGCGGGGAGTGGGGGCGGGGAGTAGGGCGGGGAGGGGCGTGTAGGCGTGTCGCACCTGGAAGAGGCACTCGCTCTCGTGGCGCAGCGCGTGCGGGGGCGCGGGGAGTGGGGGCGGGGAGTAGGGCGGGGAGGGGCGTGTAGGCGTGTCGCACCTGGAAGAGGCACTCGCTCTCGTGGCGCAGCGCGTGCGGGTGCGCGGGGAGTGGGGGCGGGGGAGTAGGGCGGGGAGGGGCGTGTAGGCGTGTCGCACCTGGAAGAGGCACTCGCTCTCGTGGCGCAGCGCGTGCGGGGGCGCGGGGAGTGGGGGCGGGGAGTAGGGCGGGGAGGGGCGTGTAGGTGTGTCGCACCTGGAAGAGGCACTCGCTCTCGTGGCGCAGCGCGTGCGGGGGCGCGGGGAGTGGGGGCGGGGAGTAGGGGCGGGGAGGGGCGTGTAGGCGTGTCGCACCTGGAAGAGGCACTCGCTCTCGTGGCGCAGCGCGTGCGGGGGCGCGGGGAGTGGGGGCGGGGAGTAGGGCGGGGAGGGGCGTGTAGGCGTGTCGCACCTGGAAGAGGCACTCGCTCTCGTGGCGCAGCGCGTGCGGGTGCGCGGGGAGTGGGGGCGGGGAGTAGGGCGGGGAGGGGCGTGTAGGCGTGTCGCACCTGGAAGAGGCACTCGCTCTCGTGGCGCAGCGCGTGCGGGGGCGCGGGGAGTGGGGGCGGGGAGTAGGGCGGGGAGGGGCGTGTAGGTGTGTCGCACCTGGAAGAGGCACTCGCTCTCGTGGCGGAGCGCGTGCGGGGGAGCGGGCGCCGCGCGGCAGCCGTCGGGCGCGTAGCGGCAGCGCGCCGGCGCGGGCGGCGACGGCCGCTGCTGCGGCTGCGGCCCGGCCGACGGCGAGCACGCCACCACCAGCTCCTCCGCCGCCGACGCCGTCGCCGCCTCCACCTGAGCACACCGAACACCACACTCAAACAACCCTACATATTGGATTGATCATCTTACAAGTGAAACACTTTGAGCGAAACACGTTTTGTATTGTATTCTTAGCTGTCCGGGATGAGCCGCGTCTGAGTAGATGGATCTGACGTTTCGGTCATCTTGCTGTGGCCTTCTTTAGAGTAGTTTAGCAAGATGGCCGAAACGTCAGATCCATCGACTCAGACGCGGCTCATCCCGGACAGCCAAGAATACAATGACTCCAGCCGCGGAAGCCTACGATCTCAACACGTTTTGTATTAATTTTAAAGTAATTTCCTATAATTGGATTCGGCGCGTTGTTATAAGCTGACCTCTAATTGCCCGGACGCTAAAATCGCTCCTCGCGTCTGCCGCGAATTGCGACGAGCAATGACGCATGCGCAGACGGTGAGGTTTCCCTCTCCCCTCTCCATCCCTGCCCCTGGATTCCCGAGTCCCGATAAGCTGGCATGCGGCTGAGAAAAGGCTTATGAGCAAGTTGCTCGTTTGTGCACGAGAGCGCAGAACACTTGAGGCTGTCAGAGAAATATATTTCTTTCTCACTTCGTGATTCTATTCTTGGTCATGTCCCAAACAGTAGATATAGTGCTGGCCTACTAACTCTGAATTAATATCAAAGAAGTTCAATTCTCACTTAAATATATTAAACTTTATTTTGGTCTGAAATATATAAATTCACAAGTGATCTCATTGCCAATCGCACAAGAAAACTAAAGCTAAGCTATTTCATAATTTGTTTTCAAGAAGTCACATGACATAAATCTGTTGAAGTATTGTAACATTTGCTTCAATAACATAGATTCTAGAGAACATTAAGAATCATAATGTCTTCAGTTCGCGTTATTGTTGAGCATCCCCAAACGCGCGTGTCAAGCTATACCACTGCACCACACCACGTCACGCTCGTCGGCACGCGCGCGCTGGCCAGACAATGGAATGAAACACTCGCACATCACCCGTTTTCCCCAATATATAACGCACGATAGTAAACAATCCTAAGTATAATTTAATGAACACGTGCCTCTGAACGAAAACCAACCCTCCGCTGGGCAACAGAGGAAACTCGTGTGTTCGCAGAAAGTTTATAAAGATTTAAATAGAAAACTTTTTTGCTTTATTTTCATGAAATAACTCATAATATTCTGTAATAATAACAATAATACACTAATAGGCCGATGCTTGTATTCGCTCTACCTGATTATTAACACTATCTGATTGAATTGGTTTTTCTCCCCTCTTGAATTTCATCGTTTTGAATTGACGTTTTTTGAACTGATGCTTGAGACGGATAGTTATTCAGTCCCTCAGATTTTCCTATTCTATTAGAACTATCATTCATTGTTCTGCTGTATTAAAACTATTCCTTCATTTATAATTATCTATAAACCCTGGAAAAAATGAATACATTCAATGATCTTGTTTTGGAAATTTTGAAGAATGAAGTTTCGAGGAAAATCCTAGGTTTAAAATTTGTTTATCCAAAGTTAAATATTACGTTCTGAAATAATTTAAAAGTCTTCATGATGGTTCTTTAATATTACCAAAATACCGCTTAATAATGCCGCTTATTCTCTTGAATCTCGTTGAGTGATGTACTTGAATTCGTATATACGCCTTGCGCATTTCCAAAAAAGTTATTTATTTGTAGTTGGACCTTACTTCCCTTCACTCTCCCCCTCAACGGTTTCGATCTTACGATTCGAAAACCATCATTGTAACTCAACAGATACCAAGACGTACTGTTACAATCCTTTCAAACGAAAGGGCTTTCGTCAGGGTGCAGGAAGTGAAATAGATACGTATGTAGAAGGCCCGACCCGTAACGTCCTATGAGCTGCGTTCACACGATACGTTTTTGTATTGGTTCAATTTTGCGCATGCGTCATAGCACACGCAGCGCATGCGTCTTTCCGCAGAATGAAAGGGTGCGTGCAATAGCGCACGGCTTTCTAGAGGCGGGAATTTCGCGCGTCTTGACCTCGCGTTTCCTCCAACGAGCTCCAACGAGCCTCCAACGTGTTCTCCCTTGAAAACGATTTGCGTACATTTGTATCTCTTTTAAGCCTTTTTTTCTTTTTTTGAGCATCGGAACTGTTTGCGAGTACATTGAAGTGTTTGGAAAATAATGGTACAGTCTTTACTATAACTGAGTTTCAATAAATGAGAATAACTTTTAGATTATTTAAGACTACTAGAGGCTGAAGTCATTAATTTCGAATAGAATCTTATGTTGCAGCTATAGCACAAAATGTAATGTAGTTATCAAAATTCGAAATAAAGGGTCGTCCCTCATTACTAAACTACTTTATTTTTGTATGACAGCATCATACATTTCGATGAGAATCAAATTTATTACGAACGATTTCTAGCAACAGAATGTCCTTTATGATGATCTCTCTGAATCTGAATCAGTGAAATTGTCACTGATTCAATCAGTGAGAGTCGAAGTCACTGATCTTCAGTCGAAATGTGTAGTTTCGCTGACAATAAGCGAATATGCAAACCTTTTCATAATGACCGCCAGCATTTCACGGATCGTCAGTGGTAAAAGTGCCGCACCACCATCGCTCACTGATCGTTCTGTCGTCACATTAAATTAGTTGTCACACATTTCACTGATTCAAACAGTGAAGTTTCACTGATTCAAAAAGTGGTCCCAATTTTCACTGATTTGTTCAGCTCAATTCACTGATTGTCAGAGGCAGGGTTATAACTGACACCATCACTGAATAGTCACTGTCAATCAGTAGTTTTTCGTTGATTCAGACTGAGAGAGCTGGAATACAAAAAAGAAAATATCATCATGAGCGGAAGGAAGTGCGCTGTGCTCACCGCGGCGGCAAGCGTGGGCCCGCAGCTGCTGCTGCAGCCGGCGGCGGCGGCGGCGGCGGGGGCGTCGGCGCGGGGCGAGGGCGAGGGCGTGTGCGCGTGCGTGGGCGTGCGCAGGGCGTGCGCGGACGCCGCCGACTCGTCCGCGTCCTCGCCCAGCAGCGACGCCACCAGCGACGTGTCGTCCATGGCGGCAGCGGCGTCCTCCGCCTCCTCGCCCTCGCTCTCGGGCCGGCGTTGGCGGTGGTGGCCGGCGTGGGTGGTGGTGGCGGCGGCGGCGGCGGGCGACGCGCGCTGAGGGGTGGGAGAGGTCGCGGAGGCGGCGGGGCGCGCCGGGCGGGCGGCGCGCGGCCCGGGCTGGTCGGGCGGGCGCGTGGGCGTGGGCGTGGGCGGAGGCCCCGGGGGGCGAGGGCTCGCGGCTCGGGGGGCTGCTGCTGCGACCCCACGGCCCGCCCTGCAAAGGCCGCGCGTACATCTGCGGCAAACGGAAGCAGTTCTCGCTGTGGAAGGGATAATTGCAGACACATCGTAAACAAATGGTTCACTAGAGTGCAAGAGAATTTGATACTGGGTGCCTCTGTAACTAATTAGTTCCGTAAATGTGGTGCATTTTATGGGGTGGCAGTGTTGATGGTAGTGTTGGAACGTGTGATCTACGTAAAAGTCGACTTGCCGAGATTCCACCCCCCCCCCACCACCACCATCTTCTCCAGCAGGGAACCGACCCAGCCGCAAGTACTAAGCTTCTACTGTGACTGATCTCCTGGCATGTGCGTTGGTGTGATGCATGTAAGTATGTTGTGTGTGTGTGTGTGTGTGTGTGTGCGTGTGTGCATGTAAGGGGTGAGGATGGAACCAGCAGGAGTCCATTTCGGGGCAATGCCATTCACCATGTATTGAATAGCGTGTAACGAAAACAGCAGTCTGCCTTCATCATGATGCTACAGGGACTACGTTGTTGCCGTCCAGCTTTTGCAAAATACATTAATTTTGAGAAAAATTAATGTATTAACACTAAAATAACTTAACTAACACTAAAATCCAAAGCCACAAAGCTATACATTTCGTACTACACATTCCGCATAATCATGTTCCATTTTGGCTGTGGCGTTTCCCAAATTCAGAAAAAAACAAGATTATTCTTATTTCGGTCTATATGGAATGTTGAAACTTTAATTTTATAATATAATTTTACGATGACACATAATTGACCAGACTGATAAGACCTGTAGAATATTATTCACTTTTATCGATGTTTTCGTGTGAACTTTCTTCGCCAAACCGTGTCGTAAATTCAGTGGGGCTCTGAAGAAAACAGCAAAATATGACGCGACAATTGAATTTTGATAAAATAATTTAGAATTACCTGTTAGATATGGGATACAGAATGTAACAGTAGTTTGTGATCGTCAGCGAATAAAATTTTGCGGGTTTCGACTATTTTTGAAGTTTCTTCAATAAAATTATCAATTTGAATGAAATTATTCTGCATTACCCATAAATGTTTCTACTTTATAAAAAATGAGAATGAATTCACTTTTTGATGCGAACTGAACATTTCAATTATTCCATTATGCCAATTAATGCCAATTCTTAACAAAGATATCTTCGTTAGTTTTTAATTAGAACACTTATTTGATCACGTCGAATCTGAGATTTTGTCTATTCACAACTCGCAACAGTATTTAAAATTTAATTTTGAACAAAGAGCATCCTGTAAACATTGCCTTATTTGTTCGCTCGTCCTAGAAAAATTTTTCTCAAGATTGTGAACGTACCTGTTGCTCCGCACACGCCAGGTAATTGTAAATCACCTGGTACGATCTATTGAGGCGGTGGTGCGCCATCTCCTGTTGGTTCTGCGAGGCTTGTTGGTGCTGGCCGTGCTGCGGGTGATGAGAGTGCTGCGTGGGAGCGTCATCCGCTGCGCCATGCACATGTTGCTGGTGCTGCTGTCGCACCGTCTCTGCGGATGTGGGCACAGAGTACGGCTGGTACCCGCGGTACGTTTGGCAATTCGAGTAGAAGTTCGTCGGGTCTTGGCCACTGTTGGCTGCTGAATACATCCTGAGAAATGATCATAAAACTTTACTGATTTGGAATAATTGATTGATTGATTGATTGATTGATTGAAAAGGAAATGTCAAAAAAGAAAACGTATTAAACGTGTTAGAATATTACTTGGTTTTATTCTTGGATACTGCCTGTTATCTGTTCATATGAGGAATGAGTCTCTTTTCTTAAGACAGTAATAAATTGTAATTAATTATATAATCCATGATAAAGTTCCAAGGATAAAGTACTAACTTTGTAAAGTAAAAACTTGATAAAATAACTAACGGTAAGTACTATTGTGGTAAACCACAATAGTACCTCTTTATCCTTGGAACTTTATCATGGATTACCACAAGATCTCTGCCGCCACCACAGAATTATATAATCATTATCAAATTTCTTATTGATTAAAAACAAACGTTTCGACAAGTGTTTCTTGTCATCTTCAGGGTTGTTACATCTATATTGTTAAATCTAAAAAGAATTTTATACATAGTTTTAAAATTTATACAATCAAATAATAAAAAGAAGGTTCAAATGTTATAGAATATTACGCAATGAATTAGTATCTATGAAGAAAATTCAAATTCTTTTGTTACTATTCCATAAAGTACGCGTAATAAACAAGCGTAACGAATGAATAATTTGCGAGTATTTGGGCATAATAATTCTCTTCGAAATTCAAAGCTCTTTTATTCCTTTTGTCAACGTCGCTAAAGACTATTGGTAAAGTTGAAATTGTCATTTTGAAGCTCGCTCTAGCTGGGTACAACTGTTCTTTGTAGTACAACAGGATTCAGACTGCCACATTATTACTTCCAGTCCGCGGGCTCAGTCTGGATTGTCTGCAACGGCAAGTACAAAATGAGGCGCGCTCTACTTCACGGCTGGCCAGAATTCCCGTTAAAATGCTTCTACTGAAAAGACTTATCGACGGCCCTTTTTAACAATTCAAAATTTTTGGATCGTGATAAGGGTATCGCATGGGATCATTGATTTGTTTGTTTGTTTGTTTTGTTTTCAAGAGCATCGGTTGCATAATGTTTTCTTCATACTTCACGAGGCTGCGAGAAAAAAAAGTTACTTTGAAGCATACGTAGACGTTTCTGAATTCAACAGGGTCAACTCATCATATCAGTTTATAAACATTAATGCTATTTCTTGCAGTTATCATTTACAATGATATATTTAGATACGATTAACCCTAAAATAATAACCATTAGTCAATTTGACTATTACCGTTATTTTTTTTGTACTCCCGAGTCCCTGTACCTTGTGAACCCAGCCGCTAGCAGTGTGACCTTGAGTCTGTTTGCAATACCCCTCTGAGAAGGGAATGTAAACTTTGTCATGTGGAAAGCGCACCTGATATTGTTTCACTTGAAGTAAATATTATTTAAAGGCTGCTCGTATATTTTTAGCTGCCTAAGTTGTCTGGACGCATTTAAAAAAAAATACGAAAGCTGCTGATTTTTCGTTTGGCACATCAGTCAAAATACAGCTAAATTTTTCTAGCGTGGCCGCTGGGATTCTCGAGTAGAGGGGAAACCTGAAAGTGGTGGGGAGAGAGCAAGGAGGCGACTTTCGCGCGTCTGCCCATTCCAAAAACATTCGCACCGCACGTGCTGGCGAACTTACTTGGAAATTAATTTGCTGTAGTGTCTTCGTTCGATAGAGAAGCACTAAATTCACGTGATGGCGCTGCTCTGCCGCCAACATCTTAATCTTTTCCATTGTTTCCTGTTTCCTCACTATCATAACTAGCAATTCTATCGTTTGCGCCTTTTCCAAACAACCAATTCTTGATATAGTGCATTAAATAATTGTGCGGCGAATGACTCTCATTGAAACCCTCGAAAGCAGATTCCACGTCCTTCCTTTTCCTCTCTTTAGAAGAAGTTCAATGTGAACACTATTCCCTAGGTTCAATAGAATTCATTTTCTTATTAAGCCCGCGAATATGTCATCCCGAAACACTAGCATCTGCCACTCTCTTAACTGCTGTGACATTTTTAACACCATTTGCTTCTCTCTTCATAAAATGATGTACTTTGGCAACTACTTTATGTTTCTGACTGTGAAGCCCTCCCTTATGCAACTTGCTCTGAACCGGACACATAGCAATAATCACTTCAAACACAACTTCCAAATCACGTGCAAATGCTCCACTCTAGTAGGAAACGCAACTGGAAGCTTGCATCTCGCAGATACGGACAGTCAGGGTCAATGTTCACACAACTGGAGTAGGACTGTCAAGACGTGCTCGGAAAAGACGCGCTCCCCCAAAACAGCTATGTTTGAAGAAGGAACTCTTCCGGTAGTTCTGAGACCACGACCTTGAGCGGCCACGCTAAAATATTACTACTGTACTGGGCAACCCTTTGCATAGATGCGTCAGCGCCGTGTGAAACAACGGTCTCCGCGCCGCGCCTTGCTTCGCCTGGGCTCGCAGTCGTGGGCCGAGGGTCGGTGTCCCCCTCCCCTTTCCGGATGACTGAAATGTGATCGCCAGTGGAGTGCGAAATATCCCATGCAGAAGCGATTGGGAGACTTTTCTTAGGAACGGCCGCAGTGTATAAGTTGGAAACTTCCGACAACGGAAATCTCTTTATCGCAAAATTAGAGAAAATAATTGTTTCATGGCGAACAGATTTTTCACGTGCACCAAAGGGATAGTATCATAAAATTACAATCACTCATCCGTTGCCAGTTTTCATCCCCAAGATTTAAGAACCTCATTAGATATGCATGGTAGTACGTCGCTCAGTATGGCGACGAAAGACCTGCATCCTTTGTGACACCTGCCCATTACGGCTGCCACATCACAGAACCATTATGTGAAATTAATTTATGCGAATCATTTTCTTTTATTATATGTTCGTGGTACAAGAAAAAAGTATTTCAATCATCTTTCACTCACATTTTTGTAGAACATACTATGAAGTTTTAATTTTGAAATTCATGTGATGACATTGCTGTCGTGTTCCTTCGCAAGACAACTGAAAGCATTTGCAAACATTCGGCCTGAGGCGACGAAAGAACTCGTTTCTTGCCCTTGGAGCGATTCACGTGGCGGCTGGGGTGAGGCGCTGCGATACAGACAGACGCGCGGCCGACCTTGAGACGTATTGGTGTGCCAGGGATGTACATTCACCTATTTGGACATGAAAAAACATGGCCAAAAACACCGAAGTTTATTATTTTTTTTAAAAATGCTTCCAGGAAACTTTGGCAGCTAAAATCTTGCAGCCAGCCTTGTTTTGACACTAACTTTAAACGGAAAAAATGAGGTAGTGTTTCAACATGACAAATTTAACCCTGGATTCACAAGGCTCATTTCAAAGAGCGCTAACTACAAGGTGGGGTCTCTGGTGACCCCGACCTCTTTTAAAATTTCCTTCCTTTTTCTCGTTGAATATTTAACAATGAACGATGAAATCTTTATTTTAGTAATAAGAAAGGTCATTTATTTATCATTTTTATTACAATAAAGTATTGAACAAACTATAGAACTATTAAATCGGGTAACTTGGAATTAACATAACTATTTCTTACACATAAACCTGTGAGATAGAATAATTGGTGCTCTTGGCATACAAAATGACATCGGCAAGAAAAATATGCGAAGCTTGATACAATGTTTTAAATATAATATATACAGGGTGTCCAGAAGCTCCCGTTACAAAAAAATACCACAAATTCTGTGATGCCAAACATGAAGAATGGCAGGTCCAGTTTTTCCGAAAAAAATTTTGTCTTTGAGATAATTGAGTTTAAAAATCACTTCCGGGGCGCGAAATTCAAACCGGCCGCAACGACACTGCAGACAGTACGGAGCATCCTTCCGCACCTTCTGCGCGGAGCATTTCCTCGTTTCTCCGCGTAAACGGTGAAACAGTCAAGTAATATTCTGGAAAGCATCGCGTTGCTTACACTAGAATACTTAATAGTATCAAGTATTTGCAGGTTCTATTCAATAAATATTTTAAATGTACGTACAGAATATCGAGTTTTGTTCAAAATGATAGCCACAGTACACGGCGGCGTAAACATAAATTATGAACACGATCCAACTTTTAAGAAAAAGATTGAATCTCCTGGAATGCTCGAATTGTTATTTTTAGCACATATTAATATGAACTAGTGCTTTAGGTTTAAGACTGCCACGTAAATGACAGTCTCCTGTAGATTATTCTAAATATCGTGATACACTAAGGAGCAATTCGGAGATACAATATTCGTTAATGAAAATACTGAGTTTATTGATTATCTTTGGAATTTGAATTGATTCTTCCGGCTGTCATTTTCTGAATTATCAAACTAAAGATAGCCAACTTTAAACTTCTTAATAACCGCTGGACGGTTTATCGAAGATGTAGCCCTAATTGATGGATATCAAGATTTCCCCCCTCAAAAATATTGCGAATAATTCCTAAATAAAAGTATCTGTTCCTAAATTAGTTATCTATTATTTTAGCTTAAGTAATATGCGGTAAAGGAAGAGTACTTCCTGCTGCCGCAGCGAAAGCGTTCCGAAATAACTGCTATTGCAAAATATGCTAACTGTTCTACGTGGAACATCGAAGTTAAGGCAAGCGGCCTCGACTATCCATTTCTCGAAGTTGAATGACCATTCTACCCGCCGCTTTGCTTTTCCAGATATAAGATGAGAGCATGTCTTTCTCCAAAATCTTGGTATTACTTCGTGAAACCATTTCAAAAGGCAGTTGACAGCTACTCGGGAGAAGTATTCTTTTAGTTGTTTTGTTTCTTTGAGCTTGCATTGTAGTTAGCAGATACGTACACAAATGAGTAACGACCATTTCTTCAATTTAATTCTTCGAGGTTACTACGTAGTACAGAATGTAAGGGAGTAGAAACAGTTCACTACTACACTACTTCAGTGTTGTAATTTTTAATATTTTTCTTTGATATTTTCATAATGTACAACAAAAATCGACAAAAAGGAAAAAAATATGCAATATAATCAATTTTTTCACCCCAAACCTTCTTTTGAATTATTTAATTTTTTAAATTTATTTTAATGCAGAATCAGTATCCTTACTACTTAAATATTTTAGAACATGCATATTTTGCTACTTTAAATTAATTAGAAATACTTTACATGCATGTCCTAAATCTTTCAGTTATATCTCTACATGTTCAGTATTTTAATTTGTTTAAAAAAATTAATCAATTTATAACTTTTCCATTTAATAATTGCATACTTTTTTGAACTGAAAAATATTAATTGGATAATTTTTGTAGATTTTACATAAAAACACCCTAATAATTACATAGTTTTATGTTGGTTATTTTTTTTACATATGAGGGATTTATATCTCAAAAGAATATTTTATGGAAAACAGGAATAAACATAAACAATATGCAAATTAAATCATAACTGCAACTCTATTGCTCTGTATATTTTTTTCCAAAACATATCTGATAATACATAAAATTATTTTCACATTGAAAATTGAATTCTTTTAGTTGTAAGGAAAAAATTTAATATAAACAACCCATTCGCGCAAAATTTCGCACACTGCTCGAAATGTTCCAATACTGCTTCCTCTGTAGCGACAGATGAGACACACCTGCATCGACACTTCCGCCCGGTAAAACTGACCCCGACGCACGTATTCTTGCGTCGAGGCGCAGAAAAACGCAGTGGGAAGGGTGTCTTCTGCTAGGGTATCTCTCGGCGTACACTCGAGCTGCCGCACGAGCGTTGCTCCGGCATTCGCCGAAGACTAAGTACATGTCGCAGTACTCATTAATTGAAAACATGCTTATTCTGGCCTCTCGCACTCAAACTCGATATTTCTACTAATTTGCCGTGACTGCGCTTAGCTTTTAGTATACGCTGCCGGTGGAAGGACGCTGGGGGCGGTGCGGAGGGGAGGGAAGGGGAAAGATGACTCCGTACAGGTGCTTTTTCAGCCATGACCACTGTGCGGGCCGGGTTTCGAACTGCGCAATCTGTTGTTTTGAGGTAAAAATGACATGCGGCTGATGGGCGAATCACTAGGCGGCGGTGGGAGGTTCGCCATACGATATAAACCACGATGTGACGCGGCCTAGCAAGTGACAAATGCAATGACACCGACCATAATACGAGTTGCGAATGGCAGTGGGCCGGTAACCTCAGTGAACCACGGTCAAACTTTTGCCTGCTAGAAGTATTTGTACATCACGCAATGCAACATCACAGTTTTTCTCAGTCTTTTATCCTTTCACACCAGTAATATACTAGTTTTATATTTTTTATTCATTGTTGCATTCAAATGTGGCGACGCTATTTTATCTCTGTTGATATTGACCTGTGGGTTAGGTTAATGGCCTACGTGCCCATACAAAGATTCTTCAATGCACTGTTCGGTCTGCATCACCACAAAATGACTGTAAAACGTATCAATTCAAATTCCGCGCCCAGAGATAAACTCAGTATTTTCATGGAACGGGAATTCAGGAAATGAATATTTCATTTCCGAAACGCTTTTACTATATCACTATATTTAGAATAATCTTCAGGAGACTATCATTTACGTGGCAATCTTAGGTCCAAAGCACTAGTTCATATTAATATGTGCTAAAATAACAATTCGAGCATTCCAGGAGATTCAATCTTATTCATAAATGTTGGATCGTGTTCATAATTTATGTTTACGCCGCCGTGTACTGTGGCTATCATTTTGAACAAAACTCGATATTCTGTACGTACATTTAAAATATTTATTGAATAGAACCTGCAAATACTTGATACTATTAAGTATTCTAGTGTAAGCAACGCGATGCTTTCCAGAATATTACTTGACTGTTTCACCGTTTACGCGGAGAAACGAGGGAATGCTCCGCGTAGAAGGTGCGGAAGGATGCTCCGTACTGTCTGCAGTGTCGTTGCGGCCGGTTTGAATTTCGCGCCCCGGAAGTGATTTTTAAACTTAATTTTCTCAAAGACAAAATTTTTTTCGGAAAAACTGGACCTGCCATTCTTCATGTTTGACATCACAGAATTTGTGGTATTTTTTTGTAACGGGAGCTTCTGGACATCCTGTAGATTAGAAAATTTGAATGTAGCTAATCTGTCCATCAGCCAAGTAACTTTGGCATAAAACTGCATAGAGCAAAGAATAATCAATCTTCCAAGCAATTCTTACAAATTGCTAACTTATGTTCGGCACAAATGGAACTTTGGCATTTTGAACAAGAACCTACACATTTCCGATCCTTCTCTCTTGGACATAAGTAGCATCTTTTCCTTTTCCTTGAAATGGAATTTGATTCAGTAGGCGTTGTCTGGGGTATTTCTGTCTTATAATGCTTCATAACCTGTTTCATCATCAAAACTAAATGGTGTGGAAGAAACTGCTTTTGAACTCTTTTTTTCATTTCTTCTTCGACCAGAAAGTATGCCAGGGATTTTAAAAATTTGTTGCGATCGTCAGTACCTCCATTGCTTCGGTAAAGTACAAAGCTGTTTATGCATGCTGCATCGAGCATGCCATAAAAGTATCGCAATGGCCACCGTCTTGTTTTTCTGGCTGTGGTTTTTAGGTGTCACAGTAAATCAAACACATCCACTCCACCTTTGGTCTCATTGTAAAATAGAACAATGTTAGATTTACTACTGGTTTCGTCTATTTCACCTTTATCGTGAAATGAAGAGAGCAGAACAACGTTTCTATTTTTTCTTGGTACATAGGAAACGAGCATTTTCTCTTTCCTATACAGAAATTCTGTGGATGGGGCTGGTCGCTTTTTAGTTTGCAAAAAATTTGAAGGTATTTCAGGTTTATTTTTCCTTAGGGTACCAACCATTGTAAGCTTTTTTTCCGCGAGTTTATCAACTAGTTCACACGAGGCAAACCAGTTGTCTACAGTCACGTTGCGATTGGTACCATGGACAGGTTCTGTCAATTTGAGAACGTAATACGTAGGAATGGAAACATTTCGTGCAATAGACTCTTTGCCTATATAAGGTATACCTCCATAAAAATAAAATGTTTTGGCATCACATATACTTATAATCTTTAATCCATACTTGTCTGGTTTATTCGGCAAATACATTTTAAACGGACATTTGCCTCTAAAACTCCAAAGAGTCTCATCAACAGTCACATATTCTGATGGGATGTACAGAGATCTGCAACGATCTGTAAACATATTCCAGATGTCTCGGAAAGGAGCAAATTTGTCTGTCTGACGCCTTTCGAGACGAGTGGCTTTATCATCAAATCTCAGATTATTTATCAGAAAACTGAAGCGGTTTCTATTCATTACTGACCGAAAAAATGGAGCTCCAAATACAACAGACCACATATCAACTGTTCGTACTTTGGCGTCTTTGAGGGCTCCAGCCATCAACAATACGCCAAGTAATGCTTTTATTTCAACAAAATCAGTTGGTTGAAGATACCATTGCTCTGATTTGTATCTAGCCTTATCGATCTCAATTTGCTGATTAGTATATTCAACAATGGTCTGAAGCATATTCTCAGTTATGAGCATACTGAATAATTCAGTGTGAGATGTTTTATTTCGGGCCTCCATTGTCGGTCCTGGCAATTTCAGAACAATGTTTTTAGCAGGGGTTTTTGAGGTTGGTTTCTTGAATGTCTTAGCATACCATTCATAACCTTTTTTTCCATAAAACACCTTTCCTACCTCATATTCTCCATCTTTCACTGTCTCTTCATCTTCGTCATCATAATTTTCTTCGGCAATAAATTCATCTGCCTCCCGATTATCAGAGACAATATCATCTTCGTCTTCACTCACCACTTCATTTTCATCATCTTCTGAATCTGTTTCTTCAATCAATGGACGCTCCAACTCCCGAGCTATTTCCTCCATATTCAGAAAAATTGGATTTGTTGACATTCTAACAGAAAATAAACGAAAACCATCAGCAAAAGCTTACTCACAAGTTAGAAAAATCTGTGACGTTAAATACAAGTTGGGGTCAAATATAACCCCAATTACATATTACTTTATTATATTACCTGTTATAAAATGATGTAAAAAAATATTAACAAGTCGACTGTCTTGACATAAGCAGAAAGACTGGAATGAAAGATACAATGACCGCACGGACCCGCTTTTCAAGGCTGCCAATATTTAAACGAGATAATGTTACTCTGGGGTCACAGGTGACCCCAGCCTTGTGCTTCCCGGGTTAAGTATTCCCTGCAACTTGCCCGTGTCCCATTTGTTCCATTCTTGGAGTGATTTCCCGTGTGACTGATTGTGAGTAAATTTTACTCATCATTAGTTTTGACGGATGTTTGACGTGAGTAAGAATTACACATCGTTAGGGTTGGAAGGTATTTGGCGTGTGTAAGAATTAAATGTAAGTAAATAATTATTTGAATTAGAATTTTCAGTATAAGTAATATTCATCTTAAAATATCTTTTATTATTTCTTATTAGTGTAAACAATAAGTCCGATTAAAAACATTTTGAACGATGGATTCAGGAAATAGATGAATTGAACGGTAGTGAATAAAAGGACATTGAGAGAGTGAGCGACAGTGATTCCGATCCAAATTATTGTCCTAGTGATTATGAACCTGAACTGACAGAACAACAGGTTGAAGGGATTCAACGAGATGAAAGAGAGAGACCCTGAATTTACAGAATAAGAGAAAAAACCGAGGATCTATGAGAGGCCTGCCTGTTGTGAACATGAAAAGAAACTGGGCCCTACTTGTTCTTAAGACGAATTATCTTTGATTTGTTTTGTTTATTCCAGGTTTGTTCATTTTCAGCTTTATTACAAAGAGTTCAAAATTACGCATTGTCGGAAAAATAAATACCGCAAAAAAGTGCTCTTCGAATTTTATTTCCCATCATGTATTATGCTATAATCGCTTCCAAACAAACTGACGCTTCTAAAACGATAATAACCAAAACTTTTTATTCAATTGTAAACGTGAATTAATAAGTGTGAGTACATTTTGCTCATGGTTAGTATGCACGGAATATAGAATATGGTTAGTATTCTGGGGTTAATGTCCTTTCGGCGCTTGACAGATCACAATGGCACTTCGAGCGCCTTTCCGAATTCACGAGGTCTCCGAACATCACACAAAACACAGTGATCTGCGCGTGACTAAGTTTGAAAATACGTCAACTTCCAAAATTGAAAAAGATAAGATACTATCAATAATGAAACCAATAAAATATAAGTCGAAATTTTAATACAAATTGTGGGAAGCATAGAGCTTCCATGGCCTCCTTGATATTCACGAGTCTTGGAGCGATACAGAGACTTCATTCCCTTCCCACGAGCCAGTTGAATCATGAAAACCCTCCTTGTGTGAAGCTGACGAGAGAACACAACTCGGCACCACTGAGATAGTAAGCTGCAAGTCCGCGAGTTCGTGGAATTGAATGACAAGATGTGTTCGAAATCTGACAAAGTACCTCGATTCAACTCGTCCACTGTGGCCTTCCAACGTTCTTTGTTAGAGTTGAATGACCTTAATAAAAATAGACACAGTAATTGTATAACAATCAATAAATTGTTATAAATTTCATTAACGTTTCGACCCTGTTTGGGGTCTTCTTCAAAATCTATTGTCCAGAATACGTTGACATCAAAGATAAAATGGTAGCATTTTATTAAAAAATCGTCACTATGGTGTAAAAATGTGGCACTTCGTAAAATTCATCTGGATAACTGACGAAAATTATTGTTAAACATAAAAATTATTGTATAGGAGTTGTCCAGATGAATTTTATTAAGTGACATTTTTTTACACCATAGTGAAAATTTTTGAATAAAATCAATGTTTAGGTCCATCACATTGTCCTTTAACTGAAACCCTTCTTCATGACACTGCTTATTTTCTGTTGTTCGTTTGGACAATCGCTACTATAGCAACACGTAAGCTGCCTTTCGTCTGATCCGTCTCACTCATCAGTTTGTAATCGCCAAACTCCCAGTGTTGAATTACTGCGCGACCCACGAGAGAAAGACAGAGAGAGATCTATGTTGTGACGAAAAGCGCAGGCTGGCGGAGATATGTTTGTAGCTTTGGAGGGGGAGGCCACGTTCGGGCATGCGCAGTGGAAGATTCTTTTTAGTCTGTCGAGCTCATTCTCAGAGTTGGGCAGTATCGAAAATACTTGGATTTAAAATACGTATTTTCGATACTTTTGTAATTTGTATCGAAAATACTTTCTGATAGTATTTTGTATTTTGAAAATACAAAAATACTTTCTATTAATCCGTCACAAACATTGATTGGGCGAGTAAATGGAGAGGGTCCCGCCACGCGGACGAGTGCAACCGGACCTCCGGTTCCTCCGATTACGTTTTTCCAGCCCGTCGGTTCAACCGGAGATAACCGGAGGAGCGCTGTAATCAAGGTGCAAAATGTATTTCTTACAACGTGGCTGTAATCACGAGCTCCGATTCAATTTCTCGGAGAGCAGGCTCCGCGTGCCAGAATCCGTTGTGTGTTTCCCCATGTGTGTGCCTTGTGGCCCTATGGTTGTGCGCAGTGATTAAAAACTTGTGCTTGCGGTGTTTTTAAAAGCTGATATTTCGTGATGGTATATTTAAGTAAAAATCTATTTTTTTCCTGGGTACCTTGTATATAGAAAGCTTCATTTAGTACATTTTATGTTTATTTGAACTAAAACCCCTCAATTTTGTAGCGCTTAAAAGAGCCTATTTCAACATTAATGCCTATTTGCGCCTATTCTACGTTTAAAAACCTAAAATGAGACTAATTTGCCTAACTTTTTTGTCTATGGCTTCTTTTACTTTTTCTTCTGTGTCTCCACAACAGACAAGGATGATATTAATTTTAAGTTATTTTAAACAACCTAAATTGCATTTGTCCTCTTGTACCTTTTCATCCCCCTTTTTTTAAATACATATTTTATTTTGCAATTTGTTCGTACACAAACATTTGGCAAAATTACTTAAATATTCTGTAAATTAGTACTTGAGAAGAGTAAAGTCCATTGACCGTGCTCCACTCATGTTACATTATTAATAATTAACAAGCCCTTGTATCCCCTTTCCTCATTTTGTTGCCTGTAAGAGAGCGAGAAATGAATATACCGGACAAGGATCTAGCGATAAAAGTCTCCACGCCACTACTTCCCGACTTCGTGGAGAAGCTACCTCTGTTTCTAAGATAAAGCGATTGAATTTCTCTGAAAGCAAAGTGATCTTGACCGATAAGAAACACTCATTTTCTCTTGAAAACTTGGAGAATGTGTTAGTAATTTATTGTGAGACAAAACATGATAGGAATAATTATAACTATTAAACTTTTTCATAAATAGTATTATCGCAAAATGTCCAAAACTGATTCTACCTAATATTGATTTATGTTCTTATCTTTGAAAAATATAATAAACGGTCAAAAAGTGAGTTTTCTTGTAAGTTTCAAGTTTTATTAGTGCCTATTCTACCATTTAAAAAGCCTAACAGATGCTGAAAGAACCTATTTTAGGCACCTAAATGCGTATTTTAAAACCTAAAAATCCGCGGTAATCATCAGATATCCATATCATTTGTGATGTATTGTCTTACTTTGTCTGAAAGGCATCTTGGTTGATTGTCTATAACCTGCAATATTTGTCTCAATGGATAAGATGCCTTTCAGACTTAAAATATGAAGATACATCACAAATGATAGGGGCCGTCCATAAATTACGTAACGCAAATTTCAAGTATTTTCAATACCACCTCCCCCCTTACGTAAAGCAGCGTAACGCTGCCTCAGACCCCTTCCCTCCCCCTTTTGCAATACGTAATTTATGGATGACCCCATACTCATACCTGAAATGGGTTGCTTTTTGTATAAAGAATGTTATATATTTTTAATAATAAAATTTAAAATGTGATGTGACTTTAAATGTGAATTTTGAACGTGTATAATCGTTTAAAAGAGAAAAAATAGGATAGAAACTATTACGTGTCAAACACCGTTGGTTGTATTTTGTACTTTCTAAAGTATTTTAAAAAACTATTTTGTCTTTTGTATCTAAAATACTTTTATGAAAGTATTTTGTATTTGGTATCTAAAATACTTTCGGCGAAGTATTTTGTATTTTGTATCTGAAATACATTTTTCAAGTATTTTGCCCAACCCTGCTCATTCTTATACTTGGGTTTTTATTTCTTGGCGTGCGGGGTCTTGTCTTCACGATGGAATATTTCAAGGTATTTCGCGTCGTTCTCGATCGTGCCGCAAGAAGTCGCATGATCGCCAGCACTGCTCGATACAGTCGCGATCATGCGAGTCCTGGCGGCACGACGGAGAACGACGCGAAACACCGTGGGATATTCCATCGTGAAGACAAGACCCCACGTGCGAAGAAATAAAAACCCAAGCATTGGTGCTCAAATTATACCTAAATCAATAGTAGAAGTTAATCTTCTATTAAAAATGCTCAGAAAAATAAAATGAAGAAAAATACTTCTGATACAATAAATAAAATTATTCCTCAACGAAATCCTAAGTTGACAACAGATGTATGCATGCCTTGATATGTTACTTCTCGTGTAATATCTCGTTATCATTGAATTATAGTTAGAGTTATTATAGATCCAGTTGTAATAATAATAAATTTACATTGATGGAATATACTAATTAGGTCTGCAGCTATTGTTATAATACCAATGGCTCCTGTAATTAGTCATGGGCTAATATTTACTAGGTGAAATGGAAGGTTTTGATGTGTTGACAATAATTTACTTCTCTTGAATGTAATGTGGTTAATACAGCGAAAACATGATTGAATAACTGATACTGCTAATTCGAGAATTTATAATAGAATTGGTGATAAAAGAGGATTTGGATTAAAATGGCTGAGTTCATAATTATAGGCCCGGTATTTCCTAATAGTGTTAATAGGTTTCCTGCAATTCTATTTGCAACGAATCGTACAGCAAGGGTTAATACACTCACACGGTCGCGGCGATGGTGAAAAAACGAGCATTTGGATTAAAATGTGAGTTTATAATTGTAGGCCCGGTATTTCCTAATAGTGTTAATACAAGATGTCCTGCAATTATATTTGCAACCAATCGTAGAAGGGTTACTATACTCACACGGGCGTGGTGATGGGCCGCTGGTAGCAGCTGACGGTGACGGTGCAGGCGGGCCACGGCGGCGGGCGCGGCTGCTCGTACGCGGCTGCCGGCGCCGTGGCGCTGTGCGCAGGCGGCGCGGCGGAGGCGGAGGAGGAGGCGGCGGGCGCGGGGGCGGCGTGGGCGTGGGCGGACGCAGGGGCGGCGTGGGCGGGGTCGGGCCCCTTGTCCGCGGGCTGCACCGCCGCGCTCGCCGCAGCCGCGGCCGCCGCCACCGCCGCGCTGGCCATGGCGGCGGCGTACTGCCTCTCCTGGAAAGCAGACCTCCCGTGCTGTTTCTTAAACCCTTTCAAACATTCACTTATTTATTATACATTTGCACACGTCAACACAGCAAAAATCTCAATACGTATGTAAAATACTCAAGAATCACATTAGGGGTTATCCATAAATTACGTAATGCTGTAGCCCTCCTCTTTGGGGGAGGAAGGGGAGGTCTGAGGTAGCGTTACGCTGCGTTACATAGAGACAGGGCAGTGCGTTACAAGGGAGAGGGGGTATTGGAAATACTCGAAATTTGCGTTACATAATTTATGGACGGCCTCGTAACATTTCTCTTTTCTTCCAATCGTGCAAGGCGAGTTCGGTCTGGCAGTTTAACGTAGAGTTTCATAAATTTAGTCGTGTCGGGTTTCTAAACATCCAGCGCAAGCACTTTCTCAAGCAGTTGAAATTTCAGCACCGAGGCGAGTGTAACTTATACCGGGTGATAATTATATCCGTAGTTTGTCTACTTGAAATTGCTCCTCTTTCCCCTCATCTATGCTTTTATATATTCGAGTGAATGAATGACTGTTTAGCGTTTCTGCGTCAACCATACTTAGGTTTTATTCTTGGCGCGTGGGGTCTTGTCTTCGGGATGGAATATCTCACAGTATTTCGCGTCGTTCTCCGTCGTGCCGCCAGGAGTCGCATGATCGCGACTGCATCGAGCAGTGCTTGCAATCGTGCGACTTCTAGCGATACGATTGAGAACGACGTGAAATACCGTTAGATATTCCATCGTGAAGACACGATCCCACGCGTCAAAAATAAAAACCCAAGTATAGTGATGAGTAGCCACTACTATGGTAGCTCTCGTAAGAGCATATTGTACATCGTGAGGCGATGTTCCTTCTCTCCTGAAATCTGGGGTTGGTCTACTCGCTGCCTTGCAAAGGTTCCCTCCTCCAAAAATCTCCCCGGCAGGGCACCGCCCCAGCCGAGACAAACACTAAGCGCCCGACAATTGTGGCAGTGTAGTGCACGTAAGAGTACAAGTTACATATTCGACATTCACCTTTACAAAGACGTGCTAAACCCTGCAATTCGCTGCAGGAAGCCACTGTTTACCTGCAGGGACGTGTAAACGCATGGACCCGAAGAGCCGGGGCTAGGGCCCCTCATAATTTTTAAACAAATTAATACTATTTTTTTCAAAAATTAAAATATTTTTTGGGAAAATGTAATGTATGATTAAACAATACGCAAAAATTGGCATAACATAGTGATGTGTCACGCATCATTGGATAATATGTCTTGTCATTGGATAATAATGGTCTTTTTCAATGTAATTATAAATGAATATTTAAATTATTTGTTTGAATTGTGTTAAAATGAAGGACTCAGAAATACTTTCAGAAAAAACAAAACAAAACGAAAACACGATGTGAATTGACAGGATTTTCTTAATATTTCAGCGTCGAATTTAGGTGGGGAGAGATCCATGAAAATAAGAAAAGGGGGCCCCCAAATTAACCTGGGGGGGGGGGGTCATCCATAAATTACGTAAAGCTAAAGGGGGAGGGAGGGCTCCTACGACTAAGGTTTATTACAAGGAGGTATTGAAAATACTCATAATTTGCGTTACATATTACTCGTTCACTTTACATTTGCAGACGGAGCGCGGCGATCTGTTTACATGAGGTCACCGCCGACCGAATGAGAAACACGCGTCTGCAGTAGGTACTGACCGTTTAATATTATATGGTGAGCAGCTCACACAACCCCAGCGGGGCAAGAACATAACCATTAAGCAGATAATTGCAAAGAAGAAATAAAAATATTGTACGTGAATGTTGTGAATAGCGTGTGGTGTGATCTATTGTATATTTTCTTAATCAGTAAACAGCGCGACTCCAGCTCACTGTCAGAAAAGTATAATTCGTCTGCTGTGTCCGTAGCGCTTGTGCTGCCTTCGGAGACACTTGATTGGTCTGATGCTGATTGACATCGAGACCATTCGTGTATTCTCGGTTGTGTGTGCGGACCTTCACTTTCAAAACATTAGTTCCTAATTCTACCGTCTGCAAATGTAAGTGAACGAGTAATAACTTCTAGACGGCCCAAGGGCCCCCAATGTTGCCCTGCTTACCTGGAAGGAGGGGAAGGCGAGCTCGGGCGCGTGCCAGGGCGCGTAGAGGTCCGCGTAGAGCGGGGCCGGGGGCGCGGCCGGCGCGGCGGGGGCGGGGGCGGCGGGGGCGGCCGCGGCGCGGGGCAGCGTGTACGCGTGCTCCCACACGGGCGAGTAGAGCGGCGCGGCGCCCGCGGCGGCGGCGGCAGCGGCCGCGGCGGCGTACGGCAGCAGCGGGTAGGCCGGCACCTTGTACGGGTGCGCCGCCCACGCCCCGCTCGCGTGCTCCGCGCACGCTTGCTGCTGCTGTTGCTGCTGTCAGATGGAAAAATGAACGGTGTTATGCATCAATCGGTTGTGCGACAACATACAAGTTGTGAGATGCAAATTTTTGACTATAAATCAATTTTTGAGTGCTTATTGCGGCTCAACCATTCAAAATATCCACGTAGTTTATTAGACAAAGTATGCTTAGAATTGTCTTAAGAGCTTATTTTCGAAGTTTCGAGGTTTCCTTCCCGGACACACTGTATAAGCCTGTACCTGCGCGTGGGCGTGCGTGGGCGCGTCGTGCGCAGGTTGGTACTCGTGCGCGGGTGCGTGGGCGTATTGCGACGCGGCGGCCGCGTAGTGCCCTTGAGACGGGAGGGCGCCCGCCTGCCCGTACGCCCCCACGCTGGGCGCCATCCGATGAAGCTGGGACGCCGGCGAGTGCGGCTGCGGCTGCGGCTGGGGCTGGGCTGGCGTGTCCGCGTGATGCACTTGCGGGTGCTGGTGATGGTCCTGGAGGGGGCGGGGTGCCAACTCATGCGCGGGTCGTTCACAAGTCGCGGCAACTGTCTACAATCTTGCGGAGAAGCTGCAGCAATGGAAACCCACAACGCGCGTTCGACAGACTCAGGAATGGGCGTGTGAAAGCGAGCTCCGAATTCGGGCTGCGTTAGGACTGCACACATGCACACAAACAATAAGTTATCTAATATTATCATGTATTAAAAGTAAGAGAAGATACATCATAAATCCCTGCACCTCAATTCACAATGTCCGCTATACTTTGCCAAAGATATATGGGCAAACGAATATCAAATTATGCTTCGGAAGGTTTTCCGTAGTGAATAATACCGGGTGAAACACCTTTATTATGCCGCTTTTAGTGTTTCAGGTTATCTGTCCCCCCCCCATGGGCCATCCTTCTTATCCCTTCTTTTCTATTACAGACCTAGATACCCTCCCCAAATCAGCTTTCCTTAACTATGACGCGTCGTCTGGGTGCGTCAGCAGAACTACCAACCTAAGGTCTAAAAAGCCTCCTTCAGGACTTCTCGGTCAGTTCAAAAGGGAGAGCGTCCCATTCGAGGGTTATTCAAGACTAATACCGTGCATGGGTCACCCCCCCCTCTTCTAGATATACGTCCTGAAGATGCGCTCTGTCAAACCCTAGGACAGGTAGATTCTCATTGGAACTGGAGGTACAAAATATCTGAAGTGTCGGGATAGGCGGGCGCCAGTTGAAGTTTCGGAACGGTCTCAGACCTCACATCACCAGTAGTGGGACATTTTCTTCCCACAATGAATGTGCATTGCAAAATTTTTTATTAACGGATAATTTTAGTGTAACAATGGATTATCGTATTGAAATAAAAGTGTTTTAATGTAATGAATATTATTTCTAACCTTTCTACGAGTTCTTAAGATAATTAAACGTGAATGGAACAAACTATAGCCAGAAATTTACTCAGCGAGTAATAAATAATTATATTATTTTCATTTTACATATTAACAACAAATCCTTTTATTTTCTTGTTTATTATAGCATTGTTAACATTGAAACAAAATTGTCAAATCAACGTGAAATGGAACGAAAATAGTCTGCCTAAAACTTTTGGGTGTCTCACAGACCGCACGTCACCGGCAAGAGAGGTTTGAAGGCAGCTAACGGTTAAAGAAGTGGACAGAGGCGCCTCACCTGGTAGGCGTGCGCGTTGGGCGGGTCCCCGTCCGCCTTGGGGGCGGCGTGCGGCGGCGGGGGCGGGGCGGGGGCCGCCGCGTACCCGCTGGGCTGCGGCTCCGCGTCGTGGGCGCGCGGCTGCCGGCGCTTGCGCGACGTCGCCTCCGGGGCCTGGGGGCGCACGCCCGCGCACATGAGAGAATTAGGAAGAATTTGGTGAATCCGGGTGCATCTAGTAATGTGGTCATTAGTCCCTTAAGTGTAATTTTTGTTGTGTCAAGGAAGATGACTGGGTCTTCCGCCACTTGAACGGGTAATTCCTACTCGGCTCGCCCAGGCCTGTGAGCGCATACCCATTCAGATGAGAGAGCGAGCAAGTATCGTATGTGGTGATTCCGAGTGCGTCTGCCGTAAGTGTAGTGCTTGTTATGACAAGGGAGATGGCGGTGGTCTTCGGCCATTTGAACGGGTAATCCGGTCCTTACTCGGCTTGCTCAGGTTTCCCCCCTTCCACAAGATATCTTCAGTGAGACACTGCCACAACCCCAGCAAGCACTAAGCACTAAGACTGATTTCCCAAAATGCATGGTAGTGTGGTGTACGTACACTGCGATTTTCCTAACTTTGCCTCTCAAGGCCTGTCTTCACAACCGAATGTCACGGTATTTTGCGACGTTTTCAGTCGTGCCGCCAGGTACCTCATGATCGAGACCGTATAAAGCAGTTCTTGCGATCATGCGACTTCTAGCGGTACGACGGAGAAAGACGCGAAATGCCGTGCGATATTATATCTTGGCCATAGGGGCTTGAGGGGTAGAGTTAGAAAAATCACACAATAAATATCGGTGTTTGCGTGTGCATGTATGGTGTTGTTGTGTGTGTGTGTGTGTGTGTGTGCATGGGTGTGCAAGCGGGGAGGAGAAGACAAGGACGACGAAGGAAAGATCGCGCGTAGTTCGTGAATCGTTTGTTAAAGCATGCTCCGGCATTTCCCTGGTACAGATAGGAGAAAACCACAGGAAACTACCGATCAAAGACTTCTAGCATTTTCGTCCCAGCGTTTCAATCCGACCCAGCAATGTAGCAAGTCGCTATGTAGCAAGTAGCAGTAAGGACGCTGCGAGAGCAACAGATGTAGCCACTGACTCATCCCAACCGGCAGACGGCACTGTTGCTGCTATTAATCTCAAGCTTTGGAGACGGGCAGATATCTCGTTATTTACGAGAGAACACGACTGTAATGGACCGAAAAAGAACCTGAATGGTAGAGGTCTCTGCTGAGGGCAAACTGAATATTGGGAAAAAGGAATGTGAATTAACACAAGTATAACGCATTAGAATGGTGTGCCGAAGCATGAACTTAAGTGTTCAACTGCAGTTTGAAGCATTCTTTGGGATTTTTTGTTGTACTAGCAAAGTTAATATTTTCGTTGAGATTTGTGCTCCTTTTAAAAAAAATTCTCAGCACCATAATTCTGCGACTTTTCAATTCTGTGACAATATTTTTAAGTTTTATCTGAATTTTAGGTTTATTATCGTTGAGAAAGTAATTAATGCAATGTACCTGTATAATAATATTTACCAAATACTTATTAGTTAGAGGCTTAAAATAAAATTTCCTTATTTGCTTTTAAAAATATCTTGAGGCGCAGTATTTTTTTCGGAGTTTTTTTGCGTATAATTTAATTCCTTTATTGTAATTAGTTAATCAGACACATATTTCAAGGAATAATTTTGTTTCTTTCACATCCCGAAAGACATGCTAGAAATAACATATTGTGCACATGAATAAGCTTAGGATTACTACATTATTAGAAGAATCAAACTTCTGAAAGTCATTTCGCCATTACTTGCTCTATATCAAGACATTATATTATCAGACATTATATCAAAACAATGTCACAGGTACGAACAATATTATGTTAGAGTATAATTATTAATGTGTTGAACGTGTCGCCTACTTAATCACAATATATAATACTTTGACTAGGAGGGGCAGTACGAGTTTCGTTGAAGTTTTATAGTGTAGTGACAACATTCATTTGGATAGCAGTGTACAGCAGCACTAAAAACAAGCGGATGATGCTTGCAGTACCCACGCCACCGAAAACGACCACTAGGGGGCGCTCTCCCGTTCGGCGATATCGCCGCCATATTTTCAGTTGGGGATTAGATTCGTTTTTCACGTTCCTGGCCAGCCACCGCTCCACAGCGGCCCCCGCACACCGACAGTTCGTTCGCCGATTCCGCCGCCCCATTGCCTTCCGTTCGCATAGAGTCCCTAGATACAGAGAGTAGCGCAACCGCCGCCATTTAATATCCTCTCACACGATAGCCCCAGTACACAGCAATCAGGAACAGAAGGAAAAATTATAACAATTTGTGACGTTATGGAGATATTTTAGATTATTAATGTTAATTTGGAATAGATTCATGGTTCTCAACACACAGAATATCTCACAGTTCTTATTCTCCTGGCCACAGGATATAAAATGGCGGGATTGGTGGAACAATGGAATGCGCTACTATCTGTATCGAGGGACTTTTAATACCGTCTAGAGTCCCTAGAAGCAGAGTGTAGCGCAACCACTCCCATTTAATATCCACTCACACGATATCCCCGCTACGCAGCAATCAGGAGCTGAAGGAAAATTATAACAATTGGTGACGTTATGGAGATATTTAAGAATATTAATATTGATTTGGGGTGGATTCACGTTCGTCATCATGAGGAATATTACGCACTTCTAATTCTTCAGTCAACTGGATATAAAATGGCGGGATCGGTGGAACAATGAAATGCGCTACTCTCTGAATCTAGGGGCTCTACGTTTGCATGCAACGCCCGCAAGCGCCGAGGCTAGGGAGAATGGTGAGCGGAAGGGGGGGGCCAAAGCAGATGCGGCAAGTGCACTGCGACTCGCCGATTTTCCCACATAACGGCGGTGAGACTCGCGCGATTTTCAAAATTGCAGTGTATTTGGGTTTTTGTAAGTGCGTGTGGTAGGGTCAGCGTGGCCCCTTACTCCCTGTTTACGAATAATTTTATGTTTTAATGTTCATTTTTTAATTACAAACACACACGTAAAAAACGAATATATGTCTGTGGCTGATTAATGTTAGAGACATTTCATTATTATTTAAAAACAACACCTTTTACATGCGTTTGATATATAGGAAAGGTTTACCATATTTGCAGGTAACCATGCATAAGTGGAGGAATGGAAAAAATATATACGACCATTTTATGGCAGTCTCAGTAATATATCAAAACTTGAATTAAACATCGCAAACACTGTAACGTTGGCCTACCTCTTAGAAAAAGAATTAATATTGGTTATCAATAGTAATATATCTAACACATCTATGTATATACAGAAAAACACGCGAACTATGTTAACAGAAATAAATCGAAATTAACTAAAATTAATTCGTTTTTTCTGTTGACTATTTACTTCTCACGCGAAATTTATTAACGAAAGATAAACGCATCGTAAAACTTAAATACAGGATAACAACATCCTTCTGATATGAACATGTACGACTTCAAGCTGATTGAATCTATTGTATTCTTGGCTGTGTCTCCGAACAATGACCCCGGCCGCAGAAGCCTAGGAATACATCGATTGAATCTATTGTTTTTGATTCTCACGTAACGTACATTGAAATCATATCGGTGCCCCAGCCACGAGAGACGTCGCAAAAATCCACACCCACCTGCTGGTCAGCGTCATCGGCATCCGCCTCCGCGCTGCCGCTCCTCTTGACGGGCAGGTGCGCGGGCGGGGGCGGCGGCTGCACCGAGTAGTGCACGCGCGCCCACTCGTGGATGTCGTTGACGGCGTTGTCTGGCGCGGGGGCGGGGGCAGTCGGCTCGCCCTCCGCGGTGGCCGAGGTGACGGTGGCGGAGCGCGGCCAGCGGCGGGGCGGCTGGGCTGCGGCGGGCGACAGCGGGGGCGACGGCGGCAGCGGCACGCCCATGGCCGAGTTGCCGTCTGTCAGCAGCTTGCGCAGCAGAGACTCGTCCATGGGCGTCGATGACGACGACGGGCAGAAGGCGGGCGCAGCGGCGGCGGCGGCGGCAGCAGCGGCGGCGGCGGCGCCGCGCCCGCGCCCCGCTTGCCTGGGGCGGCGCCCGGGCCCGCGCCCGGCCCCGCGAGCGCCGCGCCCCCGCCCGGGCCCTCGCCCGCGGCGCCCGCGCCCGCTCTGCTGCACACACGGACCGCGTTTACACTCGCATTCTCTTTTTACTTTCCCGCACACATACGTAAATACAGAGTAATGTACATAGTATAGGGAAAGTTATGTAAGTTATGTAAAAGTTATGCGCGAAAAAACCACCAATTTTCGGCAGAAAAATAGATTCATTGCTGGGCCCTGGTAACGAAAATGTGGATAAAACCAGTTGCTAAATTACTAAAACAAATCCCCTAACACGTGGTGTAGCCAGAAACCCTGTTTTGTGGGTCCTTGATACCGAAAAACGTCCGTCTGTTAGCACCACTAGCGACTCGTAGGATGTTTTCCTAATTGAAGAAACCCCTTTCGATCTGGCTTTGAGATTTTGAAAAACTTTCTTCAAAATTTGGGGGTACTTTACACGAAGCCCCGCGGAGATTTTCACAATTTTGTCAAAAACGGCTCCAATTTTTTACCTTTTGCATACGGGATTGCAAGCGGGTAGAATGCCCATAGGCAGTGTTCCGCACCCGAGTTTTCGACCTAGGCTTCATTTGAAGTGGATCTATGGACCTTATTGAACAAGTGCACCTCGCGGGCGGCCCCTAATACGCCTGGGGTGTAACTCTCACTTACTCCGCCAGATGTCGCCCTCAGTAAACTAACTCAGTTAACCGAACGATCTGGTAGGGAGAAATCGAGATCTCGTTAGGGATGGATGTTGAGAGTCACATTATAATGGGGGGGGGGTCAACAACGGAGCCCAATTTTTTTTCTTTTTTAACTTTTTTCTTCTATCTTTGTTTATGTAAGGAGTTACTGTTTCATTATTTAGTACTTGTATCGTTCATGAACCCTTAGTAATAGATTAGACTTTTACAGCTTATCAGAAATCTCAAAAAAAAAAAACGCTTATTCGCTTCGTGAAAACTCCAGCGTTATCTTACATTCAGACATGCCAATAATCATGTTGAAATCTAATTTTTATATCTGTTGGTGTAGACAATAGATAGATCGAAGCAATATACTATATGTTGAACTCGTAATTCAAAATAGATCGTAGGCACTAGCGTCTATGTGGAATGAATGGCAAGAGCGGAAAATGTTCAAAGTGCACCTCAAACATTTACAACATTTTAACATGCAACAAATAATTGACAATAGGATATGTGTGGCTACTGACCGCTCACGTAATTTGCTGACGCAATGTAATTATCGCGACCTGGTCCATCACAGCCATCATTGTTCCGGGTGTGGGTCGTTGCGATTAATCTCCCTGAGTAATACAAAATGAGATTGTGAGGGCGTGAAGAATAATGAATACTTCCCTTAAACGTGTCGTATCAAACAACTCTTACGTGAGAGCTTATGGGTTTGGCAACACCGCATCATGTGCTGGCTGACTGCCAGAAAAATGATCGCGTTAAGTATTTTTAATGAGGCCAGGATTTCATGAATTTGTAATTATCAGGGGCACCCAGGGAAAGCAAGGGATCTGGTGCAGTCGATCCAGGGAACTGGAGTCGTCCCGTCCATGCAGTAACATAATTTATCTCCTTTGCAATAGGAATAATTCCCAGCAGTTGATTTGAATTACATGCAAATACATACGTTTTACATTTTGGAGCTCCCAATTAAATCAGATCCTGAGGAAAGAAGCCTTAGCTGCCACCCCCCCCTTTTAGGCACGTTTCGGCCATCGACAGGGCTGGTGTGAGGAAGACCACGGTAAGATGGTCGAAACCTCGGCAACACAGCCTTCGACGCGGCGTCACTCGGACAGCCAAGATCATTCACATGGCTCCGGCAGCGGAAGCCTACGACTTCATTTGCCTAGAGTTTTCGTTTGTTACCTTCCTGCATTTGGCAAAATTGATTTAAATATTTGTTAATGGTAGAACTATGTCATTATTTAAAAATAATATTGCATAGTACCGTATACGCGCTACAGAAACAATACAGGGTGTTCGGGGAGGAAACGTCGAAACTTCGAAAATACGCTCTGAAGACAATTCTAAGCATATTTTGTCTGATAAACTACGTGAAATACCTATTCCGAATGGTTAAGCCGCAATGAGCACTCAAAAGTTGGTTTGAAAAATTGATTTATAGGCAAAACTTTCCATTATAGAAGCATAGAAACATATACATTGTTTATTATTTACAAAAGAAATGAATATATTTGTTCAGAAACAAAAATTAAGCCAGAAATAAAAAAGCACCCAATTTACACATTTCGACTGCTCTTTATTTCTTGCTTAATTTTCCTGTCTGAGCAAATATATTCATTTCTTTTGTAAATAATAAACAATGTATACGTTTCTGGAGTGTTTCTATGCTTAGATAATGCAAAGTTTTGCCTAGAAATCAATTTTTCAAATCAACTTTTGAGTGCTCATTGCAGGTCAACCATTCGGAATGTCCACGTAGTTTATCTGACAAAATTTGCTTAGAATTGTCTTAAGAGCTTATTTTCGAAGTTTCGACGTTTCCTCCCTGGACACCCTGTATTGTTTCTGTAGCGCATATACGGTACTATGCAATAATATTTTTTAAATAATGACGTAATTCTAACATTAACAAATATTTAAATCATTTTTTCAATTAAATCAATTTTAAATCAACCCGGACACCTGTATAATGTATAATAACAAATATGTTCATGACGTAACAAAAATCTGTGATGTCCCCCCGCCCCCCAATGCTTGACTGGATCCACCCCTGCTGAACAGCACCTGCCAGTCGGGAAGGGAGAGAGCGCTCACCGCTGCGGGGGGCGGGGGCGGCATGAGCTCCTGCTCGGGGTCGGGCTTGGCCTCCGCCGGCGGCTGGTGCGGCGCCGGCGGGGAGTGGTGGTAGGCCGGGGAGAAGTCCTGGGGCTGGTGCGGCGGCGGCGGCGGGTGGCCGTTGACCACGCCCACCTGCTGCTGCTGCTGGGTCTCCGCCGCGGCGGCGACTACCCCCACGGGGTGGCCGTACGTCAGAGGCAGGTTGCTCTGGTAGTCGTGCACCGGGTAGGGCGACCTCTCGCACAGGCGGTACTGCTGCTGCTGCAGCATTTGGTAGTGCTGCTGCTGCAGGCTCTCCTGCTGCTGCTGCTGCTGCTGCAGGTAGTGCGCGTCGGCGGCGGCCATCGCCCGCTCGTAGTGGTGCGCGTGCTGCGCCAGTTCCTGCCGCTGCAGGTCCGCGTGGTGTTGCTGCTGTTGCTGCTGCAGTAGCTGGTGCTGCTGTTGTTCCTGCTCCGCCAGCTCTGCGCGCCGGCGCTGTTCTTGCTCCAAGTGCTGGCGCTGGAGCTCCTCCCTGCAGTTAGAGGAATTTGAGTTACTTGCCCCTCGTACCATATCTGGGGTCTTTTTGGACCCCATCATTTATTTGTTATTATTTCCCGAAATATTTACTGGATAATTTCGCTCTTCTTGATATGCCTTCGTGCACTTACTAAGCAGGTGGAGAGCTTTGTGTTACTGAACCCTCGTACCATATCTGGGGTCTTTTTAGACCCCATCATTTACAGACACCAGAACTACGCATAGCAATCGCGCCCGTACCTGTAGGTGAGCATGGCGTCCTCGACGTGCGGGTAGGCGGGCTGCGTCCAGTGGTGGGCGGCGGGGGCGGGGGCGGAGGGGCTGGGCGGGCCGGGGGCGGCGGCGGCCGTGGAGGGGACAGCCTCCCCCGCGCCGCCCCCGGGGCCGCTGCCCCCGCCGCCGCAGCCGCCGCCGCCTCCGCCCCCGGGGCCGGGCCCCGACGCCCGCGCCGCCGCGTCGCTCATCAGCTGCATGACGGCCGTCAGCACCCTGCGGGCAGCCGCGGCCACATTCTTGCAACTCCGTCACAACCAGCACATCATTTTTATTAAATAAGAAACAAATTTAGATGCGTAGATGGTACTATTTAATATGTGTTGACCATAAAGGATCAATCAACGTTGATTCCAGGAATTAAAACTTAAGCGTAAATACATTTACAGATAGCTCGACGTTTTGCACATTCAGTACGTGCCTTGTCAAGAGCAATGCAATTATGGCAACGGTTGACAATTGTATACAAATTGATGGAATACAAAATTGAAAAATTGATGAAAACAATGGAATACAAGATATTTGAAATCAATATTTACATTTGGCTTTAATCATATACCAAAATCAACAGGAAGATACATCAATTTCAATAAACATATTTGTTATAGTGTGTATTATTTTTGTAGGTATAAACGATACTACACAACATTATTTTTTAAATAATTGCATAATTCTAAGATAAATATTCCAATAAATTTTTCCGAATAAATGAAGAATTCGAGGCCTTCGAGGGGAGCACTTTCATCCAATCCGGAGTTTTGTTACGACTTAATTTTTCTTATCGAAGCTCCCTATTGGACAACAGTGACCCTCTGCTTCCAGCTCACGATCGTGAAGAGAGACTCCATTTTAATCTGACAATAAATAATAGTATTCAATTTTATTAGTAATTTGCTTACAGGATTATACAGGATCAATTTGCTATTACAAATTGCTGTATATATTCACAACTGCATCATAACCAATTTCATTATACATTTCTGATAGAATTCAGTGGTTTTCAAGTTGTGCATCGCGGTTCACAGAAGCGTGGGAGTGATTTAATAAAATTGATCTTTAGATTTGATTTACTTTAATCCTTGTGTCATTTATGTCTACAAAATAATTTTGTACTATCATACTATATGTTATTTGCAACATACATGATTTATTTTTCTACTTAATTGTGGGTTAATTGAACCTCGAAAGTCCTTTAACAATAAGATTCTGTGGCTCCTTTAGTATCGACGTGCATCCCTAGCGAGCATCGCGACCGGGGATATTTAATATTTCTACCCAGACAGATCAAGAGTTCCTGTGCTAATGCGGGAGCGCGGCGGCGACACAAAAAGTGTTAGGAGTTATTTTCATACCTAACTAGAATGGAGAAATAAAATAGCGTATTATATCACTTACTCATTTGCGCTGAATTTGAATAGGTCTACATTAACCCTTATAATCGAAACTTACTGTTACCAGGGAAGCCAAAGTTTTGTTTGGGTCAAGGGAGTTGTGGACGAAAAAAGTTTGAAAACCCCTGGAATAGGTCGTTATCACTAGGGGGTGGATTTCGATGATCAAAAGCATTACCAAAATGGATCAATAAAATGCTCTTAAAATGTTTTTAAAATGCCCTAAAAACAAAAAAATGTCGTAAAAATATTATCAAACCCACTTCAAGTGAACAACTCAAGCTGTTGGATATATAATGATGTAATTGAGGCTTCTTTCTTTGGTTCAAGTGAGCTGAGCGTGCAAACGTTTTGGTTTGGACTGTTTTTTAAAAGACAACCTCTGCCTTTATTTATCGCGAAATCGTCCGAAGTAACAATGGCGCCGAAAGGCGTCACAGGAACCGTAGATTACATAGAACTCACAACTGCTGAGAACATATATGAGCGAAGAAATCGGTTACTGAATATTTCTGTGGTGAACATTTGTTGCATCTCGTAAATATTGTTTCAAGCAAATATCATTAAAATTATATTACAATAGATGAAATCAGAGAAAAATGCATTAAGATGACTTATTAGTTGAAGTCGACGAGAAATGCAAAAAATGACCTATAAAAATAGGATATTTCACCTAGCGGAGAAAGAAGGTATTATCTCGGGCGACGAAACAGGCGATTTGAATTTAGCTCAGAGGCGTCATTTACGCTTGATCTTTTACATGCAAGTAAATCTACTACGTGGGACAGCCGGCTTTACTTCCCATCCGAAGGAAGGCGTACGAAGGATTTTTTCGCTCTTAAAAATCCACGGCTTCGATCAGGTTTGAAGCCGCGAATTTGAGTTCAGCAGTCCGTTACGCTAACCGCTACACCATCGCAAACCGCGATGATGACATTTCATTAAAATCTATCTATTTCATTAAACCCACTATGGTCCGATTAAAATTAGTAGGTGATTGACAGTTGTACTTCTGAAAGCTGTATATTCATACAATATGAATGTATGATTTAGTTACTTTAATAAGTTTTTATTTCAAGTGTTTATCTTTGTGTCCCGGGAACGTGTGCTCAGTGATACGTAAACTGGCAACGTCGCTCCCTTCTATTCGCAACTGTCAGTCACGAACTTATTTTAATCGGACCATAGTTATCACTGTACAATATAACAAAAACAACAACCAAACAATAAGATTATTGAGAATTGGGCCTACCTGCGTGGCGGGCCGGCTCCTTTCCGAGGTGCGCCGCGCCGCTTGTTGGCCCTGGGGGCCGGGCCGGGGCCGGGGGAGGGGGCACGGGCGGGGGCGGCGACGGGGACGGGGTCTCGGTGGGGGACGTGGGGGCGGGCGGCCAGGGGTGGGCGGTGGCCAGGGGCAGGGCGGTGGCCAGGGGCAGGAAGGGCGCGCGCTCCGCCGCCGCCGCCACGCGCCGCGTCGGCCCAGAGCCCTTGCGGGGCGCCCCGCGGCGCTTCGGCACACGAGCAGCGCCACCTGCAATCAGCCATCGTCACTCCCTGGATTGATTGATTCGTGCTTCCGGGCGCGTCAACTACTTTGCTCATTAGTCCCGTAAGTGTTGTGCGTGTTTTTTTCTCGGGAGGTGGCGATGATCTCTTCCCCGCTGGATGGCGAGATCTGGCGCCGACCTACCGTCGACTAGCGCGGATTTCCCTCAACCAGGTATCTCCCGCCAGCGGCACCGCCCCAGTCGGGACAAGTTGTAAGCTCCCGACCGGTCTCTCGACAAGAGTGGCAGTGTAGTGCATGTTAGTGTAAGTGTGTGTGTGTGTGTGTGTGTGTGTGTGTGTGTGTGTGTGTGTAAGAGGAGAGGATAGGACAAAGAAGAGGAAGGAACGATCGCGCGCGGTCCGTGGCCAGTTTGTTTAGGGTACTGCTCCGGCATTCGCCTGGTGTTGATCGGAGAAACCACTGAAAACTACCGATCAGAGCAGCCGGCCGCTAGAATTCTCCTCCAGACAGCAACTGAATTCGACCTAGCTGACAAGCTAGTCACTCGCTGGACGCTGCATTTGAGTCGCTCACACATGTGGAAAAATTAGTAAGGTTGCTGTCTACCAGAGAGTGGTGAAAAATCGTGAAATTTCATGTTATTCAATATTTATTGGGTCGTATGCTCTGTTTTATTCTTTTTAAATGATTCAAACAGTTTCTTACTACGTTTCTTAGTTTTTGAGAAAATACTTTTTTTCCGAAGCGAGTGTCAACTGTCAAGCCCAAAGTGAATGAACGTCAGATGAATTTTCCTGTAATGCAAATTTTCAGCACATTCACATTCCTGCACTTCAAACATCGTAAATCAAAAGCTATTAAAGATAGTATGATAATTTTTGTAGCATGTAACCCATGACATTCTCTAGTGAATGAACTAGAATAGTTAACCTGATACTAAAATTTTCAGTTTTATGAACTGTAATGTTCCGACAAAATTTACAACAAAAAAAAGTTCTCAAATAAGCATGTCCTGACTCTTTAATTTTCACACTATCTTTACCATTCTAGTTCATTCACTAGATAATCTATAAAAGCATTAAGAAATCAAATATTCAAAGGAAAACAAAATAGATCCAAAATTGTAGATATTTTTCTCGGGCATACAGCTACCTTAAATACGTTTTTTGTATTCCAGCATTATAAACGACCTTTACTGTCGCAAGAAATCGTTCATAATCGAGCGTTTTACGGCACAAATTATGACGTATTAGATTTTACGGCACGAATGATATCGTCATCACACATTCAGCCAATCGCAGCGAGACAATCGGGGGGAGGTAGAAGTAAACGGAATCGACGACCACCGTTTTCTCGTACGGATGTCAAGTACCCGAGACATCACAGGAAAGTTGTTTCGCAAAAATTAAGTTTGATTCTGTTATACATTTATAATGCTGTCATACAAAAGTAGCGTATGAAACTCGTTTATAACGTTGCTTTATTGCATTGGTACAAATTTGAAAACTCGCTCCTAACGTAGCTCGTACTCGTGCACTAAAGCTTAACATTATGAACTATTTGCATAAACTATTATATCCCTAACACGAGGGATTACAATGTGTCTTGAGAAGCACCTCAAAAAGGTAATGGTTTCAAGTGTAACGCCTGTTAATGGTACTGGAAACTAGGCGCTCAGAATAATAGCGGCAGGTCCTAGCAAAAGTTATTTCGAGAAAAATGACTTTCTGTTTTCGTTCACGTTTACTATTGTTATTATGGACAAATTTTGAAGGTGGAATTTGAGCGATTTGCCCTCTCTCAATTCATTTGATATTTCAGCATATAATAAGTATAGGGAGGGAGTTTCATACTTCGGACTGAAAATGCGTGGTCAGATGGGTTCTACCGTTATCGCCTCAAATGTAATACACCAGTCAACGGTATAATGACGCAAGAGGCAGTACCTACAAGAACCTATGAATCCTTCAAAGAAATGTGTGGTTTGTAAAAAAATCCATGCATATTTAAGTATGACTGCGCTCCAAGCTTCGATAGGAAAGAAAGTTGGAAAATATAAGAAATTGATCAGTCTATGCTTCAGTGGGATGCACGGAACCCTCACGAATCCCATTCGATTTACGTATGTTCGATCAAATATAATTAAAAGAAAGTGAGGAAAGAAGACCGTAACTCTTAAAACAACTCATTCGAATCTGGCAAAAACACTAAAATTGAAAGAAAGGATTACAAATTGATTTTCAACATTATAACATATGTGTTAATTATGAATATGAATTATGTTTATACAACATTAGAAATCTGTACACACAGTTTATTGTCAACATCTGAGGACACAATACATTTTTGTTTCATTCAAAAACTCCACCATTATAGTTTGGCAACCTCTGTATTTATGGAAGGTCTCATGATCTGTTTTTGGACGTTTGTTATTTTTACGGCTAAGGACACTTTTAAAGAAGGCACATGTATCAATTTTGGGAAGTATTAGTAGTTTACGCGCAATATTGAGTTAAGTATGAGCGATGTTAACAACAAAAAGTGTGCGATGTTCACAAAAAGGCTGTAAGGTTATGTAATAATATTCAATTTTCATCACAAAGTTCATTTCCCCAAACTGGACACGAGACCAGTCATAAATAAATAACACATTTGTATTTTTCGGAGGCGAGAAATGCACGCTAGTAATATAAGATTGATTGATTGATTGGTTAATGTTTCCGGTTTCCAACTTCTATGGTCGCTACCCCCATTATAGTGCGACTTTTCTGTCTCTGCCCCTCAAGCACCTATGGCCAACATGGAATATCACATGGGTTTCGCGTCTTTCTCCGTCGTACCGCTAGAAGACGCATGATTGCAAACACTGCTTGATACGGTCGCGATCGTGCGATACCTGGCGGTACGACTGAACGTCGCGAAATACCGTGACATATTCCATTGTAGACGGGCCTTGAGGGGCAAAGTTAGAAAAATCGCAGTGTAGTGCAATGAATTTCTGCCCCTGGGGGGGGGCGATGATTCCTTGCCAACTGGATGCTGGGATACAGCGCCGATCAGCACGTCGCCTTGCGATGTTTCCCCCTTCTAGTATCTCCCCCTGGGGATACCTTCTCGCCCGGTCGTGCTCTAAGCTCTGGGCTGATTACGATATTTACGTTCGAATTTCGTCTTTCTGGGATTTTCATTAGTACAATGTTACATTGGATTCTTAATCACAGCGAAGAACAAAAATTAAAATCAACGGAAATGAACAACTGGAGACGCTGTTATGGCCTTCCACTCCTGGACAAAGTACCGAATGTTGACATAAAAAATCAAATAGGTATTAATATTGATATAATGGATGTAGTTGATGCTAAAAGATTGAGGTGGTATGGTCATATCCAAAGGATGACGGAAAGTCGGTGGCCTAAGAAAATTTTGAAATGGTTACCTCAAAGAAACAGGAAACGTTGCAGATCGAGAAAAACATGGGAAAAGAAGATAGAAAAGGCAATGAAGGAACGGGATCTTCAAGAGGAAGATTGGGAAGATGGAAGGACGTGGTGACTAGGATGCGAGAAGCGGCGTCAGCTGTAAAGAACCTCGCTAATACTACTACAATGTTACATACTATGAACTTTGGGGCCTTCGTAAGGCAAATGTGGGTCTTGGTGTAACCCTTCACTATTTTTAAAATTTCATATTTGAATAACTTGACTAAGAGAATATTTGCGTTTATTGTTTGGACGTGAGGGGAGGGTGTATGAGGGAAGAGGGGGCAAATGATTTTATGAATCAGGGTGGGCGAAAAAGATCTTTGGGAAATCTAGATATAATGCGTGAAGGGTAATGTGCGTTTTGACCGAGATTGAACATTGGAGTGTTAGGAGATGCTGGAAGGTGAGAATAATATTTTTGAGAGGTTTGCGAGATGAATTCTGAGAGGAGAGGTACTTGAAGAAGATTCATTGTAACAAACTTCTTTTTCCTCTGCTTGTCTCTTGCGTGAACTCTTCTTTCCATCCTTCCGCATATTCAATTGTTTTTCTTTCTTTGGTTGAAGGATTGAAAATAAGAATTTGTCAAAACTATGTATTGTAATAAAATTGTTTATTACTTCAACTCCTTTCAATGGGGTTTTATATCACAGGATATTAATGGGATTTTGAAGCAAAACACTATCAGAATAAATATTAAGACTGTACGAAGGATATTGCATATTGTGAGCAAACAATTTAAATGTTAATAAGCATATAATGATAACTTAAGGATAGACACAAACGTATTTCAATACACACTACTTATGAAAATGCGAAAGGACTGAAAGTAGAGTTCAGGAAAAACTGCAACAGGTTTGTGAATATTTGGAATATTTTTGTATCTTCAAGTACTAAAATCCCTTCCCTTCCCGACGCGCGTTTGCCGGTGGAGCTCAGACAGAACCTCCGTGACCTTGTGTAGAGGACTGTTACGAGTACATTCAAAATATCCGTTAAACCCTAGACGCAAAAATCAAAATTATTCAATAAAATGCTTATCTAACATATGACAATATGTATATCATTGAATTCGTCTTTTTATGCTCGTCATGATAGACTTAAAAAATTTGTATAGTTCCATTTGAAAAAACAAAGTTACCTCAAATATCTCATAAAATACAACTGATAAAACAGAAATGAATACACGTATGAATTAGCCCCATTACCTCATGCAATTCTGTGAAAACTGCAATGCAATAACTTTGACCGTTCAAAAGTTACAGGAGGTGCTAAAGGTAAGTGACTCACACTATATGCAAGGGATGTGACATAAAAATCTCAAAAGAGAAAACAAAAGTTATGGCCTTTTGTGGAAAATCACCTGTTAGAACAAAGATTGTAGTAGACAACAAAATCATTGAACAAGTTTCTTCTTTCAACTATTTAGGGTGTGAAATAGGACATGATGAAGATACCAATAAGAAACTCAAAATTTCAATCAGTATGTGGTATAACGCATAGGACAATGAAAAACCAAACAAGGAAAGAGACGAGAATAAAATTCTATAACACAATGGCCATTCCTGTCCTCCTCTATGGAAGTGAGAGTTAGGTCCCTAAAAAGAGCACTTACAAAGAGCACTTACAAAGCAATTACAAAGTGCAGAAATGAAATTTCTTAGAAGAACAAAAGGTTGCACAAGAGAAGATAGATTTAAGAATGATGAAATAAGAGAAGAACTGAATGTGAAGAGCCTCAATGAAAGAATGATGGAGTACAGGAACAAGTGGCCACAACATGTACAAAGGATGGATAATTCTCGTTTACCGAAGTTGGCCTTCCAATATAAACCAAGAGAAACAAGAGATATAGGGAGACCGAAAAAGAGATGGAGAGAAGTTCTGTGAGGCCGGAACAGGCAGACACCTAATCCTAGAAGTGAAGAAGAAGAAGAAGAAGAAGAAGAAGAAAAATATGATTAACAATATCTAATTGGAAGTATAAAGTAATGGCATTTTCCCGTCCAATGTACATTCAAATATTTTTTTGCTAACCACAAGAATCAATCAGATGATGAAATCTATAAGAAATAGCAAAAGATAACAAAACTGTAAGAAATAGTAATCGTAACATAATGAATTGCTATAATCTGAGTATTTGAAAACTTTAATTTGTGATATTCCTGGAAAACATAATTCCGCTACATTTCAAGGTCAATTACAACTTTCGCAAATTGTTACTTAGCAATGCCGTTCTGTCTCATTGACAAATGACAAAGTGAGTACACTTAAGATGAAACTGAAAACATTAACTTTAATTTCGATATTAAAAATCACAAATCTACGTATACGTTCAACAGTTCTAATATGTTCATACCACATGTGCTTACCCCCGACTTCATTTACCAACAACAATAATTCATTCTACTACGCGGTACGTATAGTTTAAACCTAACCTATGATATAAAAGTGCTGGTTTATTGTTCTGATGTGATATTCATTCTAATTTTATTTTTGAGAACCTATAGCCTTTTTATGGAACCTGATTACGATCACAAACATTAAATTTTGGATGGAATCTGCTATATTTTTTGGTGGTAGATAGGGCGTTCAGTATTTATATTAATTAATACTTTAATCATTAAATCTCTCAATCATCATAGTACTTTGATTGCAATTTGCACGAATGATCTACAGTAGTAATATTTTAGCGTGACAGCTCAAGGTCGTGGTCTCAGAACTACCCGAAGAGTTCATTCCTCAAACATAGCTGTTTTTGGGGGAGCGCGTCCTTTCGTAGCACGTCTTGACAGTCCTACTCCAGTTGTGTAAACATTGACCCTGACTGTCTGTATCTGCGAGGTGCAAGCTTCCAGTTGCGTTTCCTACTAGAGTGGAGCATTTGTACGTGATTCGGAAGTTGTGTTTGAAGCGATTATTGTTCTATTAGTGATTATTGCAATGCGTCCGGTTCAGAGCAAGTTGCATAAGGGAGGGCTTCACAGTCAGAAACATAAAGTAGTTGCCAAAGTATATCATTTTATGAAGAGAGAAGCAAATTGTGTTAAAAATGTCACAGCAGTTCTTAAGACAGAGGCAGATGCTACGGATGTTTCGGGATGGCGTATTCGCGGGCTTAATAAGAAAATGAATTCTATTGAACCTAGGGAATCGTGTTCATATTGAACTTATACTAAAGAGAGGAAAAGGAAGAACGTGGAATCTGATCTCGAGAGTTCAGTGAGAGTCATTCGCCGCACAATTATTTAATGCACTATTTCAAGAAATTGTTATTTGGAAAAGGCGCAAACGATAGAAATGCTAGTTATGATAGTGAGGAAACGGGAAACAGTGGAAAAGATTAAGATGATGGCGGCAGAGCCGCGCCATCACGTGAATTTAGTGCTTCTCCTCTACCGAACGAAGACACTACAGCAAATTAATTTCGGTGCACGTCCAGTGCGCAATAGCATGTGCGGTGCGAATGTTTTTGAAATGGGCAGACGCGCGAAAGTCGCCTCCTGGCTCCCACCCCACCACTTTCAAGTTTCCCCTCAACTCGCGAATCCCAGCGGCTACGCTAGAAAAATTCAGCTGTACATACACAGGTTACTTGGTACTACAAAGTGTGTAATTCCAATAAGAATCACTTCAACACGGAACGTTTTAAAGCTGCGCACGTAGACCGACTCGCATTTTGCCAGATGGGAGAGAATTTGGAGAGAGAGAGAGGAAGAGAGAGAGGAAGAGAGAAAGAAAGAGAGAGAGAAAAAGAGAGAGAAAAAAGAGAAATAGAGGGAGAGAAAAAAAGCAGAGGGAAGAGAGAGAGAGAAGAAAAGCAGAGGGAAGAGAGAGAGAGAAGAAAAGCAGAGGGAAGAGAGAGAGAGAAGAAAAGCAGAGGGAAGAGAGAGAGAGAAACAGAGGGCGAGAGAGAGAGAGAAACAGAGGGCGAGAGAGAGAGAAACAGAGGGCGAGAGAGAGAAACAGAGGGAGAGAGAGAGAAACAGAGGGAGAGAGAGAGAAACAGAGGGAGAGAGAGAGAAACAGAGGGAGAGAGAGAGAAACAGAGGGAGAGAGAGAAACAGAGGGAGAGAGAGAAACAGAGGGAGAGAGAGAAACAGAGGGAGAGAGAGAGAAACAGAGGGAGAGAGAGAGAAACAGAGGGAGAGAGAGAGAAACAGAGGGAGAGAGAGAAACAGAGGGAGAGAGAGAAACAGAGGGAGAGAGAGAAACAGAGGGAGAGAGAGAAACAGAGGGAGAGAGAGAAACAGAGGGAGAGAGAGAAACAGAGGGAGAGAGAGAAACAGAGGGAGAGAGAGAAACAGAGGGAGAGAGAGAAACAGAGGCAGAGAGAGAAACAGAGGGAGAGAGAGAAACAGAGGGAGAGAGAGAAACAGAGGGAGAGAGAGAAACAGAGGGAGAGAGAGAAACAGGGAGAGAGAGAAACAGAGGGAGAGAGTGAGAGGAAGAAGGGAGAATCAACGTCGATATTACACAACTCTGCAATTCGTTCGTTGAAGCAAACAAACTATTAAACGGACGCGAACATTTTTCGTCATCAAATGTCAATTTGCTCGTTGCTATCATTTTTTTAGTAATCCAATTTAGTGTATAATAAGAAGGATTGGATTCCGACCCTCAAGAAAACGTGCGCGCACGACAGTTCCAGAAAAAGTGTATTATCAGAGCACATTTTCTGAAGCAGTCACTTCGATAATTGCGATAGGCGTGGGGAGTTTGGTTATTTTGTCAAAAGGAATTTTATATCAAATTTGTAGCCTGTTTTTCGATGCAAAAGAGTTTCTATTACACAACATCGAACATTTCTAGTTACCAGATTTGTCGACAACGCCCGTTGTTATCATTTAGTCATAATTCAACTAATGTTGCCAATGAAGAGGGGGTAGGTATTCCGGAGTTGAAGAAAACGTATACAGTAAAACCTCGTTAGCACGAATTCGTTTAACACGAATTTCACCTTTAACACAAACAAAACTTTGGTTTCCGTAATAAATTACGGTAATACGGACATTTATAATACTCGGATAACACGAATTTTTATAACAGACATTCCGATTATTTAGGTCCCTTGGAATTCGTGTTGATGAGGGTTTATTGTAATAATTAGGGAGTGGATTTTTATGTCCTAAAAATCATGAAATATGCTCTTAAAATTATGCATTTATGACCAAAAATTTCTGAAATATGCCCTTTAATATGCATTAAAATTAACAATATTTAATTTCTTCTGCAAACCTGTGTTGATAAAATTCTTGGAATAAAATGAAAATTTGCTTGAAATGAAAAGATATATTTTTTATGCAAACGTAATATAATCTATCCTACTTCGCGAGAGGAATAATCGAAGAAAATATTCCCCTTAGTGAAGTACATTGTATGTCTTATTGAATTTCTGTTGACTGGTTTAAGAAATATGTTCTCAAGAAATATCCCATACAGTATTTGCCCAAGTATTTTATCATTTACAGAAAACAAAAACGCAAACTGTGAGTGGCTCTTTCGAATCAATGAACGCTCACAATTACATAAGATTCTTTGAGAAGATGAAACGTTTTATAGATTAGTCTCTTTTTTAACGAAATATGCAAAATATGCGTTTATATTTACACGAATATGCACTAACAGGAAAAATCAGCCAAATATGCAGAAATATGCACCACCTTATTAATCTATATAGCATCATATTCTAACGTCGAGAAATTTCGCTTAGCTCTGTCCTGAACCAAGGGACAAAAATATGCAAAATTATAGAAATCCGCTCCCTAGTAATAATCTTACCTTCCACGCCGTTGGCGTTGGGTGGCACCGCAGCCTCCGAGGCAGCGCCGGCGGACGCGGCGGCGGTGGTGGCGGCGGCGGTGGCGCTGGCGGCGGTGGCGGTGGCTCGCCGCTTGGGTCTGGGAACGTGCGTCAGAATGTCCTCCACCGTGCGGTCGTCCCCTCTGCGACGAGCCTTCACCAAGGCCAGCAGCGTAGACCACTGCACAAAATTCACCCTCGATTTGTGGCAGACCCTCGGCATCTCTGGCAATCTAATGTCATTCAATGAATAAAAGTAACTATTGTGGAATGTATTCAAACAGAGCTGCTTCCATCATTGCAATTTTTTTCAGAGAACTGAAGAGAAAAAGGAATTAACGTTCAGAAATAGACCCTTTTGGGCACGACCAAAACCTGTGGATGTTTTTAACAAATAAAACGTGGAATTAAACGTGATTATAGGTAGATCTAAAAACTGAAATCCATTCACGCGAATAAATCGTGTCTCCTTTGTAGTGGAAATACGAGTAGCTTCGTTTGAACACAATACACAATTTAAGTTGAATCGTCTTAAATTATTGCATTGTGAAAATAGTGTGCTTTTTTCACGAATGCTGTTGTTTATGCCTTTTGGTCTGTCCACTACAGCACATACTTAAACGATTTTACTATTCGTCTACTTCTGCTATTGCACGAAAGAAAGAAAGAATTCTACAAAATGGCGATCGTTTCTTTAAATTAAGACGAATGCTGTTTAGGTAGTAAAAGACTGATTGAGATAGTCCAATCTGAAATATTAGGCAAATGTCATTTTAAACTTTCTTCCGTAACAACTAGATAACTATTGAAAGTTTCTAACTTCAATGAATACATTTACTCCTAATACGTTAATGCTATCGACAGTGGATGTAAAGCAACGGCTTTTGGAAAAAAAGTGAGAGAAATTTTAGCGCTTTCCTTTCCCTTGGCGTTGAGATTATTATATTTTATTCACACAATATTGTTGTAATTTTCCAATACTGAATTTAACCATATTTGCAATCTCAAGCAAACGGTTTTTTATACGTCTTCATTTTACATTCTGAATTACATAAACCTGACAAAGAGTTGAGAATTACATCTCGAGTTTCAACTATTTACGTAATTCACCGTTCTTCAGCTGAAAGGTAACTTTTCTTTCTCAATATTAAGTGCTTAATGTGATTAAATAAATTATGTTCTAAATTTTTTAAATAAAACAACTAACTACAGTAAATATTAATTGCGAAAATATTGTTAATAAATGTGAATAGACTAAGATAATTGGCACAGCCATCATACCACGAACAACCTTGCGAAGTACATCGCCAAGGTAAAGGTTTGAATCCACGTGGTGATATTTGATATGTTACACTGCCAAGTACAGCATTAATTTAAATAATACAACTTATCAGTTTAATCTACATTTCAACTAAAAGTAAGCAAGTTTGATTCCAAATGAAATACAACAAGTATTATGTGAACTTAATAGCTATCTTTCAAGTACTGCCCAAGAACCTCGAGAAACATGAACACAATGTAATACCTCATGGTTGGCCGGTAAATTCATGGAAATAGCAATTTGTTGCAAATCTCGGTAGCACAGAGTTTCTTCAAATCCATTATCCAATACACCACACTGTCGTCTCTCTTCGTCGCCTTCCATTACTTCCGGTACTGAGCCGCTGCCTTCAGTCCTCGTCAATTACAGACTGTGCGCAGAGACCAAACTTCTTTGTTCGAGCGCGGAGTTAACACTCGCGCATCGCGGCTACCAGGCGGCGACTGAACCGCTACCTGGAGAGTCATTCTGTCACCTTGTCCGGTTGATGTCGACGGATCGGCGGTACGGCATGAGGCGTTTCGAGCTGAACAGCACGTGATGTGAACGTTGCGATTTAAAAGGTGTTAATGACGAAAGAACTGACGTAATTTGCTGTCATCCAGAAGTAAGGACGTTGAGTATGGTAAGTTCATTTTTTAATTACAAGGCATAGTAGTGATATAACCTCAAACTACTCTTCTATTTAACGACTGGCATTGATGATTGAATAGTAAGTGCCCAAATTATTTTGTCGTTCTTCAGAAATAGTTTAAATACACTGTTAAACCCAGCTGGAATTCTCAAAGCACAATCTGAATATTATTTGATGGTATTTGACTTATAGTTTAACTCTCAACCCATTGAAGGTTCATGTCAATTCATGGCAACTATTACAGAATTATGAGATGCTTATTTTTTATGATTATTTCAATTTTCATTATCGAACTTTGTATTTGCCTTGCTTTTAATGTTCCATGCCCCATCTTTGTGGTGTCCTTTATTTGTAAGTATTTAATTATCTAAATAAAAACGAAAATGAATTGAAAACTGAAGAATATTTGCAACGCTATGCTGCTACCCATTTAATTTTCTTTCTCTCTGGGATTACTGATTCGTCAGCATTAACATGTTGAACATATTTAAGCGATAGACCGAAAATTGCTGTAGAGCTATTCTAAGGCTCTAGAAAATGAATATTCTTGCTTCACGTACTTTGGAGACCTGTCGCAAAACACTATTTTGAATATGATTTTTCCAATTTTTAATCGATTATTATTATTATTATTATTATTATTATTATTATTATTTGATTGTTCATATATTTTATTTATCAATAACGATAACTTTGAAACACTAGGATACGCTTTTTTGATAGGATGCAATGTACTTTAAATTGATTTCAGTAGTAATAGCAGGAAGCGGTATTTGACATTTTAAGCGGGTAATAATTCAAATAATTGTTAAAATAGTGTAAATCATCTTTAACAATAGGTAATTTTAGTTAAATTTTGTAACATCTTGTTTCAGTCTCAATGTCATAATATTAATAGAATCTTAATATACAGTTAGAACAGGAAAAAAACATTTATATATGTATTATTACTTGTAAGTAAAAACACACTATTGTTTACAAAGATGTAAGCTTTGTAAAACAAATAATGTATTGACTAATTTAAATTATGGCATATGACTGCATATTGCAGGATCATGACAGTAAACAATTTTGAGTTCTATGAAACTTGCCTCTCATTGAGGAAATAATATATAGCTTAGTGTTCAACGATATCTAATAGTATACCCTAAATAAGAACCCTTTATACAAGAATTTCAGTATTGCCTTAACATTGAAAAAACTCATTGAAAAACATTGCGTTTTACACACGTCGCTATAAAACACAACGATGAAATAATTTTAATTGGATATAATATATTCAACACGATATTCTTGAAAATAAATGTTTTGAATTGATCGTAATGATTTTGGAGAAATGAGAAACATTAATCAAACTTTTGATATATTTTATATCAGTTTGTGTGTAGCAGTTAATGCTTTATTTTTTACCGATTTATTCAATTAACACATGTAAATCGTAGTCGATATATTTTGATTGAAAGAATTGAATCCCGTAAGTCTTCATCAAATTCATTGATTAACTATTGAGACTAGAACTAAAGGTTATCAGTGCTTGGTCATGAAATAGTCAGTACTGAGAATAATGTAGCATTAATTAATTTATCCAGAATATTGAGTTTTGTTTAAAATTGTTTTGCAGACTTGTATTTTTGAACTTTACTAATGGAAATTTCTGACATTTTTCACGTTCAGTGAGTTGTTTGACAGCTTTTAGGGAATTGAACAAGTTTAAAACGCAGCTTCGAACTGAAACGATTATTGATATGTATTGCATATGACTAAACACCACTGTATCAATCACCATTTTCCTTCTGAAGTAGCTCTTAGAAAAATCTCTAATATCACAAATATATTTTTACATAATGTAATGATTTGGTACACGGCTAACCGATTGCTGCAAGCGAGCTTCAAGGGGGATGAAAATTCCTCTTGCTGTATAAGTAGTAACCTTTCCTCGCTAAATACAGCATTTGCACAAATAAAATGTTTGCATCTCTGCAGGTCTATCCTTAAAAATTGTTTAGAATTTTAGATTTTTGTTCATAGTTAATAATTAGTGTCTGAAAATTGTTTGGCAAAATATATACTTGAAAATAATTTGAAGTGTAAATTGCAAAAAATCTCAAATTATATTTCACTAAAATTCAATAATAAGTCAACCATATATCTTATATTAATCATAATATTCAGCGAAAAGTTGTAAATTTGTTGTCTGCAACAAGAAAGAGTGATATGAAAAGCTTGTATTACGGATAGTAGAAGTAATGTAAATATAATACGAATATTACGAATAATATATTCTAGTATGTTGCGAGTATAAGCCAGTAATACAAATTTAAAATGTAGCTTTTGCAAATTTTCTGTTATAGCGAAAGTCATTCAACATATCAATTATTTGCGTTATTAATGTTCTAAAATCCATTCTTAGGGGAGGAATACTTTATAGGGAGACCACAAGGAAGTTACATTTCAGAAACCTTTGTAAGGAAATGTAAGAAAGGAAATCTATTTTAATATTGGTTATCGTGAGTGGAATTTCTGTCAATCTGGTAGGTTTGCCAGATTGGGGAATTTTGTTCCCAAAATGGGGATTTTTTTTCGTTGTGGGGAAAGAATGGGGGAAACAAATGGAGGGTGATTGTTTGGGATTCTTTGGGGAAATTATTTTCATCTGTAGTCGAGATAGAAATATTTTTCTCTTAATTATTATGAATAAAAAGTAAGAAATGGCATTATTCTTTTTTTATTTTTATGTATCAAAAGGAAAGGAATAAAAGACAGGCATAGAGAAAGAAAAACATGAGAAAAACGAATACAAGATTCGGCTTCGAGCAACTCAGAGGACGATCTCTGGTTAATTCGAATTACTTGACTTGAAGGGGGCAGCCAATGGAATAGTCAGGGACAGCTGATGTTGGTCCCTAATTTGGATAATATTTTCGTTTTAAATCTGGGGAATTTGTTTCATTGGAAACGTTATTTGGGGACATTTTATAGTAGTGGTGGGGAAAGAGCTCGCAACACATTTGGCAGCTCTGACCCGATGGGGCGTATCTGATAACTTGAGTTAAGCTGAACTGAGTGAAGAGATACGTGATTTGGTTTTCTATAGTTTCGAGTTGGAATTCATTGTGCAGCTGTTGATTGGAAATAAACCATGGTGCCTTTGTTATTGTACAGAGGAACTGATTTTGAACGATCTGTAATTTCTCTGTGTTCGATCTTGCTGTACTTCCCAAACATGTCAAGCATATAAAAGAGTGACTTAATTTAGTTAGAGCTGTGTTATATGGAAATGTTATATGGCTTTAAGTGTATCGTTATATGGTTGTAAATATGTGTTAAATGGCTGTGTTGTATTCGCACCGAGTTGCACGTGCTCTCGTCCGCGGCCGCCTTATCAGCGCAGGCCGGCGATAAGGCGGGGGGAGGTCAGGCGGGGCCAGGCCGATTCCCGTTATCCCCCGGCCGCCAACGGCCGCGCGCCGCTGAGAGGGGCGGCCGTGGGTTGGGGAAGGGGTTCGAGGCTCGCCGGCTCTCCCACCTAGGCGCCGCTCCTGCATTCTGTTATCTCGGGGTTGTTTTTTCCGCCTTAAATGGATGATTATCGTTCAGTTATTCATTTATAAGATCTCCAAGGCAACTGTGATTTTAACAATGGGGTAACTAAGGGGAACATGAACACACACAAACATCCATGCCCGGGCGGATTCGAACCTGCGACCCTTCGAGCCGACACAGCCATAGCCCTTCACCCTTAGCGACCTCGGCTATCCAAGCCGTCTCATATCCTTATTGTTTTATTGCAAGTCCACTTTTTCAGACAACCATACGTCGCGAGATGGGAAGAGGAAGTATTTGGGCATTAAGTGCTTTGGAAATCGTGCGTTGCTCAGACTCGAGGGCGCCAATTCGGACGGACGTAGCAAAGCATCGACGGGTCTTCCTAAAAAGTATTAGCTTTGGACTCGCCTTTTCCTTTTCTCGATGTATAGAATCGATTCCGAGATATTTTCTAGAGCGTCTACTTTTGTTTCGCTTGTAATAAGAAATAAAAGAAACAACGGAAAACAATTGAGAGTATGTTGTGATTGTTGATGTTATTCAATGCCGGTGATCTAAAAATTCGTCCATTCGCTTCCCCAAACTGTGCTTAATTGTTGTATTATTAGTTATACGTTCTCGCGTTCCTGGCTGAAGGAACACGGTATCTGATTACGATTGAAATGGACTGAGGATTTAAGTTTGCCTGGCATTTAGCCAGGATTCTTTTAATGCCGCGAGCGTTTAATGAGTCACACAGAATTTTTCGCCTTTCGAAAATTCAAAATCATCAGTCGAGTTTTAACTCACCAGTGGGATTGATGAGAAATGGTGCACAGTCTAGGCAGGGTATTGTTGTTGTTGTTATTGATAATATTTCTGTTGCTGCAGTCTGAGGGTCCGCGCCCCTGTAACTTTGTCCATTTTCTATGCCTGGCATGATTCGTTGGGTATTTTAAAATTTGGCACCTCCATTATAGTATGTTATTTTTACTCCCATGTTTGCCGCCAGGGATTGACACAACACAGGTCTCATTATCTACGAGCTGAAGTACTCGGCGTTGCCCGGGTAATTTTAACCGTGATCTTCCTGTGTGGAGAAAAGGAATGAATTGTGTTGTACGGTATATCTATGCCCTATTCTGCCCTACCATGAATCGAAATCGGTCCAGTCTTCCGGAGATTATCCGGGAAACAGACAAGCGAACAGAAATTGTAAAAAGAATTAAATTGTTTTTTACTTCGTGTAAACAAGCATACAAAGCAAAATAAAATGGCATTTATTTTGAAATAACACTCAGACTTGCCAGTTTTATTTATATAAGATAGAAGAAGATTACTTGTGTGGCTTCTTGTTTGAATGAGTATGCGATCTGATTAGAATGAGACATTTAATGAATTTATATTTTCGATCATTTAGCCAGATTTGTTTTACGTATTATGATCGGAACAAGTCCACGAGGTATTTTCCTAATCTTGTAGAACTACCTTCCCATCCGATTGAAACCCGTGCATTTTAGTTGAGGTGTTGTTTGTACTGCATTCGTCTCGAGCAAAGGATTCCAATGTTCACTTTAATTATTGATTACTCCGGCGAAACTCACAATAAAAATCTACGGTTTTTGTTGACGAAGCTTTTTAATTCTTTCCTCTGTAATGTTTTTTGTGTAGAGATTCGCGGAAGTTATAGAGTTTTACCTCCGCTACGGTAATTACGTTTCCAGTCTCATGGCTTAGTGGGAAGGGCACCGTTAACTGTCACAGTAAAAGACTGGACACATTTAAGGCTCATTTACACTACTACGTGCCTTTTATTATTTAATTGCCGTTTCGTTAGTGGATAATGGATTTTTGCAGTTTAGGGAGCAGTGTTACAAGAGGTTTATGACTCGCTGAGGATGAATAAAATGAGCCTTAATATGTAGAATATTGATGACCAATTTAGAGACTACTTTTTAATGGTAACGTATACCCACATATTCATCTTCATATTTAATCTCACTTGCATTCTTTTGTAATGTTTATTTTCCTCAGTTTAAGATTTTTCTCTTGTTCTTTTTAACTTCGTCAGCATAAAAAATTAATGGTAATGTAGTTTACAAATGTTTTCTTCCCTTGCTCATTTACAGTCGCATAAGTTACATGTTGCCCATTATTAGTGTAACCTGTCAACGACATTAAATCACAAAATTAGCTATCATTAAGTGAAGAGAAATTTGTACAACTCTTTGAAACCAATTTATTTTTTAAATATTTAAAAATGTTGCATAGTAATGTGGTGACAGGAGCCGGCACTCAGGGTTATTGCATCTAAGCTGACCTCCTCTGGGTCTCTCCGACGCTGCCGACAAAGAGAGATTCGTGTTGATGTTGCACTACTTTACTCGGCAGGACACGCTTAGTTAATTGCTAATTCAACCAATCAGAATGCAGGCACTTACCTATTGCTCGGGTCCAGGGGTGGATCCAGCCGATCATTTGGTTGGGGGCATCACAGATTTTTGTTAAATATTAAACATATTTATTATATTGTATATTATTTTTCTAGTGTATAGTTGGTACTTTACAATATTGTTTAAATAATAATATAGTTTTAACATAATACATATTTAAATCAATTGTGCCACAATGTCCGTGGTGATAGCTGATATTTTGTGGTAAGCCATGATTGTAATTGTAACCAATTACAACACTTGTTGCCATATAAAGTACGGTAACAAACAAAATCCCTAAGCCCTGACCTCATGCCTCTTCTCCTTGGATCCGCCACTTGAATGAACTTCAGGAGGGATGACGAATTTGCCCTCCTTTATTACTATATTACTCCTATTATTCTTCCTATATTACTGTAATTTAGCTGTGATGGACGCAACGTGTGGAAATTGAGAAAAGGCTGGAAAGGATAAGGTCCTAAACTTAACAAATTTTCAGGCAGGCATCACTCGGTAGTATCTAGGCGGATCTAATACCTAGGGCAACCAACCACTCAAAATGGAACTGCGCGTAGAAATGGCAATTTTATGAAGTATTTTAAGTTTTAGTTTTTTTCTTGTCTTTCAGTTTTGGTTTTAACTTGGCGATTAAACAGCTCAATATAACACGTAATTGAAATATTCGATTTTCATTTTTTGTAAAAAATAATTTTGCGCAAAAAATTATTACTTATTTTGTTACGACCAGTATAATTTGATTTTATTTACTAGTGTAATACAAGACAATTATTTTTTTTTCGCATTGCATGCAATATTTCAGTATAGCATGTTTGGAGTGAAATTCCTTGGTAGTATGTTCTTTGATTCTAACATCGCGTTATGAATTTAACCATATTTCGAAAACAAAACTTCCATCAATATTTTCATTAAAGTTGGTTTTATTAACTGACTTAATTTTTACTTTGTAAGTATAATATTACATCCAAAATTTGGTTTTATTAGGTAGCCATATGTAATTTATATAATGAACAACTCTTATGTTAATTTATGTCATCATCATACTGAAAGCTAATACTATACATCATACTAATTTATATCATCCAAGTTAATTTATATGCCTTTCATTAATTAAAAAATTGTAGCACAGTGTTTGGGGAACTTCTTTTTCCCCATCATCAGATGTCACTTGGCATGTTTGGATTGATCTACTCTTTGTCATGTTGAATAATATACTAATTCCTTTAATTTATCTCTTTTATGAAGCCATTTTGGCCATTCATTTGATTTAAAAATGTTATAAGGACCCCCGGTGAAACAATTGAACCTATTTGGTTATAAGCGGATCAACGAGTAGTATACACTAAACAGAGTGGCCGAAGCACCCCCATCTTTGCATAAAATTAAACACATTTGTTTGCAGTCGAAGCAGCGCTCTCTGGGCAATTATTCAAGAAAATAAATATGTGTTATTGAATTTTATAAAATATCAAAGTCTGTAGTACACATCAAAACTAAGAAAGCACTTACTTAAAAATATATATTTGTGGTGTGATTACTTCAATTTTTACAGTTATATGCCGAACATACTGAAGGCATTGTGAATATTAATATTCTAACCGCTTATGTAGTTTAAATACCGTTAACAAAAAAAGACGACAATACAAAAAGAAGATTTGTTACAAACAACACGTCGATTCAGTATGACGACTGTTCTCCATGCCACCACAGCTCACCACTCATTTTACGGACTAAAAAACAAGGCGGCCACTAGTTCTGAGAACGTCCACCAAGAGCTCTGAAACCACAGGGTCAGCCTCTCTGTATTGTATTATTTCTTTCTCGCTACGCTTACGCAATAGAGAGAAAGTTCTGCAATGCTGCGCGAGAAAACTGTGAATTTACGGGGAAAAAACTCTTATTACAGGGCCCTGGTAACGAAAATGTGGATAGATCAAGTTGCTAAATTTAGAAAAAAAATCCTCTCAACACATGGTGTAGAGGAATGTTTTGTGGGTTCTTGATTCGAAAAATCGAATGACGGCGAAACGTCCGCCCGTCCATCCGTCTGTACATCCGTCCATTCGTCTGTCTGTCCCGTCCGTCTGTCCGTCTGTGAACAAAGCTAGCGGCAAACCGTTCGGCCGATTTTCTCCAAAATTGATTTTTCCCAGTCGATCTGGCTGATGTCGCGGCCACTTCAATTTGAAACCGATGCTTTAATTTTCGGGGGTACTTTACATGAAATCCCTGGGACATTTTCAGAATTTTCAAACAAATGGCTCCATCGCTTTTTATTACACTTTGTTGTTTTTGGACAGTGTGAAATATGTTTAAGAGAGTGATGCAGACCTCATGTTCATTGAAAACCCTGCTTTTTCGAAAATTGCAAAAATTCAAACTTTTCTGCGTCTTCATACAACTACAATTATGAAGATAGAGATTTTTCTTTTAATGAAACCTATTCCTTATAGATAGATTTTGAAATAAAGTCGTATACAATATTTCGAAAATTTGAGTAGATTGCGCGTACTTTGTGTGAAAATACGGGTGCTGTTTTAGCTCCACTAGTATGTAACTTGGCCTCGCGCTAGCTCTTCCCGGTGGAGGCAGACTATAGTGTGGGTTTTCCTTTCAATGTCCCTTTATATGTTACTGTGTGACGAGGAGAAAATTCACTTCTCAGGATCAGAGGACCGGAATCTGCGTGGGGATACGCACGTGCTAACCACACGTACCCCC